>OY754985.1:1433103-1640603 GCA_963576475.1 Molanna angustata | reverse complement strand
TCATACAAAAATCCATTAAATAAAATACAATTTTTGAAACCGTTGAATATTTTTCTTTTAACATTGATCAACTTTGAAAACAATTTTATGAAGATTCTTGATGTTGTATAAATAGTTGAAACCAAATTAAAATATCTCTAATTTCCAGGTCATGAGAGCATTTTTTCAGTTTTGATAGATGAAATCATAAAGAAACATTGAGAAAAAATGAACAGTTGTCTATAGAAAACTAATCAGCTATAAGTTTATGAACTTAACACGTATGATATCAATATGAAGTCAATCGGACTTATAGTTTGGGCTATAGAGAGGACACAAAAAAGATAAATGCTACGGCATACGGCGTATACGCCATACACACAAACACACCACGACGAAACTCATAGTGTGCATTCTCTATATGATACCCATTGAGAAATTGATTTAAAAAATACGCTTAAATTTTGCGAAATCATGACTCTCCCCTATTCCATAGTGTGGAGAGTAAAAAGCATATTCGTCAACTTGACAGTTTATCCGACATCGGTAAAATGAGGTATGGTATATTCAAAGGTCTAGGGCAGAACAGAACACTCCTCGAATGATTCAGTATAGCCGCCATGTTCAGTTATGAGGCCAAGAAGGAAAAACGAAATAAATTAATAAATTAATAAATTCTCTTGTTCCAGCTATGTAGGTAATATGTATGAAGTTATATATGATAGGTATACACACTATCCTGAAGGAAGTGTTCATGCTTATGAATTAAGGTAGATACCAGGACTTAAATATTGTATGCTAACGTTATAAACATTTATAATTCAATAAGGCCAGTTGAATGGCTTCTTTGTTTTGTAAGATTACAGGTGATTACACCTACATACAACTTTCAGGCATCTCTCGAAACTGATTTCTTAGATCTAGAGATCAAATAATAATGTTAATCCTCACTAACTTCAACCAAATCAACAACACAGGGAATTTATAATATTAATTGTTCAATTCCTACCTCTTCATATATGCATTGAAATAATTAACTTGTACCACGAATACTAAAACTTACTTACTTACTCAGCCTCTTCTTGAGTCCAGTATTGGACAAAGACCTCCCGCTTGGACTCCTACTGGTCTCTATCCTGTGCCATTCTTCGCCATTCAGGACCTGCCACTTTTTTGATCCATCTGGTCTGGGACCTTCCCACGCTTCTGCTTCCCGTTGTTGGCCTCCAGGCCATCACAATTTTTGTCCATCGTACATCTGACATCCGAGATATATGTATATCTCGGACGTAATATATATCGGATGTCAGATACTAAACACAGCAGATAGCAATTAAACAATAATTCAAGACATCGAATTGGAGCGAGGAAATGTGGTTTATTTATTTATTTATTTAATATTGCTTCTCGGGCAACTAACAGGTACTATGTCAAATATTAATTTAACACGCACCCAATAACAAGTTGCCACATTCTGGAGACTTACGATATTAATCGTCTCACAGATCCAGACTGAAAACACAATTAAAAACTGTGTCTCCACCGGGAATCGAACCCGGGACCTTTGGCTCAGCAGTCAGAGTTCTAACCAACTGAGCCACGAAGGCCGACAAGACGGTTTAGTAGTCGGAATAAAATTAAAAAGGTACAATCGTCTTCTTTTTCTTCCAAATTATAGTTTGTCTCATAGGAATTTACTCAAGGTCTTGTTGCAAACATAAATACATACAGCCTTTGTGACGGCCTTTGTGGATCAGTTGGTTGGGTATCTGACTGCTGATCCAAAGGTCCCGGGTTCGATTCTCGGTGGAGACTCAGTTTTTATTTTCTGTATTCTTTCTTTATCTGTGAGACAATTAATATCGTATGTCTCCAGAATGTGGCATATTGTTATTAATAATAATAGTAACTTTTATTTAGACGTAAAAAATTCAAAATTAATACATCTAGTGTAAACAAAGGGTAAAAAAAAAATGTTTTTTGATACAATAATAAATTATGGTACAAAGTATGACACTAAATTATTAAAACATGTAAAAGTATGGAGAACATTAATATTTTTTAACTATGCGTTCAGCACCTAACCTACGAAAGGTGGCAAGACTTGTAGTTTTTTATGTTTAGTGGCAAACTATTATATATTTTTAGACCTTTGTGGTATAAACAATTTTGTGTACCTACTTGTAAATCTCGTTTTTGGGTGCATGCTAAATAAGTATTTGATAAAGTACCTGTTAGTTGCCAGAGAAGAAATATTAAATAAATAAATAACATCACGCCATATCCCTTATGGGGTAATCAAAGAGAACCTAGTGCCATACTCCTCTATTTTTACACAAATTACTAGCATCCATGCATCGTCTCATACATGCTCGTCGATTTTTCAAGCTTCTTATGTTTCATTCTTTCAAAATATCATTCACATGGTCATGCCATCCCTTTCTGGGGCCCCTGCTATTCATCAGTCGTTCTTCATTCATTCTTTCAATATGTCCAAACCACCTCAAGGCATTCACTTTCATTTTACCTATAATATTCTTCTTTATCTTGCATTCTCTTCTTACGACCTCATTTTTCATTCTATCATAAATATATCGTTCTATTACATACTTTTCTTAGTGATCTCATTTTTACAGCATTTATTCAACTTTCATTGGTCTTTTGCCACGTCCGTGTTTCAATTGCATTATGTACAACAATTTTGGCTTCTTGTTGTTATTTCATTCAAATGGAAAAAATGGTGATTCAGGATATGTAAGGAGTGGGTAAGAAGAAATCCAAAATCTGCTGCAGAACATTTGAATTTTGATCCTAGAAAGAAGTATGTAAACAAAGACCTTATATACTAAATATAGACTGATAGTTACGAATGGTGATACGTACAACATTTGGTGATAAGGGGGCGGGGACACGACTAACCATTTTATCGCCAAAGTTAGTCGCTTGCGGTGTGTTGTGGTGAACGGTTATAGAAATAAAAATTAATTTTAACCGAAAATGGTGCAGTGTGCAGTTGTAAATTGCTCCTATAAGAATCAAATTCTTGTGCAGGAATTCATCGGTAAGTAAGTTTAAATATTTCGAATAAACTTCTATGTTACAGTCATTTTGATACATAGCGCTGTGTGAATAAATACGTCGAGTCCAAAAATAATATTTTTTTTTATATATATTTTTTATTTTTTTTATATATTTTTATCATCATTTTCAAATCCCATGTAATGTTGAACTTTTATTGGGTTCCCACAATTGTATTGTAAGTATTTTTAACAGGGTATACGAGCATTTAATAACTTGTATTAATGTAAACACTTTTCGTTTCTTCCAATTATCACTGTAGTTCTTTATGGTGGGCAAACAGATTGGATATTTTTTTTATTACCTTGAATGTGTCTCAAATTTACGTTTTTTTACTATATATTTCCAAAAGAATCGACGAGGATAGGTTTATAGGGAACTGCAATCAATCGGCCGAATTGGAGCGCTAACGTCTATAGTAGGATCTGCTCAAGACATTTTAAAACATGTAATTTTTTTGTGACGAAAATCGGGAAGAGGACACTCAGAAGAACTGCTGTACTCAGTGTATGTATTATGGTGGTGCAACTACTTTGTATTATGGTGTGATCGTACATTTACATATAATAATTATATGGATAGAGTAATAGTTTAAATTGGTTATCCATCTACTTTGAGTGCAGTGGAAATGTCATGGATCATGTAGTATTCACTGGTTACATCCATTTTCATATATAATTACCATGAAGGTAAAATAATAATAAAGTAGTGATTTTTTTGGTTTTATTTAGTATATTTTTTCTATTCAACTCGTGTTTTAAAAAAATATTCCTCTCCGAAATATAACATCTATACCATCTATTATCACGGCAGTTTCATGGATGTATACATAATATTTTCTAATAAATTCAAAGTTTTATCGTTATCATAGGGAAGTTCATAATTATTCATTAAATTAATTCATAAAAAATAAAGTCGCAAAATTACAAATTTCTACTTTTTTACGCGATTAAGGGTTTTAAGTATTGCTCTTTCATATGACACTAATAACAACCAATAAAACGTAGTTGGAATACTTATACCTTCCTTTCATATTATACCAGTGCACATCTAACTTACTTTAACAATTTTTTGTAAAAATTTAATTTAGTGACGATACTTTTTCATACAAATTTGTATGTTAGAATACATAATATATACGGGAGCTCTGAATAGTTTGATACTTTATCTCCTTACATACATACACACCATCAAGCTCGTTGCAGATTCGGGGTAGGAATGAAGGACCGACCTCCATATTATCCTATCTAGATATACATTTATTATTATTATAACAACGTTCTCGTTCTCACTAATTTTAAATCTTCTGAAATTAATTTCTAAGTCTATATTTGTAAAATTTACTAATATTCTGTAAAAATCTTTAGTTTAATTTTAATAATTAAGAATATTATGTGTTCTTGATGATAGAAAATAAGTATTGTACTATGTATTATTATGTTTTCAAACACATTTTATGTTATTCTTTATCCCCATTTTCGATGAACGAATATCCATCAAAGAAATAATAAAAGTGAATTATGTCCACGACACCGAACGATTTAAGAACAGTATTGTATATAAAAATTGATTTTAGTATGTATTCAAAAATTGACTCGATACATTACCGTTTCACCTATTAGAATTGAAAGGATTGGCCTGTTTCTACGATATATGCCGGACGAGGCCGACTATACCCGAATACCCATCCCGCAACCATCCCACATCCCCCCGCAGGTACGTACGAAAAGTTTCATGCTAAAGTCACCTAACATTCTGTCTATACATTATTATAAGGTCTTTGTATGTAAATAATAAGCTGATTCGAGGTCACTTGGACACATCTGACATAGAATTGTTAAACTTTCATGCAAATAATAGATTAAGATGCAGCGAAGTGTTTCGTCTGAAAAGGTATAGAACCAATGTGGGACAGTTTTGTCCTATAAGCCGAATGATGAGCTCATATAATAGTTTGTCAAGGGTTGTATCGGATCTTGATGTGTTTCATAATCCGGTGTCCACTTTCAAACGTTTGATTCGAGGAAATCTAGTGATAGGGACACCTTGATGTTGTGTGGCTCTGTGGGTGTTGATTTGTATTGCGCATTTCTCCCCACTTTTGTATATTGTATTTTGTATTAGGATAATTTGGTATCTTGATTGTATGTTTTGTTCTTATTTAGTTTTTATAGTTTTAAAAATAAAAAAATACTAACACGTGTATAGTACGACATATAAACTAGCAAATTCGACAACATATTAACTTATAAGTCTTACTAAAAATATTCTAGTTAGACGGGCATGTTGCCGAGTTCGCGATTTTGTCCGCGACGTTATTTATTGACTGTCGTTACATTGCACTCGCGTTTGTACCTGCCAATACAGTGACATTCTGCCGTGTCGGAGTGTCATTGTATTGGTAGATTCAGACGTTGCGTCTGAATCGTTGTGACAATTTAATGTAATGACGTTGTGACAATTTAAAATATGCTGGGTAAAATCTATTTGTTTTTTTTTGTCTCGGTTCAATTGTTCCTTCTTTTTTTATGTTTTATTTTATTAGTTCAACATTTGTTTTCTTTCTGTTTTCCTACATATATGTATATGTGTATTTTAAACTTTTCTTTTAACTGTGCAAAGTAATGTCTTTTTTATAATATGAATGGTCAGGAGACGTTGATTGTACATACCTAACTATGCACAATAGCCATGCGGGAGATACCTGTTATTGGAGCACTGGAGATTCTATTTTTTGTTTCATGTTTTTTTTTGTTTGTGTTGTTCAGTGTTCTGTTGGTGTCTCTGTATATTAAATAAATAAATAAATAAATAAATAAATCATTTATCATCACGCTGTTTTGCAAATGAAGTAGGTACAGAGGATTATTAATAAACTCCTCTAGTTAAAAAAAATTCTGAGACTAAAATATGTCCAAACTGTAAAAAATAATTTTTTGATTACGACATAGTTATTTACTAATAAATATATTTAATTATTTTCTAAAGCATCCCCAATGAAATGCATCTTTGTTTTAGTGTATTTTAATGAAACATTTGACAAACAATAAATAATCTGCGTTAATGTGAAATAGTTGGGTCTCGAATTAAACGTTTTTGAATATATCATTTAATGATTCGGCGGATATTTTGTGGTAGTTAATATAAACCATTTTTGAATTATTAATTAGCTATAAACCACTTGTTTTTTGAGTCACTTCGCGACATGTTTCGGAAGCGCTGTCCTTCCATCTCGTCTCGACACGCCGGTCGATGGAAGGAATTCACACGTAAGTAAATTCACAGCAACAAAAGAAGGAAGGAAATAGAGGTTGAGGTAGGGGAGGGAGGATGGATATGGGGTGTCAGTTAAGAATTATTAGACAGGTAAAACAGCTTTAGTTTCTTTTTAAAAAGTTGAATCGATTGAGACGTCGTAGTATCATTACTTAAGGTGTTCCATAGTCTTGCTGATTGTACTTCAAAAGAGGAACTGAGAAATTCAGTAGAATGAATGGGAATAGCTAGTGTGGTAAGTTCAGCAGATCGAAGAGGCAGACCGTGATTTGGCAAGAAAATAACTTTTTTTTCGAGATATTGTGGTGAATATTCTTAAATACAAGAATTTCATTTGACATTATTTTAATTGTAGATAACCAATTGTGATTTTCATTAATTTTGGATAGTGGTTGGTAACTTCCTACCCACCACTCGGATTTAAAGCTATCCTCTTCTGCGTTGTAGAGTAGGTGTAATCCATATCTTGGCTCACCTGGTCCGGATATTCCCGGCAAGGATGCCCTTTGCCGAGTCGATCCATTCCCTCCGGTGGAGGAGGATTTGAGCGCTTTCTCGACATGGATAGTTTCATTGATTTTGCTTAGAACCTTGTGGCAACCCAGTTATCTGCGCGCGCATCCGCCGAGCGAGTTGCGGCCGGAGATCTGCCTTTCGAAAAACCACGGCTTCATTCGCGACCTGTCTGTCCAACTGTTAGACGTGATCAAAACGAAGCTCTCCACGTCGCCATCGCATCGTTTCAAATATAAAAATTTATTCAAGAGTAATATAAGCATATAAAGTATTGGACACCAGCTGATATTCAAAATAAAATCGTAAGTAAAAACCGCTTTTATCGTTTTGAACATACACAAAGAACACCCCCCATAACCTCATAATTTCTGATATAATATATGTGAATTTGGAAGTATTTGAAGATATTGTGGCATTTTCCAATCAAACTTCGATACAAACCACTGGAATTTTTATTTATCTTAAGGACAGTGGCCCCTAAGATTTAAGGTACTTTTAATAAATAAAGAATCACGGGCTCAACTCTGTTTAGTCCAGTATTGATTCCTGACTCCTGAAGGGAATGCAGTTTAAGGTAGATCCAAGAATAAGCTGCCCCTCAAGTCCAGTCAACTGCACCATTCACGATCTTATGGTGGGCAATGATTGTGCTATTGACGTTGCTAGGCACTGGCAGAAGATTATTTACATAAATGCGTTGCTGACACGATAGAAGAAGAATTCATATTTGTTCATCCGTGTAATAAGAGGTAAATTCTATTCATGTATCATTTTTAATAAGCTGTCCGTAGCTGTGCGCTCAGAGCTGTTGTTAGCGCTACAAATTACTTGAAAATGTTGCACCGTTGTATCTATCTATCTATCTATATACGTATGATGCCATCTATACTATCACTTCCAACCTACGGTAACTTAATAATTATATATAGGTTGAAACAAAGTATAATTTAACCACTCGCAATTTCACAAATCATAATTATATTTGACTCACGAATGACACTAAAAAATATATTTTCAAACATTGTGAAATAATTACGACAAATGTTTATATCTTTTTTCTAACCGCCTTCCGATTACTTAAATAGTTTTTTACTTTTTTTCTACCGAATCCAACATTTATTAATTTGCCAACATTCATTATTTATTAATTTTGTTTATTTATTTTATTTATCACACCATATTTATAATGACAACAATAAGTAGTAGAGTCTAAGGCTAGCAGTTTACAATTTATATTGACAATTATATGCAATTATGAACCAGGTGATTTTTCCCGTTCCACACTAAATATGTATACAATCTCAACTTTCTGCAATCAAAATCATTATCACAACAAAAATATAGGCTCAGACAAAACAGATCAACCAGATCCCAATGTCCGCAATAATACCTGTCATAAATCCAATCTCTGACGCGATTTTTATTTCAAAGCCATAGAAAGAGACTAGTTAACTATGTTGGTGTAATTAAATGAATCACATGGTTCATATTAGTTATGGAATGCATTTTTCATTTTTACTGCACTTGGATCAATTTTGTTTTTTTTTATTACTTTGTATTTTTTTATAGTACTGAATCATAAATAAAAATATAATAAACACTAGAACAGGATTTCCTAGTTGGGCAGCAGTAATCTACTTATGTATTGTTGTCATTATAAATATGGTGTGATAAATAAATAATAATAATAATAAAATAATCCTATGATTGTGATCATGAAGAGAAATAACTACTCACCTAATTCACTCGAGGCATCATGGTTGAATGAAAGATATTGCCTCATGACAACATATGTTTATTTATTGCTTCTTGGTCAACTAACAGTTACTCTGTCAAATATTAATTTAACACTCACCCAATAATTACTTTGTTGCTTCATTCTGGAATCTTGTGATATTTCGTCTCACAGATCCAGACTGAAAGCACAATCAAAAACTGTGTCTCGACAGGGAATCGTTTCCGCATTGGTTCAAATGTTGGATGTCTAATAACCAACTGAGCAACGAAGGCCGATTCATGTTCTAATATTGCATGCGTAAATGGTTACGATTTTTTATACATTTTTGAACGAACAAAGTACAGTAGAGAATCGGTCATACCTATTCGTTGTAATTTGTAGCTCACAATGGATTTGGTTCAACGATATAATACCCTCATATTCGTTACTCTGACAGATGGGACTTGTTATAGTATTAATAATAATAATATTTAATTGTTTGCAATTTCTTGCACACTGAATAAACTTTAACACCAAAACATATTACTAAGTGTTGCTGGAAATCTGAAAAATATGTTTCATTATAAACATATGATTCATCCTTTTAGATAAAAGAGCATATAAAGCCAAGAAACTGCTAAATACATTATGAAGTTTCATAGTAAGGGTAACATTCGCGTCCATTAAAAAGGATTTATATATGACTTATATTATCGGAAACCCAAAATTGTTAATTATTTAAATTTTAAGAACAAACCACACATACATAAAGTAAAGAAAGAATAATCGGTCATTCACTTTGATTTAATGCACTCTTTTGGCACCTAAAAGATTTTTTCTCCACGACATAGGGCCGGTATTACAGTCTCAGTTTAAGAGCTAAACTCAAGTTTTACAAAAATATAGCGTATTACAGTGTCCGTTTAGGCCTAATCTTCCCTGAAATACGTCACTAAAACGACAAATATTTTACTCTAATATACGAAGTCAGAATAATAGGAGAGCATGTATGACGCGATGCATGGTTGTAAATGAGGCAAAACATGTATGTCAAGATAGAGGTGTCTGGCGTTCGGTCCTCTCTGCCTACCCCAAGTAGGGATACGGCGTGATGGTATGTATGTATGTATGTATGTAAGTACTTAACGGTGAGTCAACTGTCATTAATTTGCTAGGCAACGCGTGTAGTTTCAGTTTCAATCACTAGAGGCATTGGGCAACGAGTGTAGTTTCAGTGTTCTATCACTAGAGGCGTTAGTTGTATCGACGGTGGCGCCACACAACAAAACAAACTGACAGCCATATTGAAACGAACATGGGCATTTAAAAGCATTATTTTGGTGAAAAAAAATAATTTTACCATGCTGGATAGTAATACAATAGTATTTCAAGTCGTAGCGTCCCGTTTTGTAGTTGGTATTATTTGAGGTTATTTAAAATTTGACAGATAATAACCACAGAAAAAGTAAAATATGTCTTTAATTGAAGATTTAGTAACTGACATGTCATATTGCACTGTGATACGGAAATGGATTCAATCTCCCCTTAACATTAATCTTGAGTTTAACAAACTCAATGAGTTGAGGGCCGACTGTAATACCGGGCCATAATGTATTATAGTTATAGAGTAATTAAAAAAATGTTGTTAAAATGGTTATTTTTAACATTTTTTTAGGGAAATTTATGCTGAATTTTAAAATTTCTTAAATCACAACGACATAATGTAAATATGCCTTAATACCTGATGCCATTATTGTATTGCTTATGTCTTAACGCTGATTTTGTCCAAATTAAACTCAAATAATAATAAAAAAAAATTGTGTTTACGCTTACCTATTCATTAGAGAAATTTTGAAAATACTTAAAAGTATTTTTTTATATACACACTGTTTAACACATTTGATTTGGTTTAATGCGGTTGGCGCGTATGCCGAAATATGACGAAAACTTAACTATGACGAAACTTACATAACTATTCGTCAAGCAAAATTTTCTACAAATGGTAATTCTTTTCAATGAACTCTGAAAGATTTGACTGACAAACGAATTATAAATAATTCCCTCTCCTGGGAATCGAAGTCAGTATAATGACACAGGAGCCAAACGGTTTACTGCTGTGCCACGCCGGAGTTTGACGGGGGTGTAGGTTACAAAAATCTTTAAAAAAAAATGTATTGCATCTCGAATTTATGGGTAGGTACTTTATATAACTATAACTTAGTATAAACATAATACGAACTTAATACTTACTTACTTATCGAGTCCGGAACTCAGATTTTGCCACTCCAATGTGTGGCGGCGGAAATCGCCCTGTCGGTAAGTTTAATCAGGTCGTCCATGTGGCAACCCTCGTTCAATTCTGGGCAGGACAGCAGATGGTCGTCATCCTGCACTGCCCCACAATCACAGAAGGTATCATCCTCCGTCGAGAAGCCCCACCTGTGCAGGTTGCTCTTGCAGCCACTCACACCCACCCTCAGCCTGTTCAGTGTCTTCCATATTGGGAATGGCAGGCAGTGCGCCATATTCGCCTTCTCGCTTGTGTCCATCCATGCAGAGATTGGGTCGTCCATCCACAACTCCTCTCGGCGTTGCTTCTGGGAGGTCTGCAGGTCGGCTGTGGACTTTAGGAAGCTATTCCTTGACTTGAGGCGAGGGTTTGGTGCTTTATGTTCATAGAGTGGGTGTCTTGGGTCGTGTATCTGCTTATGCCTCTCCGCATCTGCTGCCACTCTTCTTCTGATGTTAGGGGGTGCTATGCCTATTATGGGATACAATTTGTTTTTGGCTGTGGGTCTAAGACATCCTGATATAATTCGTGCCATTTCATTAACTGCAACATCCACTTGGTTGGCATGAGCTGATCCAAACCATACAGGGCAAGCATATTCGGCGGCAGAGAGGCACAGTCCCAGAGCAGAAGTGCGCAAGAGCTCAGGGCATGCTCCCCAAGTTGATCCGACAAGCTTTCTCAAGATATTATTTCTGGCGGAGACCTTC
Source organism: Molanna angustata (assembly GCA_963576475.1). Classification (NCBI taxonomy): domain Eukaryota; kingdom Metazoa; phylum Arthropoda; class Insecta; order Trichoptera; family Molannidae; genus Molanna; species Molanna angustata. Next base: position 1,629,037 of record OY754985.1, on the reverse strand, counting down.
TGTTTCGTGTTTAGGCAGTGCTGCTTGTAAGTCAGAGATCGATCCAGTGTCACTCCCAGATACTTTGGTGCGTGGCAGTTTTCGAGTTTCTCATTTCTCCAGTTGACTCGCAACCCTCGACCCGCCTCTCTATTTTTCAAGTGGAAGGCGCATAGTTGTGTTTTTTTGGGGTTGGGTTTTAGGTGGTTTGCATCGTAGTATTCACCCAATTCAGTGAGTGTTGACGTAAGTCTATCCTCTACCTCATGAAATGATTTCCCCTGTGCTGCCACGGCGGTGTCATCGGCATATATGAATTGGCGTGTTCTGTTTGGTCTTGGTTGATCATTTGTATATATGTTAAACAGTAGAGGCGCCAAGACACTACCCTGAGGAAGTCCATTCTTCTGCATCCTCCAGCGGCTGTCCTTCCCCTGCAGCGTGACATAGAACCGTCTATTGCTCAACAAAGTTCCAATTACTGAGGTGAGTTTGAAGTCTCTCGAGATCCCGTATACTTTGTGTAACAATTTCCTGTGATTGACTGTATCATAGGCAGCAGTTAGGTCAATGAACGCTACTCCTGTAATTTTGCCTTCCTCGAAACCGTCCTCGATGTGCTGTGTCAAGTTAAGGATTTGTCCCGTACATGATTTCCCAGGCCTAAACCCTGCTTGTTCGTTTATCAGGTGTGGGTCCAGAGTGTGACCAACTCTGTTTAGGATCAGTCTTTCAAAAACTTTACTGAGGTGGCACAGCAGAGATACAGGTCTAAAGTTAACGATAATACGAACTTAATAACAAGTTGCTACATTTTGTAGTATTATGATATTTTTTGATGTATTTATTTATTTACAGTTAAAAAAATATTTAAAATAAAACATAAACAAACGTATCTAAACCATCATCTTATATAATAAAAAAAGTATACAAAAAAGTTTCCTTATTAAAACAGAAAAAATAAACCAAGAAAAAAATACTTACTTAAAAAAAGATTGATATAAAACTGAACAAAATTTTGAAAGTGAATTCAAAACAGTTTTAATAGTAAACATATAAAGTTATATAAAAATCAATAAACAATACAAAAATATGAAAATAAAAATAAAAAAAATACCTAGGTACTTTAATTTAATGATATAAAATTATAAAAATATTAAGTACAAAACACAAATTAAAATTAATACACATAGATAAATACATATCATCACGCCAAGTCCCTCATGGGGAAGATAAAGGGAACCATACGCCACACTTTTCAAGCTTGACACACATTCATAGTTTCGTCATCATTTTTGCCTCTTCTCATACAAGTTCGTAAATTGTTCATATAAAAGAAAACAGTATATTTATTATCTCATATATCTAAATAGATTGAAAATACGATTTAAAACTGTGTCTCCATAGGCAATTGAACTCGGGACACCTAACTGACTAAGCCTCGAAGGTCGACAATATATAATGGTATTGAGGGAAGTGAGAGGGGGCAGGTTGTTACGTGAAAGTTGTCATTAAATTTTGTAAATAAAAATGGCGCCAGTTATAATAATTGTCTTTGTGTTTGCAAATAATTTATGTTTCAAGTATTGAGTAAATATTGCCAGCGTGAAAAACACCCTGTATATATATTATATCAAAAGCCGAAACTCAAACTACGACAGTGTTCCATACACAGGGTGATCTTTATTGGTATCAACGGTATGTTGGTATTTTTGCTGTGAAGCACCGAATAAGAATAGTGCTTCCACTCCTTTCTATTATCGTTGTTTTCGTGTGTCCCGTAAGAGCCGGATAATTGAAAATACAACAGGCAAAATAATAAATCACCATTTACAGCAATGAGGTTCAGCAACCATTCAGAATATAGTGCACTTTTAGGTGACAAGAGACTGGTGTGTGAGAATACACGCATGTTTCTTGTATACTTTTATAAGGGAATGCAGACATGGCGCTGGTTATATTTGATCGTTTATAAGTTTAGTATTTTGTTTTTTTTTTATATTTTGCATTTTCTTGTTGATGTTAAAATTGTACTGGATTTAATAAATAAATAAATATATGTTACAAATACATTAAAATAAATTAAAAAAAATCACGTCCAACCATAGATTGAATAGTCCAACCATAGATTGAATAGTCCAACCATAGATTGAATAGTCCAACCATAGATTGAATAGTCCAACCATAGATTGAATAGTCCAACCATAGATTGAATAGTCCAACCATAGATTGAATAGTCCAACCATAGATTGAATAGTCCAACCATAGATTGAATGGTCCAACCATAGATTGAATAGTCCAACCATAGATTGAATAGTCCAACCATAGATTGAATAGTCCAACCATAGATTGAATAGTCCAACCATAGATTGAATAGTCCAACCATAGATTGAATAGTCCAACCATAGATTGAATAGTCCAACCATAGATTGAATAGTCCAACCATAGATTGAATAGTCCAACCATAGATTGAATGGTCCAACCATAGATTGAATGGTCCAACCATAGATTGAATAGTCCAACCATAGATTGAATAGTCCAACCATAGATTGAATAGTCCAACCATAGATTGAATAGTCCAACCATAGATTGAATAGTCCAACCATAGATTGAATAGTCCAACCATAGATTGAATAGTCCAACCATAGATTGAATAGTCCAACCATAGATTGAATGGTCCAACCATAGATTGAATGGTCCAACCATAGATTGAATAGTCCAACCATAGATTGAATAGTCCAACCATAGATTGAATAGTCCAACCATAGATTGAATAGTCCAACCATAGATTGAATAGTCCAACCATAGATTGAATAGTCCAACCATAGATTGAATAGTCCAACCATAGATTGAATAGTCCAACCATAGATTGAATGGTCCAACCATAGATTGAATAGTCCAACCATAGATTGAATAGTCCAACCATAGATTGAATAGTCCAACCATAGATTGAATAGTCCAACCATAGATTGAATAGTCCAACCATAGATTGAATAGTCCAACCATAGATTGAATAGTCCAACCATAGATTGAATAGTCCAACCATAGATTGAATGGTCCAACCATAGATTGAATAGTCCAACCATAGATTGAATAGTCCAACCATAGATTGAATAGTCCAACCATAGATTGAATAGTCCAACCATAGATTGAATAGTCCAACCATAGATTGAATAGTCCAACCATAGATTGAATAGTCCAACCATAGATTGAATAGTCCAACCATAGATTGAATAGTCCAACCATAGATTGAATAGTCCAACCATAGATTGAATAGTCCAACCATATATTGAATAGTCCAACCATAGATTGAATAGTCCAACCATATATTGAATAGTCCAACCATAGATGGAAACACGATGAATTTATCTGCGCTTAAATACTATGAAATTTAATGAATTTGTCTTCTCTTTAAAACTTAAAAATTTATAAATTTTTCTGCGCGATCACTTATAATAATAATTAATGTTCGTTTAAATAAATAAATAGCATAACATGAAGGATAGTTAATATTCGTGCGAGATTTCTCTCCTCAGTCCTGTATAACAATAGTGTACAACCTCTTTTAATATTTCACGTCTAATTCGAGTCACCCTGTATACAGTTATTCAGTACTCGTTTATACATGGTGATACGAACATTGTTCTGTGTTTATTCAATATGAACATTGTCGTTTCGGTAGAAACATATAATGTATGTATTTATGTTGGTAGCCATGTTGTATGAAACATAGAATTTTATCTCAAACATTGTGTTGGCGCAGGATTAAATATTTAATGAGATTTTCTCAATCACCGGTTTCACAATGTAAGAGAAAGAATTTATTTAAAGATTACCAACTTAAGCATTTCTTGTTTATTTACTCAAAGATTAATATGTAAAGGTACCTACCTACCTATATCTAATTAACGAATAATTAATTAACAAACCCGTCATAATTTTAACCTATTTAGATACATTTATGATCACAACTACAGAATAATGTTGAAATAAATACTGGTCTGGTTTTTTAAATTTATTTGTTTATTTATTCATATTGATACACTTATATTTCATATTATTATTAACATATACATATATTATACAGTGATGCAGAAAGTAGTGTCATTAAGGTATTTTAAACACCATCAAACTAGGCAAAGCCTGTGTCATGATGGCTATTTCTTTCGCATAAAATTATGAATACAATATAAGCATAGGTACACATATTAACACAATTCAATTATACAAAAATATTCAAAAAAAAATTCATGACTTAAATACCACAAAATATAATGGCTCAAATCATATAAAAATATTAAAAAAAAAAATTATGGAAAAAATGATAAAAACATGATGGCTATTTCTTTCGTATATAATTATGAACACAATATAAACATACACAAATTAACACAATAGAATTATATAAAATATTAAAAAGATGACTGAAATGATGGCTAAAATAATATAAGATATAATGGCTACATTATGTAAGATTATTAAAAAGATGATGGAAAACATGATGGCTATTTCTATCGCCTAAAATTATGAATACAATATAAACATACAAACAATTATTTCCTTAGTGAATTCAAATTTAAATCTAAATCTCAGTCTCAGTGTACCTCAGTGTACAGTAGGGTGGAGCGGTCAATGTATGAAAATTTTTTTTTTTAGAATTTCGTTTTTGCGTGGTTATTTAAAGTTGCCAATACATATAAGCATTACGTATGTAAAATATTTTCCGAAACAATCGATTAGAAGTACTGCCCCCAGCAGCTCAAAGTTTAAAAAAAAAATCAAATAACTTGAAATTTTCATTGGATCATTGTGAAGCATATTGATTGACTTTCCTTCAATTTTCAACGTAAAATAAGAAAAGAACATAGGCCAAAATAAATGTGAAACACCAAACGTTACATTATGATTGCGACACGCCACTAAAACATTATCTAAAATATACATAAATTAGGCGTAAAAGAAATTGTCACCTCTTGTATGGAACACCTAGAATCGAACGATCAAGTTCTTCTACGGAGATGATTATTGAAGGGAGATGTGAAACTATTAATTCTATTATATTGCTAAGTCTACCAGAAACGTCGTATGTGTCAGTTGCAAGAACATAGCATCGTTTTGGAGTTTCTGATAGAGCTGGTGCTGCCATAGTGTCTGCCACGCTTTTGGAAAAATAGGCAGTTAAACTTATAAATTTATCATAAAAAAATACTTTTCCTAATAAAAAATGTTTGAGAAACCCTGGAATTTTTTTGAAAAAAGTAATTTGAGATTTTGAATTTGTCTATGTTTGTACCAATTTTCAGCGTTCTAGCTTTTATGGTTTCTGAGATATATGGAAAAATAAAATAAAAATTCAAAAATTGATAACCCCTGACTCAAACAAAAATTCAAAATTCCGAGTATAAAAGTTTTGTAGGCCTGTAACTGTTTATATATTCCGAAATTTTAGGCTCTGTAAATTGAGCGGATCAAAAGTTATAAGGGGGGGACGGACACACACACACACACAGACACACAGACACACAGACACACACACAGACACACACACACCACACACACACACAAAACTCACATAAAATGCTCTACTCCGAATTCTGAGTAAATCCATGTATGGGAACATATATGCTGCGAGGCCTCTAGTTGGTGTTATTAGCATGCAAAAAGTCCACTACACCATACACTTGTTGCATGTAAAACATGAGATCCAACTGTCGATAGCGATAGTACGTATAGTTGAAGAATAAGTACCAAAGTATAAACCCATGAATACAAATTATTTAATATTTTAAGATATTTGGTTTTCTATACAGCACTTGTACCTAGGTATGTATGTCAATATAGGATAGTAAGGAGGTCAGTCCTTTGATCCTACCCGGAATATGAAAACAACATGATGGTATGTACATATGTATGTTTGGAGATTAGTATTAAACTATCAAGTCTTCTTAGATATTGTGTGTAGGCTACTGCCATACAAATTGTATGAAGCAATGTGGTCACTAAATTCAATTTTTATAAAAATTGTTAAAAAAAATTTGAGATGTGCGAATACAATGTAAATATTTTTTATACAAAATTAAATTATCTAGTTGGGGTGTTTCGGCTTTTTTTGATATTTTTAAAAAAATGGAAATATAGGCAGTTAAACTCATAAATTTATCATAAAAAAAATATTTTTCTTAATAAAAAACGTTTGAAAAACCCTGGAATTTAAAAAAAAAAAAATTTGAGATTTTGTTTTTGTCTATGTTTATACCAATTTTCAGCGTTCTATCTTATATAATTTCTGAGATATATGGAAAAATAAAGTAAAAATTCAAAAGTTGATAACCCCTGACTGAAACAAAAATTCACAATTCTGAGTATAAAAGTTTTGTAGGCTTATAACTTTGTATATATTCTGAAAATTTGGGCTCTGTAAATTAAGCGGATCAAAAGTTATAAGGGGGGGGGGACACACACACCCACACACACCACACACACCACACACACAGACACACAAAACCCACATAAAATGTTCTACTCCGAATTCTGAGTAAATCCATGTATGGGAACATATATGCTGCGAGGCCTCTAGTTGGTGTTACTAGTTGCATGTAACACATGAGATCCAACTGTCGATAGCGATAGAATGTATAGTTGAAGAATAAGTACCAAACTATAATCCCATAAATACAAACTAGTTGCATGTAACACATGAGATCCAACTGTCGATAGCGATAGTATGTATAGTTGAAGAATATGTACCAAACTATAAACCCATAGATACAAATTATTGAATATTTTCAGATATTTTGTTTTCTATACAACATATGTAGGTATGTATGTCAAGATAGGATAGTATGGAGGAAGATCCTTTTTCCTACCCAGAATATGCAAATAGCATGATGGTATGTATGTATGTTTGGAGATGAAGTATCAAACTATTAAGTCTTCTTACAAATTGTGTAAAGGCGACTGCCATACAAAATGTATGAAGCGATGTCGTCACTAAATTCAATTTTTAAAAAAATTGTTAAAAAAAAATTGAGATCTTCTACTACAATGTTAATATTTTTTATAGAAAATTAAATTATCTAGTTGGGGTGTTTCGGCTTTTTTCGATAATTGTAAAAGTTTTGGAAATATAGGCAGTTAAACTCATAAATTTATCATAAAAAAAATATTTTTCTTAATAAAAAATGTTTGAGAAACCCTGGAATTTTTTTGAAAAAACTTATTTGAGATTTTGTATTTGTCTATGTTTGTACCAATTTTCAGCGTTCTAGCGTTTATGGTTTTTGAGAAATATGGAAAAATAAAATAAAAATTCAAAAGTTGATAACCCCTGACTGAAACAAAAATTCAAAATTCCGAGTATAAAAGTTTTGTAGGCCTGTAACTGTTTATATATTCTGAAATTTTAGGCTCTGTAAATTGAGCGGATCAAAAGTTATAAGGGGGGGACGGACACACACACACACACACACACACAGACACACACACACACAGACACACGAAATGTTCTACTCCGAATTCTGAGTAAATCCGTGTATGGAACATATATGCTGCGAAGCCTCTAAGTTGGTGTTTTTTGACTTCAAAGTTGGAAAAGCCGTGAAAAAAGTAGACCTCTCCATACAATTCTCGCGTATTCTGGCTTGATACATTGTCGATATGTTAAGAGAACAAAGTTCTCCTGAACAAATCGACAGTTGGACTAGTTGCATGTAACACATGGGATCCAACTGTCGACAGCGATAGTATGTATAGTTGAAGAATAAGTACCAAACCCATAAATACAAATTATTTACTAGTTGCATGTAACACATGAGATCCAACTGTCGATAGCGATAGTATGTATAGTTGAAGAATATGTACCAAACTATAAACCCATAGATACAAATTATTGAATATTTTCAGATATTTTGTTTTCTATACAACATATGTAGGTATGTATGTCAAGATAGGATAGTATGGAGGAAGATCCTTTTTCCTACCCAGAATATGCAAATTGCATGATGGTATGTATGTATGTTTGGAGATGAAGTAACAAACTATTAAGTCTTCTTACATATTGTGTATAGGCGACTGCCATACAAAATGTATGAAGCGATGTCGTCACTAAATTCAATTTTTAAAAAAATTGTTAAAAAAAAATTGAGATCTTCTACTACAATGCTAATATTTTTTATAGAAAATTGAATTATCTAGTTGGGGTGTTTCGGCTTTTTTCGATAATTGTAAAAGTTTTGGAAATATAGGCAGTTAAACTCATAAATTTATCATAAAAAAAATATTTTTCTTAATAAAAAATGTTTGAGAAACCCTGGAATTTTTTTGAAAAAACTAATTTGAGATTTTGTATTTGTCTATGTTTGTACCAATTTTCAGCGTTCTAGCGTTTATGGTTTCTGAGATATATGGAAAAATAAAATAAAAATTCAAAAATTGATAACCCCTGACTGAAACAAAAATTCGAAATTCCGAGTATAAAAGTTTTGTAGGCCTGTAACTGTTTATATATTCTGAAATTTTAGGCTCTGTAAATTGAGCGGATCAAAAGTTATAAGGGGGGGACGGACACACAGACACACACACACACACACAGACACACACACACACAGACACACAGACACACGAAATGTTCTACTCCGAATTCTGAGTAAATCCGTGTATGGAACATATATGCTGCGAAGCCTCTAAGTTGGTGTTTTTTGACTTCAAAGTTGGAAAAGCCATGAAAAAAGTAGACCTCTCCATACAATTCTCGCGTATTCTGGCTTGATACATTGTCGATATGTTAAGAGAACAAAGTTCTCCTGAACAAATCGACAGTTGGAATAACAACTAGTTGCATGTAACACATGAGATCCAACTGTCGATAGCGATAGTATGTATAGTTGAAGAATATGTACCAAACTATAAACCCATAGATACAAATTATTGAATATTTTCAGATATTTTGTTTTCTATACAACATATGTAGGTATGTATGTCAAGATAGGATAGTATGGAGGAAGATCCTTTTTCCTACCCAGAATATGCAAATAGCATGATGGTATGTATGTATGTATGTTTGGAGATGAAGTATCAAACTATTAAGTCTTCTTACATATTGTGTATAGGCGACTGCCATACAAAATGTATGAAGCGATGTCGTCACTAAATTCAATTTTTAAAAAAATTGTTAAAAAAAAATTGAGATCTTCTACTACAATGTTAATATTTTTTATAGAAAATTAAATTATCTAGTTGGGGTGTTTCGGCTTTTTTCGATAATTGTAAAAGTTTTGGAAATATAGGCAGTTAAACTCATAAATTTATCATAAAAAAAATATTTTTCTTAATAAAAAATGTTTGAGAAACCCTGGAATTTTTTTGAAAAAACTAATTTGAGATTTTGTATTTGTCTATGTTTGTACCAATTTTCAGCGTTCTAGCGTTTATGGTTTCTGAGATATATGGAAAAATAAAATAAAAATTCAAAAGTTGATAACCCCTGACTGAAACAAAAATTCAAAATTCCGAGTATAAAAGTTTTGTAGGCCTGTAACTGTTTATATATTCTGAAATTTTAGGCTCTGTAAATTGAGCGGATCAAAAGTTATAAGGGGGGGACGGACACACAGACACACACACACACAGACACACAGACACACGAAATGTTCTACTCCGAATTCTGAGTAAATCCGTGTATGGAACATATATGCTGCGAAGCCTCTAAGTTGGTGTTTTTTGACTTCAAAGTTGGAAAAGCCGTGAAAAAAGTAGACCTCTCCATACAATTCTCGCGTATTCTGGCTTGATACATTGTCGATATGTTAAGAGAACAAAGTTCTCCTGAACAAATCGACAGTTGGATTATTTTATGATATTTAGTTTTCTATACAACACATGTACCTAGGTAGTCAAGATAGGATAGTATGGAGGTCAGTCTTTTTTTCCTACCCGGAATATGAAAACAGCATGATGGTATATGTATATTGTATGTTTAGAGATGAAGTATCAAACTATTAAGTCTTCTTTGATATTGTGTATAGGTGACTACCATACAAATTGTATGAAGCGATGTCGTCACTAAATTCAATTTTTATAAAAATTGTTAAAAAAAATTTGAGATGTACTGCTACAATGTTAATATTTTTTATATAAAATTAAATTATCTAGTTGGGGTGTTTCGGCTTTTTTCGATATTTAAAAAAAAATGGAAATATAGGCAGTTAAACTCATAAATTTATCATAAAAAAAATACTTTTCTTAATAAAAAACGTTTGAAAAACCCTGGAATTTAAAAAAAAAACAAATTTGAGATTTTGTATTTGTCTATGTTTATACCAATTTTCAGCGTTCTAGCTTTTATGGTTTCTGAGATATAGGGAAAAATAAAATAAAAATTCAAAAGTTGATAACCCCTGACTGAAACAAAAATTCAAAATTCCGAGTATAAAAGTTTTGTAGGCCTGTAACTGTTTATATATTCTGAAATTTTTGGCTCTGTAAATTGAGCGGATCAAAAGTTATAAGGGACGGACGGACACACACACACACAGACATACACACACACACACAGACACACACACACACACACAGACACACGAAATGTTCTACTCCGAATTCTAAGTAAATCCGTGTATGAAACATATATGCTGCGAAGCCTCTAAGTTGGTGTTTTTTGACTTCAAAGTTGGAAAAGCCGTGAAAAAAGTAGACCTCTCCATACAATTCTCGCGTATTCTGGCTTGATACATTGTCGATATGTTAAGAGAACAAAGTTCTCCTGAACAAATCGACAGTTGGATAATATTTTAAGATATTTGATTTTCTATACAACACATGTACCCATGATGGATGCATATGAAAACAGAATGATGGTATGTATGTATGTTTGGAGATTAGTATCAAACAATTGAGTCTTCTTAGATATTGTGTGTAGGCGATTGCCATAAAAATTGTATGAAGCAATGTCGTCACTAAATTCAATTTTTATAAAATTTATCCAACTGTCGATTTGTTCAGGAGAACTTTGTTCTCTTAACATATCGACAATGTATCAAGCCAGAATACGCGAGAATTGTATGGAGAGGTCTACTTTTTTCACGGCTTTTCCAACTTTGAAGTCAAAAAACACCAACTTAGAGGCTTCGCAGCATATATGTTCCATGCACGGATTTACTCAGAATTCGGAGTAGAACATTTCGTGTGTCTAGCATGCAAAAAGTCCACTACACCATACAAAATTTTCCTTCGTACACGCATCTTGGCTTAACTAGTTGCATGTAACACATGAGATCCAACTGTCGATAGCGATAATATGTATAGTAGAAGAATATGTACCAAACTATAATCCCATAAATACAAATTATTTAATATTTTAAGATATTTGATTTTCTACACAACACATGTACCTACATATGTATGTATGTCAAGATAGGATAGTATGGAGGTCAGTCCTTTGATCCTACCCAGAATATGAAAACAGAATGATGGTATGTATGTATGTTTGGAGATTAGTATCAAACAATTATGTCTTCTTAGATATCGTGTGTAGGCGATTGCCATACAAATTGTATGAAGCAATGTCGTCACTAAATTCAATTTTTATAAAAACTAGTTGCAAACTCATAAATTTATCATAAAAAAAATACTTTTCTTAATAAAAAATGTTTGAGAAACCCTGGAATTTTTTTGAAAAATGTCATTTGAGATTTTGTATTTGTCTATGCTTGTACCAATTTTCAGCGTTCTAGCTTTTATGGTTTTTGAGATATATGGAAAAATAAAATAAAAATTCAAAAGTTGATAACCCCTGACTGAAACAAAAACTCAAAATTCCGAGTATAAAAGTTTTGTAGGCCTGTAACTGTTTATATATTCTGAAATATTAGGCTCTGTAAATTGAGCGGATCAAAAGTTAAATAAAATAAGGGGGGGACGGACACACACACACACACAGACACACACACAGACACACACACAGACACACGAAATGTTCTACTCCGAATTCTGAGTAAATCCGCTTATGGAACATATATGCTGCGAAGCCTCTAAGTTGGTGTTTTTTGACTTCAAAGTTGGAAAAGCCGTGAAAAAAGTAGACCTCTGCATACAATTCTCGCGTATCCTGGCTTGATACATTGTCGATATGTTAAGAGAACAAAGTTCTCCTGAACAAATCGACAGTTGGAATATTTGATATTTCGGACAATTTTCGTTTTTGTGGCTTCGAACAAACCAATGTAGGTACCTACATATTCAAAAAATGTTATCCGAACCATTTGATATTACTTACGTGTTCGAATTTACGGTTACTATGGTTACAGAAAGAATGTGATATTCAAATAATTTTATGAATCGAATTTATTTAGAACATTGTTGTAGGTAGGTACCTACCTAATACTATTTACTTACAAATCAACAATATACTGATTTCCTAAAGGAAAATTATTTTATTTATTTATTTATGTATGTATGAATGGATGCATATATGCTATGTGCTCCTAAACCGTTTGTCCGATTACAATGAAACTTTGGTGAATTGTCGAGCGTATGCCCGGGATGGTTTCTGGATTTAAATTTTTTTTTTATTCTTCTTCTTCCTCGTGTATTTGGTCATTTTACCTATGAAGAGGGAATATCCTGGGAAAAGAATGTCCGACTGTCCCTCCATCTCTTCGCAGGTCTTCCAGGACGGTTTCTGGATTTAAACTTTTTTCTTCTTCTTCTTCTTCGTGTATTTGGTCATTTTACATATGAAGTTGCAGTATTCTGGGAGAAGAAGGTCCAACTGTCCTTCCATCTCTTCACAGGTCTTCCAGGACGGGTTCTGCATATAAACTTTTTTCTTCTTTTTCTTCGTCGTGTATTTGGTCATTTTACCTATGAAGGAGGTCTAACCTGGGAGAAGAAGGTCCATTTGTCCTTCCATCTCTTCGCAGGTTTCTGGATTTAAAATTTTTTCTTCTTCTTCTTCGTGTATTTTTGGTCATTTTACCTATGAAGTTGGAGAATCCTGGGAGAAGAAGGTCCAACTGTCCTTCCAACTCTTCGCAAGTCTTCCAAGACGGTTTTTGGATATAAACTTTTTTCTTCTTCTTCTTTTTCTTCTTCATCGTGCATTTGGTCATTTTACGTATGAATGTGGACTATCCTGGGAGAAGAAGGTCCAATTTTCCTTCCATATCTTCGCAGGTATCTAGGTTTAAACTTTTTTCTTCTTCTTCTACGTGTATTTAGTCATTTTACCTTTAAAGGTGGAGTATTCTGGGAAAAGAAGGTCCTTTCATCTCTTCGCGGTTCTTCCAGGATGGTTTCTGGATTTAAACTTTTCTTAACCTACTGAAGGGACGGGATGTAATGAAGGGAAGGGATGCTCTAAAGGGCCTGAAGGGACGGGAGGTACCTACTGAAGGGCCTGATTGGAAGGGACGTAATGATGGATTGTAGGGACGGGAGGTACTGAAGGGCCTGAAGGGACGGGAGGTTCTGAAGGGTCTGAAGCGACGGTTCATGGAGTCTTATTCATTTTCTTCTTAATTTTATGTAGACCTTACAGTTTTTACACAAACTATTTCCTTTAATCTTTTTCTTCGTTTTCTTATTTTATGTAGAACTTGGGTGAATTTTATACAAACTCTTTCCTATAGATTAATCTTCTTCTTCTTTTATGAAGACCTTTTAGTCAATTTTTATACAATCTGTTTCCAATATTCTAATTCTTCTATTTTATGTATTTTTTCTTATTTTATGTAGACCATTGGAATAGTTATTTATACAAACTATTTCTTACATATAGTCTTATACTTATTCTTCTCTTTTTTATTTAGACTTTTGGGTTAGTTTTAAGTCTAATAGTCTATTATGCAGAAATATTATTAACGATATGCACACTTGATGAAAATACATATGTAAAACGAATGGGATGTGGGATGTGACGATGTAATCTGCACTATAATCTTTTCAATACTTTTGTTTAATCAAATTTAAAACATTTATATCATCCTATTTTGAATAATTTTCAACACCTTCATATTTGATTTCGTTGACGATATTTAAATAATGGGGGTTGTGGCCATTACTGAACTCTTCACAACGTTTATATTCAAATTAAAAACTATTTACTATAGTTTAAGTCTTCTTCTTCTTCGTTAATGTAGACTTTTGTGTCAATTTTAAGTCTATCAGTCTAATTGTGCAAAAATATAATGCACACTTGATGAAAAAATATAAAAACGAATGGGATGTGACCAACACTAGATCTTTTCAGTACATTTGTTTAATCAAATTTTAACCACATCCCAACATCCAAAAATTACTAAATTTTCAATAGGTACATATTACAATTTGTTTTCGATGATAATATTTAAAAAGAGGGGTTGTGGCCAAACCAATCTCTTTACAACGTTGATAAACATTTTAAAATATAAATATTTAAAACCATTTCGTATAGTCCATGCGTGCAGAAATTGTATATTATAATTCATTCACACTTTATAGCAATATATAAAAAAATAATGAGTTGTGGCCATCATTTGAATATTTTACAATCAAATTCAATCATATTTCAAACCACTTTTCATAGTCCGATTTTGCAAAATAATTGGGTGACAATATTATAAAAACGATTGCTTTTTCCATCACAATTTTACATTCTTGGCCAACGGCGGGACATAAAAGCTAGTTTTGAATATTTTTTAAATTGGTATACCCACAGACAGGTATGCCTTGTGGGATTTTTGTATGTATGGTTGATTTATTGTGATTGATATTATGTTTATGTATATTGTATGTTAACCGTGTACCAAATCTTAAATAAATAAATAAATAAATAAAAATATGACTTTAAAAGAAAAATCAAATCTTTAAAATAACAATAAATTTTTATCTATTCCTTTTTCACATTCACTATGTGTATATGTATGTGTGTGTATGTATGTATGTGTATGTGTGTGTATACGTGTGTATGTTTGTATGTGTATGTATATGTGTGTGTGTATGTATGTATATGTATGTATGTGTGTATGTATGTATGTATGTGTGTGTGTATGTATATATATATATATATATATATATATATATATATATATATATATATATATATATATATATATATATATATATATATATATATATATATATATATATATATATATATATATATATATATATATATATATATATATATATATATATATATATATATATAAATATATATATATATATATATAAATATATATATATATATATATATATATATATATATATATATATATATATATATATATATATATATATATATATATATATATATATATATATATATATATATATATATATATATATATATATATATATATATATATATATATATATATATATATATATATATATATATATATATATATATATATATATATATATATATATATATATATATATATATATATATATATATATATATATATATATATATATATATATATATATATATATATATATATATGTGTGTATGTATATGTATGTATATGTATGTATGTGTATATGTGTACATATGTGTGCGTATGTATGTGTATATGTGTATGTGTGTGTATAAGTATGCGTATATTATATGTGTGTATGTTGTATATATGTGTATGTGTATGCGTATATGTGTATTTGTATATGTGAATTTTTTTTTCTCCTTTTTGGATAAATTTTGGTTTGTATTCTATATTCACTAAAAAAACAAAAATAAACTTTAATCATCTGTATGTATTAGCTGTAAGTTGAACTTGATTTACAATTTATTAAATGATTCTATTATTATAAGTAAAATGTATGTAATATGTAAAATGTAGATATGTTATTTGCTCCTGTCCCAAGCACAAGTTTTTAACTTTATTGGGACAGTACCTACCTATTAAAAAAAAAACTGTATTCATTTAAATCTTTGTACTATGTGTCTGTTCATATTATGTTACTCAATAAAACAAAAAAAAAAAAAATTTGCTGCGAAGCCTCTAACTTGGTGTTTTTTGACTTGAAAGTTGGAAAAGCCGTGAAAAAAGTAGACCTCTGCATACAATTCTCGCGTATCCTGGCTCGAAACATTGTCGATATGTTAAGAGAACAAAGTTCTCCTGAACATATCGACAGTTGGATAATGTCGATTCATTCATAGAATTGAATTCTCATGAACGAATCGACAGTTGGATTTATTATTTTTATTTATTTCTATCAAAAAACATACAGTATATCTGAGATACAAAATATCTTAAGATATTCATACATAGTTAACATACAAAGTAAATATAAGTTATTTCATTTCAATAAATATCAATTTACCATTATAATATACTTTAATTATAATTTTTTGCTAGCTTAATGACCCGGTGCAGTGAATTGTGAGCTGCACCGATACTGAGTTGCATGGAAAGGTGTTGTACCAGCAAAGTAAATAAAATATTATTTATTACCTTTAAACACTTTAAATAAACGGTAATATGTGAAAAACTGACGTCACTTTCAAAAATATCCATATTATTCGTTATTCACATTTAAACTCACTTACTGACTCAAATCAACGCAGTTCATTCATGCGCTGTATGTAGGTACTTACGAGCCTGTGAGTTGTTGAATGTGTCATGTAGATGGTGCGCGGTACACATCTCACTCGGCGACCGGCGTCATTTTGTTGCGTCATGACGTAATTATGGGTAACTCAGTTGGCCGGTGCAGTGAACTCCAAAAAAATAAAACCCCCAAACACAAGTCAAAAAACCCCTAAAAAGCCCAAAGGGACTAGAGCTAGTTGCATGTAATACATGAGATGATCCAACTGTCGATAGAGATAGTATGTATAGTTGAAGAATAAGATTCAAACTATAAACCCATAAATCGAAATGATTGAATATTTTAAGATACTTTGTTTTATATACAACACATGTAGGTAATACTTATGTATGTCAAGATAGGACAGTATGGAGGTCAGTCCTTTTTTCCTACACGGAATATGAAAACAGCATGATGGTATGTATGTATGTTTGGAGATTAAGTATGAAACTATTAAGTCTTCTTAGATATTTGTATAGGCGACTGCCATACAAATTGTATGAAGCGATGTCGTCACTAAATTCAATTTTTATAAAAATTGTTAAAATAAATGAGATGTACTGCTACAATGTCAATATTTTTAAAGAAAATTAAATTATCTAGTTGGGTTGTTTCGGCTTTTTTCGAATTTTTCAAAAACTTTGGATATGTATGCAGTTAAACTCATAAATTTGTCATAAAAAATATTTTTCTTAATAAAAAATGTTTGAGAACTCTGGAATTTTTTTGAAAAATTAAATTTGAGATTTTGTAATTGTCTATATTCATACCAATTTTCAGCGTTCTAGCTTTTATGGTTTCTGAGAAATATGGAAAAAAAGGAAAAGATCAAAAGCTGATAACCCCTGACGGATTATAAAAGTTTTGTGGGCCTATAACTATTTATATATTTTGAAATTTTGAGCTCTGTAAATTGAGCCGATCAAAAGTTATATATAATATTTTAGTTACGTTTTTAAATAATATATATATAAAGCAACTGGCTCAATTTTAAAGAATTCTCATATCTTAGAATACCCCTAAAAATATCTCTAAAATATTAGGGCCCTAAAAGAGCCCATCCCAGATATTTTAGCCCTAAATTAAGGGCTAAAAGCCCCAAGTTGGCAACCCTGCTCACTACGGTTTGACGCAAGGAATTTTGTTGAGTTACCCATGACCAGGAATGAGGAAGACTGAAACTGACCGTCTTCCTTCCAAAAATTAGAAATGAATGGTGCAGTGTTTCCCGGTCATTATTGGTGGTCATTGGTCATCACTGACAAATGAAGTGCCGGGTCTTGTGACCCCTGACTTCTTCATCTACCGCCATCTATTGAAGATATTTTTAATAATTTAAAGGTAAGATTTTTCGTAGTGAAGGGGACGGTTTGCACATATTCACTCAAACTATCCTGACATGTACACAAAGCAGTATTTATTATTAGTTGCATGTGACACATGCGATCTAACTGTCGCTGGCGATAGTACTTATGTATACTTGAAGAATATACGTACCAAATTATAAACACAAATTAATAAATATTTTAAGGTATTTTATTTTCTATGTAAAACATGTAGAAATGTATAGGATAGTATGGAGGTCAGCCTTTTTTCCTACCCAGAATAAGAAAACAGCGTGATGGTATGTATGTATGTATGTATGTTGGAGATTAAGTATCAATGTGTCTTTCAACGGAAGCACCCTACCTAACAGCAGCTCTATCGACCTGCTTGGAGTATCTATAACGAACCAATTACACTACAAGGGCTCCATCGAAGCTAAGGTGAAACTCGCCTCCAAAAAATTGAGCGTACTATATAGAGCGCGTAGATATTTTACTAAGACCCAGATCTGTATACTCTAAAAAACGCAAATACGTCAAATTATTGAATATGGCAGTCACCTCTGGAGTGGCGCCCCCCAATACCTATTGATTACCCTCGACACTGTCCAAAGGTGTGCTATACGTCTGATTGATGATCCATCACTGACTGATGGATTGCAATCACTAGAACACAGACGCAGAGTCGGTATTTTAAGTTTATTCTATAGATACTACCACGGGAATTGCTCAGAAGAACTTGCATCTTTGGTCCCTCCTCCACCCACTCGCAAAAGAGTCACTCGCTTCACTCAATCGCAGCACCCATTCACAGTGGACCTTCAACATATACGAACAAGGCGCTTCTCGAACTCCTTTATTAATACAGCAGCCTGATTGTGGAACGATCTTCCGAATTCTGTGTTTCCACCTTCATACAACCCGGGTCTTTTTAATATCCGGATTAATAAACTCTTTTCTAGAATGCAAACCCCTCCCAACGCTACGTAGTGCGCTTCTTCGGGAGAGTAAAATGGACCCTAAACCTAATAGCTGACGTCCCCTACGTGGACATGTTAAAAAAAAAATTGAGTCACTGTAAACATTGTGTGGTCAGTAGTGTATGCTACCTTACAAATTGTATGAATCTATGTCGTCAATAAATTCAATTTTTATAACTAGTTGCATGTAACACATGAAATCCAACTGCCGATAGCGAAAGTATGTATAGTTGAAGAATATGTACCAAACTGTAAACCCATAAATACAAATTATTGAATATTTTCAGATATTTTGTTTTCTATACAACACATTTAGGTATGTATGTCAAGATAGGATAGTATGGAGGTAGATCCTTTTTTCCTACCCAGAATATGAAAAAAAGCATGATGGTATGTATGTATGTATGTTTGGAGATGAAGTATCAAACTATTCCAACTGTCGAATCGTTCATGAGAATTCAATTCTCTGAATGAATCGACATTATTAAACCAAGATGCGTGTACGAAGGAATATTTTGTATGGCGTAGTGGACTTTTTGCATGCTAATAACACCAACTAGAGGCCTCGCAGCATATATGTTCCGGTACATGGATTTACTCAGAATTTGGAGTAGAATATTCCAACTGTCGATTCGTTCATGAGAATTCAATTCTCTGAATGAATCGACATTATTAAGCCAAGATGCGTGTACGAAGGAAAATTTTGTATGGTGTAGTGGACTTTCTGCATGCTAATAACACCAACTAGAGGCCTCGCAGCATATATAGTAAATCCATGTATGGGAACATATATGCTGCGAGGCCTCTAGTTGGTGTTATTAGCATGCAAAAAGTCCACTACACCATACACTTGTTGCATGTAAAACATGAGATCCAACTGTCGATAGCGATAGTACGTATAGTTGAAGAATAAGTACCAAAGTATAAACCCATGAATACAAATTATTTAATATTTTAAGATATTTGGTTTTCTATACAGCACTTGTACCTAGGTATGTATGTCAATATAGGATAGTAAGGAGGTCAGTCCTTTGATCCTACCCGGAATATGAAAACAACATGATGGTATGTACATATGTATGTTTGGAGATTAGTATTAAACTATCAAGTCTTCTTAGATATTGTGTGTAGGCTACTGCCATACAAATTGTATGAAGCAATGTTGTCACTAAATTCAATTTTTATAAAATTTGTTAAAAAAAATTGAGATGTGCTAACACAATACTAATATTTTTTTATAGAAAATTAAATTTTCTAGTTTGGGTGTTTCGGCATTTTTCGATATTTTTAAAAAAATTGGAAATATAGGCAGTTAAACTCATAAATTTATCATAAAAATGTTTGAGAAACCCTGGAATTTTAAGGAAAAAATTGATTTTAGATTTTGTATTTTTCTATGTTATTACCTATTTTCAGCGTTCTATCTTTTATGATTTCTGAGATATATCTAAAGTAATAAAACTAGTTGCATGTAACACATGAGATCCAACTGTCGATAGCGATAGTATGTATAGTTGAAGAAAATGTACCAAACTATAAACCCATAAATACAAATTATTGAATATTGTCAGATATTTTGTTTTCTATACAACAAATGTAGGTATGTATGTCAAGATAGGATAGTATGGAGGAAGGTCCTTTTTTCCTACCCAGAATATGAAAATAACATGATGGTATGTATGTATGTTTGGAGATGAAGTATCAAACTATTAAGTCTCCTTACATATTGTGTATAGGCGACTGCCATACAAAATGTATGAAGCGATGTCGTCACTTAATTCAATTTTTATAAAAATTGTTAAAAAAAAATTGAGATGTGCTTATACAATGTTAATATTTTTTATAGAAAATTAAATGATCTAGTTGGGGTGTTTCAGCTTTTTTCGATATTTAAAAAAAAAATTACAATATAAGCAGTTAAACTCATAAATTTATCATAAAAAAAAAATACTTTTCTTAATAAAAAATGTTTGAGAAACCCTGGAATTTTTTCGAAAAATGTGATTTGAGATTTTGTATTTGTCTATGTTTGTACCAATTTTCAGCGTTCTAGCTTTTATGGTTTTTGAGATATATGGAAAAATAAAATAAAAATTCAAAAGTTGATAACCCCTGACCTGAAAAGTTGATGACCCAAAAATTCAAAGCTCCGAGTATAAAAGTTTTGTAGGCCTGTAACTGTTTATATATTCTGAAATATGAGCTCTGTAAATTGAGCGGATCAAAAGTTATAAGGGAGGGACGGACACACACACACAGACACACAGACACACACACACACACACACACACACACACACACACACACACACACACACACACAGACACACGAAATGTTCTACTCCGAATTCTGAGTAAATCCGTGTATGGAACATATATGCTGCGAAGCCTCTAAGTTGGTGTTTTTTGACTTCAAAGTTGGAAAAGCCGTGAAAAAAGTAGACCTCTGCATACAATTCTCGCGTATCCTGGCTTGAAACATTGTCGATATGTTAAGAGAACAAAGTTCTCCTGAACAAATCGACAGTTGGACAATGATTTTGTTAGTGTGTGTGTGTGTGTGTGTGTGTGTGTGTGTGTGTGTGTGTGTGTGTGTGTGTGTGTGTGTGTGTGTGTGTGTGTGAGGGTGTATGTGTGTGTGTGTTTGTCTCACGCCTTCTGAAAAACCAAGAGCATCTAAAAATCTTATTTATGTGTCACGATAAAAAAATGCGATAAAAATGCTGAATTATTAAAAATATTTAAATAATTATTTTTTTCATACAAAATTTTCCAAGCCATATCTGTCAAAAAAGTGTACTTTTTGCACGCAAATATCTGTTAATTTAAAAGTTAGAAGTACGTATTTACACAAATAAAATATATTTTCAAGTATAACTTAGCTTTTAAGTGAAAAACATGGTGAATATTTTATGTAATAATAATGTTTAACTTATTTTTGAAGTAAGCGTTTTGTACAAATGTACATATAACCCCGCCATTTTAATATCTTTTCCATCGATATTTAATTTTCCTACCGAATGAATATGTTCTTTAAAATAATATACCTTTGAAATAAATGTGATTTTGAAATAATAAAATGAAACACAAGACTTTATAGCAAGTTTTAAGACATATATTGTAAAAGTCTGTTAATTATTAGTAAAGATATAGGCATAATAAAATTGCATAATTTGTATATAATATTTGATATTTCAGACAATTGTTGATTTTCGTTTTTGTGGCTTCGAACAAACCAATGTAGGTACCTACATATTCAAAAAATGTATCCAAACCATTTAATATTACTTACGTGTTCGAATGGTTACAGAAAGAATGTGATATTCAAATATTTTTTTTATGAATCAAATTTATTTAGAAGATTGTTGTAGATAGGTACCTACCTAATACTAGGTAGGTATTTAAAAACCAACAATATACTGATTTCCTATAAGAAAATTATTTAGCTACTTTAGGTTAACTTCAATATATATTCAATAACTATACAAACTATTTCCTATAGTCGATTTCTTCTTCTTCTTCTAATATGTAGACCTTTGGGTGATTTTTTATACAAACTATATCCTGGAGTCTAATTCTTTTTCTACTTATTTTATGTAGACCTTTGGGTCAATTTTCTAATCATATTCTTTTTCCTTTACGTATACATTTGGTTCAGTTTCATTACAAACTATTTCCTATAGTCTAATTATTCTTCTTCTTCTTTTATGTAGACCTTTGGGTGAGTTTTTAAACAAACTAATTCCTTAAGTACTTGTGGATAATTTACGTAGTAGAATTCCATTTTAAATTATATTAAAATAAAACAATTTGTTTTAGATTCTACGTGTATTTATAAGTTCGTCGATAGCTATTTCGCCTTGCTAGGGCATCTTCAAGACTATGACGGCGTGGAGTTTCTGTCGGGTTATATAGGTAGAGGGTTGAGCTTACAATTTTTTTGATTGGTCAGTATCTATAAACAGAGTATTAAACAATGGCAGTGGGTGGAGACTATAGTTAGACTTGACAATTGACTGACCAATCCCTAAATATGTTTGTATACAGGTAGTTATATTTGTTTATTGATATAGTTCTAAGAATTTTATTTTATTAGTGGGTTATTTTCTAGGTATAATGTTTGTTTATTTGTGGATATTACAATATAATATGTATTTTGCGGTACAGCTAGATAGAGGTAGTTATATTGTTTTATTGATGTATTTCTTATGTATTTATTTATTTGTATAATGGCTATTCTTTTGATGTTAAAATATTTGAATTTTGAGAGGTTCCAGGGAAGAAGTGTGGTGTAGGTTGGATATGTAGATTATTTTGGTGACGTCTCGGTGGCAGGATTATGGATCTGAAACAATGAATTATTTTGGCAGAATCAAATCTATAGATTGTTAATTTCTAGATGGGATGACTTCAATTAGTGGAGATTTGTAGATATTAATTTGTTCATTGATTATGTTATAATTTTTATTATGTTTTGAAATTTCTAACTGTTCAAGAATATTCAGTCTTAAGCCCTTTTTTGAAAAGTGTAGTGGTAGTGGTTTATTGTTCGAGTCGATTTTGTGGTTGTTTTCAATTAGGTGTTTAGCAAATTGCGAATCGGTTTTGTTATTATGCCATGACTTTTTGTGTTCGTTGAACCTTTCTTCTATACTTCTACCAGTTTGGCCTATGTAAATGGCATCACAGTCATCGCAGGTTATTTTGTACACACCGCTTTTTTTAATGTTATCGATTTTGTCTTTAGAATTTTTTATTGTCATTCCGATATTATTGTTAGTTCTGTAGGTTACGTTAATTCCATAGTTTCTAACTTTTTTCCCTAGTTTTAATGAAATATTGCCTGCGTAGTGGATACATTTAAAATTGGTTTTAGAGGGTTGATGTTTTGGATAAAATTGTCGTAGTGTGTGCTTGTTCATTTGTTTATTAAATAGGTTTTTAATGATATTTTTTGAAAAACCATTGTTTATTCCGATTGTCTCTATTGTTTTGTATTCTGTATCAAACTTGTGTTTATCAAGTGGGATGTTAATTAACCTATATAGCATTGAGTTATATGCAGCGAGCTTGTGAGACCATGGGTGTAAAGATTTTTCGTGTATAGTGGTATCTGTGTATGTGGGTTTTCGGTATATGTCAAAAGAGTGTCTATTATTGGTTCTTTGTATGCATAGGTCTAGGAAGTTGATTTTGCAGTCCTTTTCTGTTTCTAGTGTAAATGAAATAGTTGTATGTAGTGAGTTAGCTAAGTTAAGGAATTGGTCTAATTGTCGGTTTGTTCCGTTGAAACCGATAAGTATATCGTCTACATACCGATAGTAATATATAATACATTTTTTTGAAATTGAATTTTTTAGTAGTTTATTCTCTATATGGTCCATAAATAGTTCGGCTAATAAGGGGCTTAGAGGTGATCCCATGGGGACTACGTCTTTTTGTTCATAAAATTAATCTTTATAGGAGAAGTAGTTTGACTCTATGCAAATTTTCATTATTTCGTAGATCTCGTCTGCTATAATGGGTTGAACATTTCTTTTTTCCAGGGTATTTTTTATGATTTCTAGGGTATCTTTTATCGGTATGTTGGTGAATAAGCTTACTACGTCTAGTGAGATTAGTTTACAATTTGTTGGGAGGTGTATGTCTTTGATTTTGTTAACGAGTTGGACTGAATTTTTTATACTGTTATCTGGTTTAAAATTTGTATATTGTTTGAAGAGGTTATTAATATCTTTGGCTATTTTTGAAGTGGGTGAGTTGATGAATGAGACAATTGGTCTTATAGGAATACTTTGTTTATGGATTTTAGGTTGTCCGTGTAAGAGTGGGGGTCTTGGGTTCAAGTTTTTTTAAAAAATATGTTTTTTTCCGCGGTATCTAGAGCTGGTTGTGGTGGAGTTTGTTTTTTTATAAGTCTTTCTATCTTGTTTTTCTGAATTATGTATTTTTTATCAATAATTTCTGCAATATCTTGTCTTGTGTTTTTGTCAAATGTATCAAATTCAATAGGGTGAAGTTTATAGGTTAATTGTTAATTAAAAATTCTAAAGACAAAATCGATAACATTAAAAAAAGCGGTGTGTACAAAATAACCTGCGATGACTGTGATGCCATTTACATAGGCCAAACTGGTAGAAGTATAGAAGAAAGGTTCAACGAACACAAAAAGTCATGGCATAATAACAAAACCGATTCGCAATTTGCTAAACACCTAATTGAAAACAACCACAAAATCGACTCGAACAATAAACCACTACCACTACACTTTTCAAAAAAGGGCTTAAGACTGAATATTCTTGAACAGTTAGAAATTTCAAAACATAATAAAAATTATAACATAATCAATGAACAAATTAATATCTACAAATCTCCACTAATTGAAGTCATCCCATCTAGAAATTAACAATCTATAGATTTGATTCTGCCAAAATAATTCATTGTTTCAGATCCATAATCCTGCCACCGAGACGTCACCAAAATAATCTACATATCCAACCTTCACCACACTTCTTCCCTGGAACCTCTCAAAATTCAAATATTTTAACATCAAAAGAATAGCCATTATACAAATAAATAAATACATAAGAAATACATCAATAAAACAATATAACTACCTCTATCTAGCTGTACCGCAAAATACATATTATATTGTAATATCCACAAATAAACAAACATTATACATTATAACAAACATTATATCAATAAACAAATATAACTACCTGTATACAAACATATTTAGGGATTGGTCAGTCAATTGTCAAGTCTAACTATAGTCTCCACCCACTGCCATTGTTTAATACTCTGTTTATAGATACTGACCAATCAAAAAAATTGTAAGCTCAACCCTCTACCTATATAACCCGACAGAAACTCCACGCCGTCATAGTCTTGAAGATGCCCTAGCAAGGCGAAATAGCTATCGACGAACTTATAAATACACGTAGAATCTAAAACAAATTGTTTTATTTTAATATAAACTAATTCCTATTATCTAATTCTTCTTCTTATTTTATGTAGACCTTTGTGCCAGTTTTGATACCAACTATTTCTTTTAACTTAATTCTTCTTTTTCTAATTTTATGTAGACCTTTGTTGAATTTTATATAAACTAATTTCCTAAAGTCTAATTTTTCCTCTTTTAAGTAGACCAAGGGAAAGTTTT
This sequence comes from Molanna angustata, assembly GCA_963576475.1. Classification (NCBI taxonomy): domain Eukaryota; kingdom Metazoa; phylum Arthropoda; class Insecta; order Trichoptera; family Molannidae; genus Molanna; species Molanna angustata. The sequence goes on along the minus strand of OY754985.1, from coordinate 1,603,020 downwards.
CATACAAACTTTTCCTTTAGTCTATTTCTTCTTCTTTTTTGTTGACCTTTGCGACAGTTTTTATACAATCTATTTCCTAACGTATAATTATTCTTCTAATATGTAGGCCTTTGGGTCAGTTTTTATATTAACTATTTCCTATAGTCTTATTCCTCTTTTTCTTATTTTATGTAGACCTTGGGTGAGTTTTTATACAAATTATGTCCTATAGTCTAATTCTTCTTCATATTTCTTTATGTAGACCTTTTGGTTAGTTTTTATGCAAACTATTTCCTTTAGTCTAATTCTTCTTTTTCTTATTTTATGTAGACCTTGGGTGAGTTTTTATACGAACTATTTCCTAAAGTCTAATTCGTCTTCTTCTTCCTTTATGTAGACCTTTTGGTTAGTTTTTATGCAAACTATTTCCTTTAGTCTAATTCTTCGTTTTCTTATTTTATGTAGACGTTGGGTGAATTTTAAATAAAATATTTCCTATGGTTTGGTCAGTTTTTAAATATAATACATTTCCTATTGTGTAATTCTTCTATTTCATCTTTTATGTAGACCATTGGGTTAGTTTTTTATAACAAACTATTTGTTATAGTTTTATACTTCTTATTTTTTATTTAGTCTTTTGGGTTAGATTTAAGTTTGATAATCTATTCTACAGAAATATTATAAACAACATGCATTCTTGAAGGTAATACATAAAAACGAATGGGATGTGACCAACACTAGAATCTTCTCAATACTTTTGTTTAATCAAATTTACACCATTTATTATATCATCATATTATATTGCTTAATTTTCAATAACTACACATTTCATTTTGATGACAATATATAAAAAATGGGGGTTGTGGCCATTACTGGACTCTTCACAACGTTTATATTCAAATTAAAAACTATTTAACATACTTTAAGTCTTCTTCTTCTGTAATGTAGACTTATGTGTCAGTTTTAAGTCTATCAGTTTTAGTGTGCAAAAATATAATATACTATATGCACACTTGACGAAAAATATAAAAACGAATGGGATATGACCAACATCTTTTCATTTCTTTTGTTTAATCAATTGTTAAACCATTTCCCATCCTCCAAAATTACTAAATATTTTAAACACATTATTTGCGTTCGATGACAATATATAAACATAGGGGTTGTGGCCAAAACCAAACTATTTACAACGTTGTCTCTCAGTCATATTTAAAACCATTTACCATAGTCCATGTGTGCAGAAATTGTATGTACCTACTTATATTTGAACATTTACATCGCTTAAACTCAATTAAATTTCAAACTACTTTTCATACTATGAATTAGCAAATATTTTGTGTGACAATATTATATAAACGATTGCTTATTCCTTCACTAATTTACATTCTTGGCCAATGGCGGGACATAAAAGCTAGTACATACTATAAACAAGGTAATATATACGTAAATAGATATACATGATAATAAAAAAACGTGCATAAACATGTAAACAGGAGAAGGAAAAAAAAATATGTTTTTACAAAGCAAAAATTGAAAATAATGAAATAACGTGTACGCATTGTTATTTTGAAATAATGTGTACCATGACAGAGTAATTATTTTGGCATGCTTAAGAAAACATCTCTAACACAAATGTAAATACTTATTAGATTTCAGAATGTTAAATATGTACAAGAGTAGAGATTCAATTGAAATATATGTACATACTATTACATACAATGTCTTGGTAAAGATATCGTTAAGAATAATGCTGTATTAAGATTAAGATTATTGATTCAATGAAAATTCTAAAGATTATTTCGCTTAGTAAAATAACATTCTTTGTATTAAAGTCTTCTTATTTTTCGTCAGCTAGGACTATGTCCTGTAGTTCTCGGCACCTACTCCTCGTAGGAGGACGTCCAGCTGTCCCTCCATCGTTTGGGCGGTCTTCCTGGAGGACTGCTACCTGTAGGATGTTCATCAGCTGATATCCTCACTACTCGGTCTGAGCTTGCTCTCCCCACGTGATCTCTCCAGAAACGTCTTCTTGTTCTACCCCATCGCACCACGTCCTCAACATCACAAATTTTCCTTATTTCGGAACTCCTCATTTGATCTCGGAGGGTTACTCCTGCGATGGGCCGTAGAGTCTTCATCTCCGTGGTTCTAAGGAGACTTTTTGAGTGGGTGGTGTCAGCTCTTGTCTCTATGGCGTATGTTTTTTTTTAACATGTCCACGTAGGGGACGCCAGCTATTAGGATTTGGGTCCATTTTACTCTTCCGAAGAAGCGCACTACGTAGCGTTGGAAGGGGTTTTGAATCTAGAAAAGAGTTTATTAATTCGGATTTTAAATAGACCCGGGTTGTACGAAGGTGGAAACACAGAATTCGGAAGATCGTTCCACAATCAGGCTGCTGTATTAATAAAGGAGTTCGAGAAGCGACTTGTTAGTATATGTTGAAGGTCCACTGTGAATGGGTGCTGCGATTGAGTGAAGCGAGTGACTCTTTTGCGAGTGGGTGGAGGAGGGACCAAAGATGCAAGTTCTTCTGAGCAATTCCCGTGGTAGTATCTATAGAATAAACTTAAAATACCGACTCTGCGCCTGTGTTCTAGTGATTGCAATCCATCAGTCAGTGATGGATCATCAATCAGACGTATAGCACGCCTTTGGACAGCGTCGAGGGTATTCAGTAGGTATTGGGGGGCGCCACTCCAGAGGTGACTACCATATTCAATAATTGGACGTATTTGCGCTTTGTAGAGTATACAGATCTGGGTCTTAGTAAAATATCTACGCGCTCTATATTAAGTACGCTCAATTTTTTGGAGGCGATTTTCACCTTAGCTTTGATTGGTCTAATGCATGTCATGATTGGTCTAATGCAAGTCATGATTGGTCTAATGCAAGTCATGATTGGTCTAATGCAAGTCATGATTGGTCTTATGCAAGTCTTGTAGATCCTGACTTTACTCAGCATATTCCTATTTCTCCACACAACACTTCTCAGGCATCCAGCCACTACAGTAGCCTTGGTTGCTTGTTCATGTACTTCGTTATAAAGATCATTGCTGCTGGATATTTCTATGCCCAAGTACTTAAATGTCAGTACTTAAATCTCAAGTACTTAAATCTGTGTTATAGTGTTGTGACTAATATCGAATCTGTAATGTTGTAGAGCTATTTTAACATCTCATTAATCTGAATGTTTTCATGGCACTTTACCAAATTTGCTACCTATGATGGAAATCGGGCTGTAGTTTCTTTGTATTATCTTGTAGCAATAGTTTATTTATTTATTTTCAATTTTTTGGGAGAATAACAGCTATGAATTTCAGTTCAACATTTAAAATAATAATAAAACAGCGAATTATAAGTCTCCGCTGATAGGCCATACCATCAGTTGCAGGATGAAAATACAACATTACAATATTGTGTTTCTGCAATAGATAAAGTTTCATCCTGCAGCCGAGGTAAACATAATATTACTTGAAAATATAAGATTACACTAAAAAAGTTCATATTCACAAACAAATCATATATGTATCATTAAAGAACTTAGCACTAAGAACATTTCTCGCCCCTGTAATACGACACTGGAATACGTCAAATTCTGGTGAGTTAAGTATTGAATTATTTATATTGTTACAAACACGCCAAAGAAATGAATTTTGTCGATAATTAGTGGATACTTGTTTTAGCGAGAATATGGGATTTTGGCGTCGCGATTGAGTAGGCACCTTAAGATTTATTTTGTTAAGTAGATCTGGGCAGTCGATTTGAGTTTTCAAGATTTTTAGTAGATTAACCATGTCAGCAGTGTCACGACGTTTGTTAAGAGGCAAAAGATGGTGCTGTTTACATAATTGTAAATAATCAGTTTGATAAGTTCGGCCTTTGAAATTAAGAAATCTGATATCCTGGGCTACGTTCACAATGAACGCCGAGTGTATTTACTGACGCTCTAAGCCGTTCACAATGACCGGAAACAGACGCTCGAAACAAGTTTAGAATTGGTCACAATCAGCTGGTTTATTATATAGACACCGATAGAGATTTAAGATATAAAAAAAACATTCTCAGTATATGTATATATGTTTGAATAATTAAGTAAAATGTATATTTTTACTTTTCCCATCAATGTGTTAATTACTTTCACGGATTAATAAAACCTCTATAACATATTGTACCTACACAGTCAGGTCGGGAACAATACTCCATTGAAGATGGGGCCATAAGGTTTGAAATTGGCTGTCACCAATTGTGGTGGATGCGATGAAATAACAAGATAACCACTTACTGTTGTATCTCATTGTTTATTAAAGCCATTATGATGTCCGACTCTCTGGATCCAAGCCAAATTATGACGTATGAACGTACTTATGGAAGGACGGCCCTCTATTGTATCATTGTTATTTACAAAATACATATTGTTAGTAAATTTCATCAGTAAAAAAATTGTCTGAATTCTGTTATTCTGATATTTTATTTACGTATACATACATGTATACAGTACATTTCATAAAAAGTATATTACATACTAAAAATATTGAAATTTTACTATCTCACTAGGCTGAATGCCTGTTCTGAGGTAGTACCTACTCATAAAGCATTTAGTCAAAGGTTAGATATTGAGGGAATATTATTAAGATAACATAACTAAAAAAATATATTTTTACTGGATTTGTAAGATAATTTAGATGTTCAATATATATAATAAATAAATTTGGAATGGTGAAATAAAACCAATGTTTTCAGTTCTATTAATTTTTAAAATTAGTAGAACTGAAAACTTTGGTTTTATTTTACCATTCCAAATTTATTTATTATTTGAAATGGAGTTCTACCGAGAATTGTCCGTAGAAAAGTTAAAAAAAGTTCAATATATATGTGTGCAAATTTAAGTTAAAATGTGTGTTAGTGCTGTTTCCGATCCCTGTCTGCCCTAATTCATAAGCCAAAGTGTTACCAAAAGCTTGAAATTGTTGTGCGTGGAGGAGGGTAGTGTATCGTTATTGACATTTTTTATATTTTGTAATAAAAAATGTTTTTTTTAATGAAAGTATAATAAAATATTTATGTCTGTATCACCGTCATGAATGATTCCACAGCTCGTTGCGAGTTCTGGTCTTCTCCAGTATTTTTCACCGTTTCCCTCTATCCTGGCATGCACCCCTCCAGTATCTTACACCAACAGCCTCCACATCCCGCTGGACGCCATCCAGCCATCGGAACTTGGGCCTACCAATGTCCTGTCTACCTTGTGCCTTTGTGTGCAGGATGCTCCTTGGCACTCACTCTTTTATCCCCATGATGTCTTTATAATTTTTTTAAATTTTTTATTTATTTATTCAATAAAACAATACATGTATACCTTTAAGAATTATTTTAATTTGTATACTGTTTTTACTCTCCACACTATGGAATAGTGGAGAGTCATGATGGTATATTTTCATGTCTCATAATATAGCCGAAGTACGACGCTTTACCGAGTTGGAAATTGGTGAATAATTGTCATGCTTCCTTTAAAAAAGTAAAGCACACCCACATACCTGTCGTTGGTTACCGAACATTGTGGGATATGTTGTGATGGTGTGAATGGATGAATGAATTATTGTTAATTCAAAAAATTATTTCTATAGAATGTACCAATGTAGGTATAGTAATCGATCAAAGTAAGAAGCTAGGTACTTATATAAATTACTAGTTGCATGTAACACATGAGATCCAACTGTCTATAGCGATAGTATGTATAGTTGAAGAACAAGTACCAAACTATAAACCCATAAATACAAATCATTTAATATTTTAAGATATTTGGTTTTCTATACAACACATGTACCTAGGTATGTATGTCAAGATAGGATAGTACGGAGGTCAGTCCTTTGATCCTACCCAGGATATGAAAACAGCATGATGGTATGTACCTATGTATGTTTGGAGATTAGTATCAAACAATTAAGTCTTCTTAGATATTGTGTGTAGGCGACTGCCATACAAATTGTATGAAACAATGTCGTCACTAAATTCAATTTTTATAAAAATTGTTAAAAACGAGTGGGTTGTGGCCAACATTAAACTCTCCACACCATAGTAAGCGTTTATTTTTTCTTCTTCAAATATTGACAATCACAATATGGTAAAATATGCTTTATATGTTATATGAAATATTTTATTCATTCTAAATAGACAAACTATTAATGCAGAATGGTGAAGAATGCTTATGTTGTATGAAATATTTTAATAAAAGCAGATAAATTTTGTTTTAAAGAGCGGTAGAGCATTTTGAAAATTTTGACACGTGATATCATATGAAGAAATTTTATGATATCTATGAAAAGCTAATCAGTTCTAAGTTCAAGATATTAATGTTCTTTTATCAATATGAAATCAAAGAACTGAACATTGCCAAACATATAAAAATTATCTTGTTACATATAAGTTTCATACAAAAATCCATTAAATTAAATATAATTTTTGACCGTTGAATATTTTTCTTTTAACATTGACCAACTTTGAATACAATTTTATGAAAATTCTTGGTGATGTTTAAATAAATGAAACCAAATTTAAATATCTCTATCCCTGGAATTTTTTTGAAAAAACAGATTTGAGATTTTGTATTATTTGTCTATATTTTTACCAATTTTCAGCGTTCTAGCTATTATGGTTTTTGAGATATATGGAATAATAAAGTAAAAATTAAAAAGTTGATAACCCCTGACTGAAACAAAAATTCACAATTCTGAGTATAAAAGTTTTGTAGGCTTATAAGTGTTTATATATTTTGAAATTTTGGGCTCTGTAAATTGAGCGGATCTTAAGTTATAAGGGGGGGACAGACAGACACAGACATACACACACACACACACACACACACACAGACACACAAAACTCACATAAAATGTTCTACTCTGAATTCTAAGTAAATCCATGTATGTGAATATAATATGCTGCGAGGCCTCTAGTTGGTGTTATTAGCATGCAAAAAGTCCACTACGCCATACAAAATGTTCCTTCGTACACGCATCTTGGCTTAATAATGTCGATTCATTCAGAGAATTGAATTCTCATGAACGAATCGATAGTTGGATTAAGAGAACTATATATATGAGGTTGGTACTTATATAAATTATAAAGAGAACTATATAAATGAGGTTAGTACTTAAATACGATGATTTTTTATTAAACAAAATGTGTTTCTGTAAATTATACACAAAAAGCAATGTAATTTGACTATCAAAAGTCTTTACAGAGAGTATATTTTATTATGTCCTTGCCCAGTAGTTGTCAATGTATGATGCGTATATGATAAAAAAGAGCCCTCTCACCAGTGGAAAAAAGGCGATTGGATATTCATGTGTAAATAATAATCAAGTACCTAAATAAAAAAAAATAAGGACACCCTTTTCAAAGTTTTCTTCACACATTCAATTTGTAATCGATTTTTCACTTAAGTACGTACATTGAATAAATTATGACTTTTGTTCTCAAAATCATTGTTTTATTTATTTTTATTCATTTTCCTTAAGTTTAATTAAGTTGACAGTCACCTCATGTTTAGAAATATATTGCCATGTTTCGATTTATGTCATTTCATATTTTTCATATCATGTTATTTTTTTTGCTATATGTTATCGTATTAATTAAGTACTTGTGTATGTATTAAATCAAGCGACATCACTAACATTTTAACATTGAACAACACCAATAATTTTTATGTATGGCAAGTAAATTTCGATACGTCATATTTCGATAAATTAGATCTTTTTCGTTTCTGAACGGGGAGTTCACGATCACGTGCAAAATGTCTGAAGACTTACATACATTACATATTCAATATAAGCTGTGTAATGCATTTATTTAGAGGCAAATACTTCACATATCAGTCTGAATTAGAGCATATTAGAATCTATATCTACATAAAGCGTATAATAAATGTAGGTAATATTAATCTCTAAATACAATAAACAATAGGAGACATTAGTTCTACAAAGAAAATGAATCAATAGTCTATTTGTTGGCATTATGGATTAAAATGGTGCATTTATTATTTAAAAACAATATCAACATGTAACGGTGCATTTATTATTTAAAAACAATATCAACATGTAACAGTGCATTTTATTTAAAATGCACTTGTATTTTTCATTTTTTAAAAATAAATGTGGCATCTGCACAAAGAGTTTGACAACTTGTTTCATTATCAAGTACATGTTTGTTGGTGTGTATACGGACTTAGTGTTGTAATAATTAGAAATTATTTCAAAAAAGTTTCAACACGAACAGAATCTAGTCTGTGTCCATTACATACTAATAATCTATAGATATGACACAAGTGAAACTTTTTGGTATACGCCGCGTGAATGTGCCACCAAAATTTGGCGGCAATCAATATAACGTCGAAACGATAATTGAAACAGTACTCAACATTAATATCAAACAGTACACGATGTTAACAAAGTGATTCAAATTTGGAATGGCAAATATTTTTAAAAGCAAAAAAATGGATAACTCCGGGGTGTATGAATTGACTTATAATATGAAGACTGTTCCGCGATATATATCGGAAAAACGGGTCGTAAATTCGAGACTAGAGTAAAAAAGTATACCTATCAGATGTTTAAAAAATGATAATTTCTCGGAATTCGCGGAACATTTAATACTAAATGACCACCAATTTAATATTCAATCAGGTACAAAAGTTTTACACATTAATAAAGTAGGTTTACGCTTAGATAATTTAGAGTCATTCGAAATAAAAAAAACAATTAATTCAAACAGAAATATAATAAATAATCAAGTAAATTTAACTTACAGCCCACTTTTAATATGTTTCCCCTTTCCATCAATTTAACCAATTCAAAGCCATTCTACACAAGACCCGCCCCTAATTGACCTCCCACCAATATCCAAATACATAGCCTTATTTTCAAGCACACAGTCACATTCTGCGTTCAGTTGAAATTCTGCCAGAGGAGGGAACGGTTAGTTCTGAAACCGGTCTCAAATTCAATCCTCACGTGGTGTTAACAAAGTTATAAAAAAATAGTTAATATTTTTACTGCTATTATAAATGTGTCATTAATATCTGATTTAAATTTAAACATAGAATGTGTTTGTTCCACCTCCCACATTTAGCAATCCCATGACCTAATAGTCGTACCTTGTGTCAAATCTGTATATTTGTTACTCTTTGGTGTCCATTATAGCATTTTGCTGTTCACAGCTGAGAGTAAGTTACTACATAGACTATTGTAGTTGAAAGTAGGAAGATATATATGCATTGTATACCTAACTATATAATATAATTTATGTATGTATATACGTAGGTATGCAAGTGCTTTTATACTCTGTCTCTCTCTATGTATGAGTTATTCAAGCACATGACATACTTACTATACATGAGCCCTCTGCGCTAACTGGGTAAACAAAAATATAACATTTTTATTGACAAACTTTTTAACATCTCAATAGAGACGAAGTTGGGATATTATAAAAGAACCAGGAACTCAAATCACCTACAGGGCTTACGACCTGTCATCGGCTGGTCACGTGATCACTTTATGCGCTTGCGCAACGTTCACCAATTATGCCTTCTTATTGAGTTCCCTTATCAATGTAATTTTTGAAAGTTCTATAGTGTGTAGCAATTCACCTGAAAATAAGGAATTATACTATTGCCATCTATTAAGTAACGATGAAACCTTTTTTTGTAACGCCATCTATTGAGAAATTAGTTTATTTGTAAACAATTAAAGCAACAGTCCTTATAAATGAGGTGACGGTGTCTCGCACAGAAGTCACCCCTGAACTGCGCCAGAAATATTATTTCATTTTTGGCTTGTTAACTTACTTGTACCAATATGTATGTAAATCAAATATTTTTTAATTACATATAGGCAAACATTGGATTTTTTTCTCTGTCGGGAGTCAAATGATATTTTTTAATTTGACACTTTTCGTTGGTTAGGTACCCTACATTGTGAATTATGCCGTGATGGTATGAATGAAATAATTTATATCACTATCAACTTATTTCATCTTTTAAATCAATTTATCAAATAAAAATCGGTACTTTAGTGTTTAATATATTTGTTAAGTATTTTCTTCAAAAAGATCTTTTTCTTGACGACCACCATAGAGAAAGCATCCCTCTCCTGGGCAGTGCGAAACAGCTCCTCCACAGTTTTCATACCGTTCCATTCCCGGATTGAGAGGCCGGGGCCGCCCAAGAAAGGGATGGCACGACCATGTGAACGATATTCTCAAAGAAGGAAATGTTAGAAGCGTGTGCAATAGACGAACATGTATGAGACGATGCATGAATGTTGACGAGGCGATGAATGTGTTCCAGGATAGAAAGATATCTTCCTTAGCCTTCGGTTCTCTCTGCCTACCCCGTAAGGGACATGGCGTGATGGTATGTTTGTATGTAGATAAGCTGCTTTTTTACGACCCCTCTACAACCCTCGATCTTCCCCTTCGTGAAAGGCTGGGGATGGCATATTTTTTAGCTCTCAGAATATGGCCGAAGTTCAACTATACCTACGGAGCTTAACATTGGTACTCTACGCAGTACCTCATTGTTACTGACTGTGGTGTATTAGAATACGTGGAATTGCCCCCTTACCCGATAAATAGTATAAATACGGTAGAAACGCAATTCGCGGCATCTTATCGCTTCCGTGCGCTATACAGATAGTTAGGTAAATAACAGTGTAGGACGTGTAGGTTCGGCCAAGAGCTCTGCTACAAATAAACCGAGTATAACGAAACATATGTGTTAATCATATTGATTTATTTATTTATTTATTGATTCACGGCTCAAAGCCCTTTACAAAACAAAATATTACATGACCACAGCATAAATCAAAGAAATACAATTTATATACATTAAAAATAAAAACATATAAGAAAGGAAAATTAAACACGGAAGTTAATACATTAAAAACCAAAGAATTAATAAATAAAAAAAACTCCAATAAAAAATACTTCATAGCATGAACATAAGTATATTACTGACTGGATAACATAAAAATGAATGGTGTGAATAACTACCTACATACTTAACCACACTGAATCAGAGGTTGCTGCCAGATGTGATTATATATTACATTATTGAATTAAATAAAATAAAAAACAAATGTACAAAAATATATAAAAATGTACACAACTGACTACACAATCATTTGGGGGTATGTTTTTGTAAATATTAACCCCACACCAGGACAAGATACTGATCATAGTAGTTCATGTTATTCTCAGCATTCTGCGGTGGATCCATAATTCTTATGTTTCACGGCTTCCATGCAAAACGATAAATAAATAAATAAATATATTTAATTTTTTTATCGGCGCATAGGTATTTAAAAGTATCTACAAACAAGAGAATTAGCAGCTAATCACCTCGAAAAGTAGGATAATAATAAAATGTAGAGGCAGTTGTGCGCCGATGCTGGCTCTGTTTACTTAAACCGATTTTATATTCTAGTAGGAACTTCAGCTTAGTAAAGTCCAACCATTTTTCACATTCGAACAAATTAAGTACTTGGGAACAAAGGAAAAAAAAACTTTAAACGAACACTTTAAAAATAAACCAATCATAGTAAATTGTAGAATTATAAAACTGTTGTTTGTATGGACAATACATCGCAACTGGGGTTTCTCATTTATTTATTTATTACTAGCTTTAATGTCCCGCCGTTGGCCAAGAATGTAAAATTGTGAAAGAAAAAGCAATCGTTTTTATAATATTGTCACCCAATTATTTTGCAATATCAGACTATGAAAAGTGGTTTGAAATTTGATTGAGTTTAAGTATTGTAAAATGTTCAAGTGATGGCCACAACCCATTCTTTTTTATATATTGCTATAAAGTGTGAATGAAGTATAATATTTATACAATTTCTGCTCGCATGGACTTTGCGTAATGGTTTTAAATATGACTGTTTATCAACGTTGTAAAGAGATTGGTTTGGCCACAACCCCCATTTTTAAATATTATCATCGAAAACAAATTGTAATGTGTACCTATTGAAAATTTAGTAATTTTGGATGTTGGGATGTGGTTAAAATTTGATTAAACAAACGTAGGTACTGAAAAGATCTAGTATTGGTCACATCCCATTCGTTTTTATATTTTTTCATCAAGTGTGCATTATATTTTTGCTCAATTTGACTGAAAGTCTTCATTAACGAAGAAGAAGAAGACTTGAACTATAGTAAATAGTTTTTAATTTGAATATAAATGTTGTGAAGAGTTCAGTAATGGCCACAACCCCCATTCTTTATATATTAGGTGTTAATGATATAAATGGTTTAAATTTAATTAAACAAAAGTATTGAAAAGATTCTAGTGCAGGTTATATCGTCACATCCCATATCCCATTCATTTCATATGTATTTTCATCAAGTGTGCATATCGTTAATAATATTTCTGCACAATAGACTATTAGACTTAAAACTAACCCAAAAGACTAAATAAAAAAGAGAAAAATAAGTATAAGACTATAAGAAATAGTTTGTATAAAAAACTATTCCAATGGTCTACATAAAATAAGTAAAAATACATATACCTAATAGAAGAATTAGACTATTGGAAATAGATTGTATAAAAGCTCACCAAAAGGTCTACAAAAAAGAAGAAGAAGAATATTTAGACTATTGGAAATAGTTTGTATAAATACTGAATAGTTTGTATAAAAGAAAATGAATAAGACTATTGGAAATAGTTTGTATTAAAACTCTCCCAAAAGTCTACGTACTTAAATGAAGAAGAATAATAATTAGACTAAAGGAAATAATTTTTATAAAAAAATGACCCAAATGTATACATAAAAGAAGAAGAAGATGAATTAGACAATAGGAAATAGTTAGTATAAAAACTGCCCTAAAGGTCTACATAAAATTAAGAAGAAAAAGAATTAGACTCCAGGACCCGCCGCTTCAGGCCCTTCAGTACCTCCCGTCCCTTTAATCCCTCATTACGTCCCTTCCCATCAGGCCCTTCAGTACCTTCCGTCCCTTCAGGCAGTTTTATACCTCCCGTCCCTTCAGGCCCTTTAGTGCCTCCCTTCCCTTCATTACATCCCGTCCCATCAGTCGGTTAAGAAAAGTTTAAATCCAGAAACCATCCTGGAAGAACCGCGAAGAGATGAAAGAACCTTCTTTTCCCAGGATGCTCTACTTAAAAGGTAAAATGACTAAATACACGAATAAGAAGAAAAAAGTTTAAACCCAGATACCTGCGAAGAGATGGAAGGACAGTTGGACCTTCTTCTCCCAGGATTCTCCAACTTCATAGGTAAAATGACCAAAAATACACGATGTAGAAGAAGAAGAAGAAATAAGTTTAAATCCAGATACCTGCGAAGAGATGGAAGGAAAATTGGACATTCTTCTCCCAGGTTAGTCCACCTTCAAAGGTAAAATGACCAAATAGACGATGAAGAAGAAGAAGAAAAAAGTTTAAATCCAGAAACCTGCGAAGAGATGGAAGGAAAATTGGACCTTCATCTCCCAGGATAGTTCATCTTCATAGGTAAGATGACCAAGTACACGTTGAAGAAAAAGAAGAAAAAAGTTTATATGCAGAACCCGTCCTGGAAGACCTGTGAAGAGATGGAGGGACAGTCGGACCTTCTTTTCCCAGGATACTCCCCCTTCATAGGTAAAACGACCAAATACACGAAGAAGAAGAAGAATAAGAAAAAAGTTTAAATCCAAAAACCATCCTGGGCATACGCTCGACAATTCACCAAAGTTTCATTATAATCGGACAAACGGTTGATAAATAAATAAATAAAATAATTTTCCTATAGGAAATCAGTATAGGTATATTATTGTTGATTTGTAAGTAAATAGTATTAGGTAGGTACCTACCTACAACAACCTTCTAAATAAATTCGATTCCTAACAAATTTTATTTGAATATCACATTCTTTCTGTAGCCATAGAAACGATTCGAACACGTAAGTAATATCGAATGGTTCGGATACATTTTTTGAATATGTAGGTACCTACATTGGTTTGTTCGATGCCATAAAAATGAAAATTGTCCGAAATATCAAATATTATATACAAATTATGCAATTTTATTATGCCTATATCTTTACTAATAATTAACAGACTTTTACAATATATGTCTTAAATCTTGCTGTAATGTCTTGTGTTTCATTTTATTATTTCATAATTACATTTATTTCAAAGGTTTATTATTTTCAAGAACATATTCATTCGGTAGGAAAATGAAATATTGTATGAAAAGATATTAAAATGGCGGCATTTATGTACAAAACGCTTACTTTAAAAATAAGTTAAACATTATAATTATACAAAATATTCACCATGTTTTTCACTTAAACGCTAAGTTATACTTGAAAGTAAATTTTTTTCGTGTAAATACGTACTTCTAACTTTTAAACTAACAGATATTTGCGTGCAAAATGTACACTTTTTTGACAGATACGACTTGGAAAATTTTGTATGAAAAAAATAATTATTGAAATATTTTTAAAATTCAGCATATTTATCGCATTATTTTTAGCGTGACACTGCATCAGGTATACAGGTACACGTTCGCACATAAATTAGATTTTTAGATGCTCTTAGTTTTTCAGAAGGCGTGAGACAAACACACACACACACACATACACACACACATACACTAACATTTTGATTGCTTTATTACTTTAGACTAGCTTTTATGTCCCGCCGTTGGTCAAGAATGTAAAATTGTGAAGGAATAAGCAATCGTTTTTATAATATTGTCACCCAATTATTTTGCAAAATCGGACCATGAAAAGTGGTTTGAAATTTGATTGAGTTTGAGCATTGTAAAATGTTCGTGATGGCCACAACCCATGCTTTTTTATATATTGCTATAAAGTGTGAATGAAGTATAATATATAATTTCTGCTGGCATGGACTATGCGTAATGGTTTTAAATATGACTGTTTATCAACGTTGTAAAGAGATTGGTTTGGCCACAACCCCCATTTTTATATATTATCATCGAAAACAAATTGTAATATGTACATATAAAAAAAAATTAGTAATTTTGGATGTTGGAATGTGGTTGAAATTTGATTAAATAATGCGTACTGAAAAGATCTAGTGTTGGTCACATCCCATTCGTTTTTATATTTTTTCATCAAGTGTGCATTATATTTTTGCACAATTAGACTGATAGACTTAAAATTGACACAAAAGTCTACATTAACGAAGAAGAAGACTTAAACTATAGTATACACACACACACACACACACACACACACACACACACACACACACACTCAAACACACGCACGCACACACACACACACACATACACACACACACACACACACACACACACACACACACACACACACACCCTCACACACACAAACACACATACAAACACACCCTCACCCACACACACACACACACACACACACACACACACCCTCACACACACACACACACACAAACATATGTAACTTCTAACTCTAGTATGTAATCAACATTGTATTGTATTGTATTGTTTATAATAAATAAATAAATAAATAAAAGAAATAAATAAATAAATAAATAGTAAATAGTTTATAATTTAAATATAAACGTTGTGAAGAGTTCAGTAATGGCCAAAACCCCCATTCTTTAAATATCGTCAACGAAATAAAATATGAAAGCGTTGAAAATTATTCAAAATAGGATGATATAAATGGTTAAAATTTGATTAAACAAAAGTATTGAAAAGATTCTAGTGCAGATTACACCGTCACATCCCATTCGTTTTTACATATGTATATTAATCAAGTGTGCATATTGTTAATAATATTTCTGCACAAAAGACCAGTAGACTTAAAACTAACCCAAAAGTCTAAATAAAAAAGAGAAGAATAAGTATAAGACTATAAGAAATAGTTTGTATAAAAAACTATCCCAATGGTCTACATAAAATAAGAAAAAATACATAAAATAGAAGAATTATTTGAAATAGATTGTATAAAAACAGACTAAAAGGTCTTCACAAAAGAAGAAGAAGATTAATCTATAGGAAATAGTTTGTATAAAATTCACCAAAGTTCTACATAAAATAAGAAAACGAAGCAAAAGACCAAAGGAAATAGTTTGTGTAAAAACTGTAAGGTCTACATAAAATTAAGAAGAAAAAGAATTAGACTCCATGAACCGTCGCTTCAGACCCTTCAGAACCTCCCATCCCTTCAGGCCCTTCAGTACCTCCCGTCCCTTCAATCCATCATTACGTCCCTACCAATCAGGCCCTTCAGTACCTCCCGTCCCTTCAGGACCTTTTATACCTCCCGTCCCTTCAGGCCCTTTAGTGCATCCCTTCCCTTCATTACATCCCGTCCCTTCAGTCGGTTAAGAAAAGTTAAATCTAAAAACCATCCTGGAAGAACCGCGAAGAGATGAAAGGACCTTCTTTTCCCAGGATACTCCACCTTCAAAGGTAAAATGACTAAATACACGAAGAAGAAGAAGAAAAAAGTTTAAATCCAGATACCTGCGAAGATATGGAAGGAAAATTGGATGAAGAAGAAAAAGAAGAAGAAGAAAAAAGTCTATATCCAAAAACCGTCTTGGAAGACTTGTGAAGAGTTGGAAGGACAGTTGGACCTTCTTCTCCCAGGATTCTCCAACTTCATAGGTAAAATGACCAAAAATACACGAAGAAGAAGAAGAAAAAAGTTCAAATCCAGAAACCTGCGAAGAGATGGAAAGACAATTGTAGCTTCTTCTCCCAGGTTAGTCCCCCTTCTAAGGTAAAATGACCAAATACACGATCAAGAAGAAGAAGAAAAAAGTTTAAATCCACAAACCGTCCTGGAAGACCTGCGAAGAGATGGAGGGACAGTCGGACCTTCTTTTCCCAGAATACTCCCCCTTCATAGGTGAAATGACCAAATACACGAAGACGAAGAAGAATAAGAAAAAAATTTAAATCCAGAAACCATTCCGGGCAAACGCTCGACAATTCACCAAAGTTTCATAATAATCGGACAAACGGTTTAGGAGCACATCGCATACAATTTTCTGATAGGAAATCAGTATATTGTTGTGTGATTTGTAAGTAAATAGTAATAGGTAGGTACCTACCTACAACAATGTTCTAAATAAATTCAATTCATAACAAATTTTATTTGAATATCAGAATCTTTCCGTTACCATAGTAACCATTCCAATATTAATATCAAATGGGCTCGATACATTTTTTGGATATGTAGGTAGGTACCTACATTGGTTTGTTCGAAGCCACAAAAACGAAAATTGTCCGAAATATCAAATATTATATACAAATTATGCAATTTTATTATGCCTATATCTTTACTAATAATTAACAGACTTTAACAATATATGTCTTAAAACTTGCTATAAAGTCTTGTGTTTCATTTTATTATTTCATAATCACATTTATTTCAAAGGTATATTATTTTAAAGAACATATTCATTCGGTGGGAAAATTAAATATCGTATGAAAAGATATTAAAATGGCGGGGTTATATGTACATTTGTACAAAACGCTTACTTTAAAAATAAGTTAAACATTATAATTAGACAAAATATTCACCATGTTTTTCACTTAAAAGCTAAGTTATACTTGAAAATATATTTTTTTCGTGTAAATACGTACTTCTAACTTTTAAACAAACAGATATTTGCGTGCAAAATGTACACTTTTTTGACAGATATGACTTAATTATTGAAATATCTTTAAAATTCAGCATTTTAATCGCATTATTTTTAGCGTGACACTGCATCAGGTATACTGGTACATGTTCGCACATAAATTAGATTTTTAGATGCTCTTGGTTTTTCAAAAGGCGTGAGACAAACACACACATACACACACACATACACTAACATATTGATTGCTTTATTACTTTAGATTAAAAATAACAAAGAAAAATACACAATACAACAATATATACAATTTTTAAAAAGATACATTATAATTTTGTTTTTTTTTATGACTCAACTTCAAAAAGAGTTTTCATTTATTCGGGAAAATAAAAATATAATTCCCAGGTTTTCTCGGGAATCGGGAATCTACAAAAAATGCATTTTTACCTTTAAAGAAGTGCCGCGGACGGCGAAAGGTCGTGCGGAATGACAAAATAAAAAAAATGTTTTAATATATATTTTTTAATCACTTAAGAGGACATATAACGCTAAACTTAGTGACTGAATATTAAAACCGCCCAATGCACTATGAAGCTACTTGTTAGTAAGGGTAACTATGGCGTGCGTTAAAAAAGGTTTATACGAGATTTAAATTATCGGAAACCCCAAATTTGTTGATTTATTTTGTATTTCAAGAACAATCCTTAGTTGAAATTAAAAAAAACTTTATCGGTCATTCACTTTGATTTTATGCACCCTTTAAGCATATAAAATATTTATTTCTCTACGACACATACCTAGTTATGGAGTAATTCTAAAAAAATATTGTAAAAAAGGATATTTTCATCATTTATTTATGGGAATTTAGGCTGAATTTTAAAATTGTATGACGAACATTCACTAGAGAAATATTGAAGAGACTTATACTATTTTTTCTGGAAGCACACTGTTAAACATATTTTAGGGATTTGATGTGAAATTGAGGTATTTAGGTTTATATGGCCCCTTAAACAGTTTGTTTATTACTTATAGCCCGAGAGATAGCAACGTTTTCGATTAATAATTTTTTAATGACTGGTTTTCATGATCATGAATATACTATGCATAAAAAGGCAAGTCTGGGAGTGGTTGCGTATACCAGTGCGCATCTTATTTAGAGTTGAAAATTGTAGATTTTAGCTTTGTTTCAAAATATATTTGTACTCTTATGTTATTTGTAACTTTAAAATACGTCTGTTTGTGAAATATGTACTTGCTGTTATTAAAATATATAAAAAAGAGTGGGTGATGGTCAACGTTAAACTTCTCCCTTACATGTCATTCTATAAAATATTAAAATTTTGTATGGAAAATATTCAGCATTGGCATTAAATGAGTTTGTTTCATTATTTTTCATTTAAATATTTTATTATGGAAACTTAATAATTCTTCAATGTAATTTTATGAAAGTGATGTGCCTTTTTACCAAATTTAAATAAAATTTTCAAATTATAATTTTCCTGATGGGGTCACTTTGGAATATTTGACAGTTAAAAAAATTAACAAGTTTCATTGTAATTAGATGGATGGTCTTCTTGGTCACAATCCTAGGATTGGTCTGCACCAAACACTCTTTCTTTTAACTCTATCTTTCCACTTAACTCTATCGTCCGCCAGTCTCTTCATCTCTTTGTAAATGCTACAGCGCACGTCACTGATTACCTGGTCTATATAGTTGTTTCTGGGGCGACCTCTATAGTTACCCCCATCAATCATTCCTTCGACGATGGTAAAAAGCAGGCCTGGGTTCCGGATGTTGTGGCCTATCCAAGTTGTTCTCTGTTGGGCAATTCTTGCTTGGATGGTATAAGAGCACAAAAAGGACTTACTGAGATACAAATAGTAGGTACCTACTAAAATCTGCAATTTTCTCCTATAGAAAGGGGATGCGCACTGGTAAATGCAACCACTACCAGGTGCCAGTCTAACCTTTTACATACCTATACTCAATATGGAAGGGAATATAAAAAAAAGCCCTTAAAATAATTGCTTTTGATGTTACTATCGATTTTACAATTATCTTTTTACAATTATCAAAATAGGCCTTTAAACATGTCAAAGAATTTAATGCTTTATCAAAAAGCTGACTTCTTATTTTGGTAGCAAAGTTTTTTTCCACGAAGAAAACTCTTTCTTTTTCGGTTTTACAGATAATATAACATTATAGAGAAACTCCATATTTGGAGGTCGTTTTCCAGAAGTCGCATCTAATTACGGATTTCTGATCTTGTTTTTTTCTAAGAGATCGGGAATTCCCGATTAAAATTTCCCGGGATCAAGATCGTTGATTTTTCCGGGTATTCTAGGTTTCGGGAACCCGGAAAAGAAACCGTAATTGCAGCCTATTTTGAACAAATAAATAAGAATATATTCATCTGTGATTCCGACGAAGGCTTATATATAAGTATATAGGACATTTAATTAAATTATTTCACAGTTCCTAAGTAAAAAATAATGAAGAAAACAGCGGATTGTGGCCAAAATTCTAGGTTATAAAAGTTTGGCGATTCCCGAATGAATTTTTATGATATACCTTTTTTAAACGAAAATTTAAATCTCTTTTCTCAGGACTTGTTGTGCCCAGTATTTTTAAAGTTTAGACAGATGAAATCACACAGAAGAAATGCCTATGGAAAACTAATCGGCATTAATCAAATACACCTCCTTCTTCTTCTTCAGCCCTCTGTCTTCCACTGCTGGATATAGGCCTCTTCCATATTCTTCCACTTCCTTCTATCGGTTGCTGCTTGCAGCCAATTTCTACCCCCCATAGCGGCTATGTCGTCAGACCATCTTTTTTGAGGTCTTCCGACGCCTCTCTTACTTTCCCAAGGTCTCCATCTCAATATTTTAGGGGTCCATCTTGCGGGTTCCTGTCTAGCAATATGTCCCGCCCATTGCCATTTCAATGTAGCTACGCGATCCATGACGTCCGCTACTCTGGTCCTTTTCCTAATTTCCTCATTTATTATTCTGTCTCTTAGGCTTATACCAAGAATGGATCTTTCCATGGATCGCTGTGTGCATTTGAGTTTTTGTACATTTCTTTTTGTAAGGGCCATGGTCTCCAATGCATATGTAGTCACTGGCAGTATACATGATTCATATGTTTTTCTTTTCAGACAGATCGGAATCTCTTTATCTTCTAGAATGTGTCTAAGTTTGTTAAAAGCTGCCCAACTCATTCCTATTCTTCTTGGCAGTTCAGCTGTTTGGTTTTCTTTGCCCAGTTTTATCTTGTGTCCAAGATATATGTATTCATCCACTCTTTCGAGATTCTTATTGTTAACAGCGATGATTTTGTTTTCTGGACTTATAATTTTCGTTTTTGCTATGTTCATACTTAGACCAATCTTGCTAGAAGCCTCATGCATTTCATTAATCATTTGACTTAATTCATCAATGCTCTCACCTACAACAACTATGTCATCAGCGAATCTTAGGTTGATCAAATATGTGCCATCTATCTTCACCCCTTTGTTATCCCAGTTGAGGGTTTTAAATACATCTTCTAGGGCTAGCGTGAATAGCTTTGGCGAAATACACCTTACACACATAAAACAAATATGAAGTTGAAATAACCAAATTTCCTAATTTCACAGAACTCGATACCTACTAACAAAACCATCATGACATAATATATCTCATTTTATGCACTAACTGCGCTTTGAGATTTTACAGTTATTTTCAATCTATTCCACCATGAGATGTGAACAGTAGAAATCCGTAATCACAGATAATATATTATAAAATGCAAGAAAAAATGTCATACTTACCTAAATCTTCGAAAAAACACTTCATTTTTCCATTGATTTATGTGACAATGTTGCCAAACCTATTATATTGCTCTCTTGTCAGAGGTCAACTTGAGTACGCATCAACTATATGGAATCCCCAATACAAGGTTTACATTCACTCGTTGGATCAAATTCATAATATATTCATTAAATATTCTAACTACCGTTGTAACAATACTTACCAACCTACTAAACTAACTTCTTTGACCACGCGACGCACAATTTCAGACCTTATGTTCCTTCACAGTATACTAAATGGAAACATACAATGCCATGAAATTCTAACCAATATCAAATTTAATACTTCTACTCGCCGGACAAGACATACGTCACTTTTCTTCTCGAATATCTGTAAAACAAATGCTTCCAAAAACGCTCCGATTAACAGAATGATTAACTTTTATGAAAAAAAGCCGACTTAGACGACATATTTTTAGACTTCTATGCGAAAAATGCATTGTCACCTCAGATATAAGAATTGTAGCTTTCATTATTTATGCTTAGTTTAGGAGCAAGACAAGCATTTATGCTTAGTTTAGGGAACGTAGGAAGATGTATATGTACTTGTTTAACAAGGACATATTCATTTTTTTTAAAAAAAAAAAAAATTATTTACAAGAAACCAATTGTCTCAATAGATGGCGTTACAACAAAAAAAAATAAAAAAAAAATAATAAGATTGTTGTTCATAATTTCACCCATAGATGGTTGTAGTAAAAATTCCTTATTTTCAAGCGAAAAGAATTTCAGTATTACAATATATAGAACTATCAAAATTGAATTGATAGGGATCTCATTAAAAAGGCATAATTGGTGAACGTTGCGCAAGCGCATAAAGTGATCACGTAAACCAGCCGATGACAGGTCGTAAGCCCTGTAGGTGCCTTGATTTCCCGGTTCTCCTACAATAAATATTCCAACTTCGTCTCTATTGAGATAATTAAAAATCTGTTAAAAAATATATCTAACATCACATTATAACAGTTATTTACAGATTAATTTTATTTTTCCCAACCACCCTCAGCAATATATTTTCTTTCTCTTCTCAACTCATGAATCTATCAACATATGTTCGTCTACACACACATGCACACCCTCTCTCACACACACACATACACACCCACACACTCTTTCTAGATATCTCTTCCACACACACATGTATTACTCTTCTCTCATGCGCGCACCCACACTAATTCACACTTTTTTGTTGTATTATTTTGATATTAGGTATAGTACGTAAGAGGTACATGTTATATTTGTATTTTTATTTATTTACTTTTAATAATTGTATGCATGTACTGTGTGCTGTCCTTTGTAAAATAAAATAAAATAAAATAAACCTAAAATATATTTTTAATATTATTGTCTTTGTTCAAAAAGAATATTTCAAATTGGTTACGAAACCCAACAAATTTAAGTCGACTTAAATTTTAAGGCAACATTTAATAATAAAGACTCTTTTTTGTTGACTATTGTATCGAAGCCATTTACAAAGGCAGGTTTTTTTTCGGTTTTTACGAAATAAAAAAAAGCACTTGATTTTTTCTAATTGAGGTTCAATTAGCTTCTTTTATGCGAACCTTAATTCTTCCCTTTCTTATTTTCATGGTATCCCATCTAAATGATTGCTATCGCTTTAACAATCTGAAATCAAGGTGAACCTTTCTGTTCGTAAGGTTTCTTAACCTTGTAATATATTTTCCTGTCTTAAATTATTAAGACAGATTCCAGTCTTTCTCCAGTACAGGGTGAAACATTTGTTTCAATAAAACTCACCTACTCCGTGATCTTTTCCACATCCGTGACCCGTCCGAAATAACCAAGGTATGAAATTGCCCTTGCAACAGAAAGATTTAGACCCTGGGTTAAATAGCCACACAAAAATAACTTTTTTACAGTTACATTATATTGTAGGAACAATTTAATGTAAATCTGATTTAATTTATTGTAAATTTGTGGTAGAACGATCTATGATAGGATAAGGAATGTGGACATCAGACGAGAATGCAATATTGAAAGAGATATTGTGAGTAGAATGAAAGTAAATACATTACGATGGTTCGGACATGTGTAGAGAATGAACGATGAGCGCCTGACAAAGAAAGTATACAAGGCTGAAAAGAGTGGAATGAGAGGTCGTGGCCGCCCGAGAAAGAGTTGGCATGATCATATAAATAAGATTTTGAAAGATGGTAATATACGAAGTCAGAATAATAGGAGAGCACGTATGACGCGATGCATGGATGTAAATGAGGCAAAACATGTACTTATGTCAAGATAGAGATGTCTGGCGTTCGGTCCTCTCTGCCTACCCCAAATAGGGATACGGCGTGATGGTATGTATGTATGATTTAATAAATAAATTAACTACTGATAAAACCACCGCGTAAGTAATATACGGATCTGACATAGTAATTATAAGCTACGACTTATGGCCAGGAGATTGGTACTCGAAGAGAGGTAGGACGTAGGTCGGTACCTATCCTAAACAAAATTAATTAGATGAAACATTATTTAAACATAAATTGGACATTAATTTATTTTTATTTGTGTTGCTTCTCGGGTAACTGTCAGGCACTAAATTAAATATTAAATTTACACGCACCCAATAGCAAGTTGCCATATTCTGCAGACAATCACAGATCCAGACTGACAATACAATTATTGAAAACTGAGTCTCCACCGTCAATCGAACCCGGGACTTTTGGCTGAGAAGCCATATATCCAACCAACTGAGCCATAAAGGTCGTCGATTATATAAGCAGTATTTGCTATTTGAAATATTTAAACTAGTTGCGTGTAACACATGAGATCCAACTGTCGATAGCGATAGTATGTATAGTTGAAGAATAAGTACCAAACTATAAAACCATAAATCCAAATTATTGAATATTTTAGGATATTTTATTTTCTATACAACACATGTAGGTATGTATGTCAAGATAGGACAGTATGGAGGTCAGTCCTTTTTTCTACCCAGAATATGAAAACAGCATGATGTATGTATGTATGTTTGGAGATTTAAGTATCAAACTATTAAGTCTTCTTACATATTGTGTAGGTATAGGCGACTGCCATACGAATTGTATGAAGCGATGTCGTCACTAAATTCAAGTTTTATAAAAATTGAGATTTACTTCTACAATATTAATATTTTTTATAGAAAATTAAATTATCTAGTTGGGGTTTTTCGGTTTTTTTTCGATATTTTTAAAATATTTGGAAAAATAAGCAGTTAAACTCATAAATTTATAATAAAAAATATATTTTTCTTAATAAAAAATGTTTGAGAAACTCTGGATTTTTTTCGAAAAAAAAAAATTGTTATTTTGTATGTGTCTATGATACCATTTTCAGCGTTCTAGCTATTATGGTTTCTGAGATATATGGAAAAAACCAAAAATTCAAAAGACTGAAACAAAAATTCTGAGTAAAAAAGATTTGTAGGCCTATAACTGTTTATATATTCTGAAATTTTGGGCCCTGTAAATTTAGCGGATTAAAAGTTATAAGGGGAGACGGACACAAAGACACACACACACACACACACACACACACACACACACACACACAGACACACGAAATGTTCTACTCCGAATCCTGAGTAAATCCGTATATGGAACATATCCTCATATTCTCGAAGCCTCTAAATTGGTGTTTTTTGACTTCAAAGTTGGAAAAGCCGTGAAAAAAGTAGACCCTGCATACAATTCCTTCATACACGCATCTTGGATTTAAACTGCCTCTTTCTTCAGT
Source organism: Molanna angustata (assembly GCA_963576475.1). Lineage (NCBI taxonomy): Eukaryota > Metazoa > Arthropoda > Insecta > Trichoptera > Molannidae > Molanna > Molanna angustata. The sequence continues at coordinate 1,577,833 of OY754985.1, read as the reverse complement.
AGAATTTCATTCTCCTGAACGAATCGACAGTTGGATAATCCTTTTGTTAACAACATCTAGAAACTTTTTTACATAAGTATGTGTAAAAATAGCTAAAAGTGTATTGCTAAAAAGTGGTAAGTGGAAAAAAAATAACTTCATAGGAGAGCATTTTTAAAATTAAGTATTTAATTACTCAATTAGGGGTTCAAACGGATAGTAGGGCTGCGATGGGGTACACTTAGCTGGAAGGTGTATCTCTATAAAATATCGCGATGTGCCATGTTGCAATACCATCATCAGCAACACTACTATCAAGTCCTACTCATTAGCGTCCAAGAGTGGTCTTTCGACCCCGCGAACCCCGGGCAATGTGGCTACTGACATTATCATCAGTGTCATAGACATTACCATCAGTGTCATAGCAGATAATGAGAGGGCGAATGGCGAAGGCCCGGCGCCAGAAAACCGGACACCCCCAGCTAAGGGAAGGCAACCCCTACAGAAAAATCCATCAGAGAAGGCAACGGGAAACCACTCTGATTATCTTTTCCCAGGTATTCACTATGGCGAGGAACTTAACAATGGCCCCTAGTCCCGGGCAGCCCTTCAGTGGGCAGGGGGTGCGAAGAATCTCCCGGCTCAATATAGTGAGATCAAATTTTAGGATAGGAACGTGGAATGTAAGGAGTTTATATGATGGTAAATTGGATAATGTCATACAGGAAATGGAAAGAATTGGTGTAAATATTCTTGGTATAAGCGAGCTGAGGTGGACCGGCAGCGGTGTGCATCATCATGAGAAGGGAAAGCTATATTATTCAGGAAGCGATCCGCAGGACAGAAACCGAAGAAATGGGGTTGCTTTCTTTGTTATGAAAGAATACGAGAAATTTGTGAAAAATGTTATACCCATCTCCGACAGATAAATACTTATGCAACTACACTCTCAGCCAATAGACATAAATGTCATTCAGGTGTACGCACCAACGGCAGAAAAGAGATATGATGGTGATGTAGAATCTTTCTATAACTCATTGGCCAGCACACTGAACAGTTTAAAAGGAGAACTGAATTGTATCATTGGTGACTTCAATTCTAAAATTGGAAAGGGCCGTCGCTCCAATATTGTTGGTGAGTGTGGTCTAGGTGAAAGCAACGAAAGGGGTGATAGGCTTTATGAATTCTGCCAAGAAAGAAATATGGTCATAATGAACACCTGGTTTACATTACCAAAACGAAGACTATATACTTGGATATCACCTCAGGATGGAATTGTACGCGACGTTGTAAGAAATCAGATAGACTATATATTAATAGATCATAGATACAGGAACTCCGTTAAAAGAGTCATAACATATCCTGGAGCAGATGTCGGATCTGATCACATTCTACTCGTTGCGGATATCACTTTACGCTTGAAACAAATAAAAAAACCAAAAATGACCAACAGGACTGACGTCTCTAAATTGCAATCAGATCTGGTTAGAAATACTGTTAAGCAAAAGATTAATACAAAATTCAGGCAACTCCTCGAAAATCCAGTGGAAGAACCGGTACAACCACAATGGAACAACATTAAATCCGTGTTTTCTGATATTTGTAATGAAAATCTAAAAGCAGAACGACCATTAAAAAAGAAAAATTGGATGACTGACCATATATTACAATTGATGGATGAAAGACGCAGAAACAAAAATAATATTTCCCAGTATAAAAACTTGCAAAGAGAAATAAAAAGGGAAATAAGAAAAGCAAAAGAGGAGTGGATAAAGTGTCAATGTGAAGAATTAGAACTTTATGACCGTAATCACAATGCATTTAAACTGCATAAGAAATTAAAAGAAATGACAGGTACCACTAGAAAGACTACTCCTTCATGTTTAACTGACGATTCAAATAAATTGATTTTGGATGAAAAGCAAATAATGCTAACATGGGAGAAATACATTTTTGAAGTGTTTAAAGATACGAGGCCTGGCATTACAACTAGTAACGATTTAAATGGACCACCAATCCTTAAGTCAGAAATCCTTCATGCGATAAGTACTTCGGATAACAGAAAAGCGTGCGGACCAGACGATATTCCGGTTGAACTGTTGAAACTCATTAGTGACGATAATATTAACTACCTGCTGAGACTATTTAATGCCATATATGACACAGGAAATATCCCCCAAGATTGGTTGAGATCCACTTTTGTGACATTGCCCAAAAAGCAGCACCCAAAGAAATGCAGTGATTATAGATTAATCAGCTTAATGAGTCACGTGTTAAAGCTCTTCCTTAAAATTATTCATGCACGGATTCGCAGTAAATGCGAACAGGACCTCGATGACACGCAATTGGAAATATCCCCCAAGATTGGTTGAGATCCACTTTTGTGACATTGCCCAAAAAGCAGCACCCAAAGAAATGCAGTGATTATAGATTAATCAGCTTAATGAGTCACGTGTTAAAGCTCTTCCTTAAAATTATTCATGCACGGATTCGCAGTAAATGCGAACAGGACCTCGATGACACGCAATTTGGCTTCAGAAATGCATTTGGTACAAGGGAAGCATTACTGGCTATTAATGTATTATTACAAAAATGCCGTGACCAGAGAAAAGAGGTATTTGCATGTTTCATAGATTATGAAAAGGCATTTGATAGGGTGAGACATTGTGACTTAATTGAAATGCTGAAGGAGTGCAATCTGGATACAAAAGATCTGAACTTCATCCAAAACCTATATTGGCACCAAACAGCTGAGATCAGACGTGGAAATGTGACATCAGATGAAATACCCATACAGCGAGGAGTACGGCAGGGTTGTATCTTGTCTCCTCTACTTTTTAACTTATACTCTGATTATGTATTTAAAAGAGCTCTCAACAACACCGAGAGGGGTATAAAAGTCAACGGCGTAGTAATTAATAATATCAGGTACGCCGATGATACTGTATTACTGGCGGATTCTATTTCTGATCTCCAGGAACTGTTATACAATGTCAATGTATTTGGTGAACATTTGGGCTTATCTATAAATGTAGGCAAAACAAATTGGATGACATTTGGTCGATGTGAATATCCTGGTTCTTCCTTGCAATTAATGGGCAAGGTTATAGATAAGGTGGATAAATTTAAGTACCTTGGCAGTATTCTTACGGAGTCCCTTGACCCGGATATGGAGATCAAGTGCAGAATTGAGGTAGCAAGAGCAACCTTTAATAAAATGAGATCTTTCTTCTGCAACAAAAAGCTAAATATGGACCTGAGACAGCGGATGATGAGATGTAATGTGTGGTCTGTGTTGCTATATGGCTGTGAGACTTGGACATTGAAGGTTAACACCATGAACAGGCTGGAAGCTTTTGAGATGTGGTTGCATCGCAGAATGCTCAAAATCCCTTGGACAGATCTGGTTACGAACTCAGAAGTCTTAAGCCGAGCCAGAACAACCAGGAAACTCTTGTCCACAATAAAGGTCCGCAAGATCACATATCTGGGTCACATAATGAGGGGAGAGAAGTATCACCTGCTCCAACTAATACTGAAGGGCAAGATAGAAGGTCGCCGAGGGACTGGAAGGAGACAGATGTCCTGGCTGCGCAACATTATGGAATGGACCGGCTTCAGGACCGTGGAACAGATATTCCGAGCAGCACAGGACAGAGAGGGATTTACCAGAGTGATAGCCGACGTCGGGGGTTCCTGACATGGCACCGGAAGAAGAAGAAGAATTACTCACTACTTAATTACTTTTTACCATAGAGTCTAAATAAGTATTGTCTTTATCAATTTATCTTATTTAACAATAATATTATATAGTAAATATAATATATGTGATATATATGCTTTATAATATTATTTGTGAGCGGTGATAGCCCAGCGGTAAGGTCGTCGTCTCACATGCCTGAGGTCAACGGTTCGAATCCAGGCGGGGCACGCAACTCTGGATTTTCAAAAAATCCATGTGCGGATTTAAATCTGATTTATGTGTAGCCATGATCCAGTTTGTCTGGTTCCCCTTTCTAAGGGTTACTAAGGTCAGATGGCAGTGACGTGAATGAAGCATTATTAGGTATATGGCGCTCGGTTCTTTCTGCCTATCCCAAATAGGGAATTGGCGTGATGGTATCGTTACTTCTGCCTTCCCCACGATCGCTTGTATGCTCAATCTAGAATTAAATCGCTTGGTGTTTTCGCACATCTTAAGTATATATATATATATATTAGGACATTTGTGTGTCATGTTGAATTTGTGACATTACCTGATGTTGATAAATTAACTTCTACCATATCTTGCCAACAATAATAATATTGTCCTAATCCATTAATGCGAAATATTATTATTTCAAATGGCGACACCACATGCTCAATATTAAAGGACCTTCTTCTTCTTCTTCCAATGGCTCTACAGCCCATATCGAGCCTTTGCCTCCATCAATCCTCGCATCCAACTCCTCCTGTCTCTTGCTGCTGTCCTCCAGTCTGCTACTTGCAGTAATTGTTCTCCATCCTTTTTCAATCTTTTTAATCTTTTTTTAAAGACCATCACAGATAATTCCAATCATCATTCCTAGCATTTCCCACAACGTGGGGTATCTAGCGACAGGCGTGCGTGTGTGCATTAATTACCTTAAACATACTAGTATCGTATCACCTAAAATGCACTACATTCAGATTGGGTGGTGAATCTCATTGCTGGTGATGTTATGTTACCTTGTGGCTTAACCAGCGACAGGTGTGGGGGTGTATGCATTTCCTTGAAAAAAGGAAAAACACATACCTACTTACGTGTACCCCCCCATGCCAGTTTCGTCTCACCTAAAATGGCACTACATCAGAATGGGTGGAGAATCTCATATATGTGAGATATTATATTACTTTGTTGCGAAACCGGCGGCAGGTGTGTGCATTAATTTTTTTTTAATATTGCTTCTCGGGCAACTAACAGGTACTATGTCAAATATTTATTTAACACGCACCCAATAACAAGTTGCCACATTCTGGAGACTTACTATATTAATCGTCTCACAGATCCCGACTGAAAACTCAATTAAAAACTGTGTCTCCACCGGGAATCGAACCCGGGACCCTTGGATCAGCAGTCAGATACCATGAAGGCCGACATATATATAAGATAAAAAAAGACATATGAATGTGTACCCTTTTCAGGAGCCAAATAAGACAGGAATAATTAATTGTATTGTGAGGCACCTGCTTAGAATAGTGCTTCCATTCTTTTAAATCATTGTCTTCGAGTGTCCCGTAAGAGCCGGGTAATCGAAAATACAACAGGCAACAATAACATCTTACATAGTTCAGCAATGAGGTTCACCACCCATTATGAATGTAGTGCCTTTTTTGGTGAAACGAGACTGGTGTGTGGGTATATATAGATGTGTTGTTCTCCCTTTTATAAGGCAATGCACACCTGCACACCTTTCGCTGGTTACCCCACATTGTGGGATATGCCGTGATGGTGTGAATGAATGAATGAATGTATTGTTACAAAATCAAAGGTGGGCTGTTTAAGTAATATTTACTTATAATTTTTTTCTGACAAATTTATAACATCTCAATAGAGAAGAAGTTGTAATATTATAGAAGAACCAGGAAATCAAGGCACCTACAGGGCTTACGACCTGTCGACGGCTGGTTTCACCACTTATGCCTTCTTATTGTGTAATTTTGAAAGTTCTATATAGTTTAATAATATCCAGAAACAGATCGTTTCAAAATGGGACATTTTTACTATTGCCATCTATCAAGTAACGAAGGAACCCCTTTGTAAACAATTAAAGCAACAGTCCTTGTATATGAGGTGACAGTGTTCTCGCACAGATGTCACCCCCGAACTGCGCCAGATATATTGTTTAATTTTTGGCTTGTTTACTTACTTGTTACGATGTGTATGTAAATCGAATATTTAAAAAAAATCAATTTTTGCGTTTATGCAACCTTCGATTTACAAATACTTATTTATTGCATCGTTCAATTTTTATTTTTGAACGTTGCTCATTTTTTTTTAATATGTAGGGACGTGTGGTTTACGCGTTTTAAAGGTATTGAACCAACACTCAAGCTGTTAGCGCCGAAATTGCCGAAACTGAAATAATAGGATAAAAGAAATGGACCGAGAAAGGAAATCATCTACCAGTAAAGAAGTCCTCGCCTCGATCGCTCACCGAGTCCGAACGAAATATGTAGTCTATATGCATAGGCACAGCACTACACGAATGATGACGAATTTCCTACAACGGGCACTTGTGGTCCGGCGACGAAGTCCGAATTGACATCCGCTTAAGGCCGCGTGCGGACAAGTACTAGTGGTGTATAGCAGGAACGGAACAGAGTAGTTACATGGAATGGAGGGGGGAAGGAACAAGACAGGTGATTTGTATTCACGCCAAAAGTAAATACCGTACCGAACACAAAACATTCCTACTTTTTTGTATTCTCAAATGTACATAATGAATAATATTACCAAGGGAGATTAAATAAAAAGAAATGATTCAACTTACAGTTTTATTCCGTCAAATTATACAATAATGTTATACTTAGGGCGGGTTTTTTCACAGAATAGTTAAATCGCTAGTTATAGTTATAATATAACCACTGGTTATACGAGAAAATAAAAAGCTAAATATCTTAAAACGGTTTTTTCAAGTGTAGTTATGCCATAGTAAAAGTTACGGGTGGTGCAGGTATAAAGACCCCAAATATTCCATACAAATTGTAAACAGTAGGTACGTTCCGAGCGTTTCCTATCTCTTTCTTGCGCATACTATATAAAAGATAGAAGATATAGTGTGTCTCGTTTTCTATTATTTATGTATTTGTGGTACCAAGTAATGGCGGCTGTCATAAATTTGCTGTAATATGGTGAACGCATTTGAATTTTGAATTTTTGCAAATGTCATCGGTAATTATATTATATAAAGAGATATCTCACTATTTCTTTATACAAGCGTCATCACGCTAAAAATTTGCAGTCGTCCAAACCTAACTTTTTTATTTTTTTCAATACGTATTCCATTATTTCGTCGTATATATTACTATTATAATTCGTACTGCCTCCCTGACCAGCCAGGATAGCCTAGGATGTACACCGATTTTTTAAACTTAACCTACAAAAGTTTGGTAAAAATAGGTTGGTTAGGTTTGTTTGTAGTTATAATTGCTGACGTGAGCCAGTTGCATTATATATTAAAAAAAGTAACTAAAATATTAAAATAAAATAACTAAATTGGTGTTAGTCAAATAATTTCTAACCAGCTGGCTGGTCAGGGAGGCATTACCATCATAATTATATTATACCTTCTGCGTTTAGATATTATGCTAAAAAAATACGAAATTGACCCGTACAAATGTCAAATGGTCAGTCATGAACAAAAATTACCAGCGACATCTATCATAACTATCAAATTTAACTATAACTACTGATTTTCGGCTGGTTATAGTTACGGCTAAAGTAACGGCTAAATGCGTAGTTATATTTTGAAAAAACCCATTTCTGTGATGACCAGTGGTAACTATAACTATAACTATAACTCTAACTTTAAGTATAACTAAGGTTGAATAAACCCACCCTTAGATTACCGACCGTCGATCGTTTGTTCGCATGCGTTAGGAGCTGCGCAAAGATGTGCGCAGTGGTTGGCTGTGGTCATTTGAGGTCTCCACAAATATATAAATAAAAAAAAAAATACTCAGATTTACGGGACACCCGAAAACGAACAGAAAAGAGTAGAAGCACTATTCTAAATCGATGCCTCACAGCAAACAATTAAAAATAAATCAAATAATCTGTCAATTAAAAGTTGTAAACGTAATTATTTTAAACAAATGACACAATAAATAATAAAGTGCTTGGTTTATTAATTCAGGGTTGTTTTTGGTTGTAGGTATGCCATAAAATTGAAAGGGATGAAAACTTAGTTTAATACGCTGCGAAAGAAAATTCAACGGTTTAGAGAAAAATATTCGCCAAATCTACTTAAGTTAACAATTTTCATAATAATTATACGACTCGATTTATGAAAAGCACTTTCTCCGAAATGGGTCTGACTCCTTTGTACGAGAAATAAAGTTTTTTGAATTGTGGAATTCGGATATGTTTTTGTATATTTAGACCATTGAACACGTTATTTTTTTGGAGTCGTTACAAAACAAATTTTTAGTAGGTATGTACTTCATTAGGTATTTTTTTAAATTTTTTGTAAAATATGACTACGTGCAATGACGAATGATTACCATTTTGAAATAATAATATATTATTTATTTTACAAAAAATAGTTTTGACACCCAATATGGCCAAAATTATAACCTGATTTATTTATTTAAATCCATATACATATACATACAAAATACAGAATAACAATAATGGAATAATGCAACAATAGTACGAATTGGACAGTTTCACAGAGCAACAACTCCCTAAAGGAGTTGGACAGAGCCAACAAAGCGGCTTACTATGATCGATGTTTTAGTGTGAGTGGTTCTATACAGTGGAATATATTGCCTCCAGATGTCCGCAGTGCATAAAACAAAAACACTTTCTCTAAAGGACTGAAAACAGCTAAGACAGGATATAAGCGCCCTTGGAATGATCCTGAATCATTAAACGGCGTTATATAAATAATTTATATTATTTATTATTATTATTTTTAAGTAGGTACATCAAAAGTATGTAGATAATTCAACTAAAATAAAGTCAGAAGATCAAGAAGTCGAAAATTATTAGATGAGTATGTCTACAAAAGGTTACAAATATTCGTCTCTTAAAATAACTCGTACCTACCTACTATATCATATCATCACGCCATTTCCCTATTCTGGGTAAACACAGAGAACCAAACGAACCTCTTCTCTCTTGATATTCATTTCTCGCTTCATTCACGTCCATGCATCGTCTCATACACGCTTTTCTATATCTACTAATACTGTATTCTATAAATACAAAGATATCTACTTAAATCTGACTATTATTGCCAAACTTCTGGCCCTTTATTAAAGTTATTAGGTACCTTTGAGATTTGTATATTAATTAGACCCTAGCATTATATAAACGGTCATCAACCTATTTTATATTACAAATAAATTTCTGAATAATTTGTTCAAATATTCATATATCTATGTATTTTCTCACATATAATTAATAATTCCTTTGATACGTATGACGTAGGACTATTTCACGATCTTAGCAAAGGATTAGTTTAATTTAATTACCAAATTAATATTCATAAAATAATGTAACTTTTATCATTATATTGGATTAAACACTTGAAAACTTTTTCACATTATATTAATAAATCAAGAATTATCCTTAACATGGGTAGGAACTGATTTATAACTCGTGGAACTGAACATTTGTTTTAATCTCCTTATGAATAACAATCAGCCCATTTATAAAATGTATGAAAATATTAGTGTATGAATTATAATATGTACGAAAAATTATGTGTCTCAGACTGCTCACACCAACGAGTAAAGGAAGAAGAGAATCGAAGGATAATCGTTACTATTTGATAGGTATTACTTCCATTAAATAAGAAAAGTTAATCAACAAGAGATTATAAAAATGAAAAAACTAAATATATTAATTTTTATATTTTAAAAACACCTACAAATAAAATAAAAATGATAAATATGCGCTAAAAAGTATGAAACAATTGTCTAACTAAATTGTCTAACTAAATTATTTTTTTTTATATATTATATAATTCTTCCGTACGTGTGTATGTCACTGAACTCCTAAATAGCTGAACCGATTTTGGTGAAACTTTTTGTGTGTGTTTATGTGAGTCCCTGGATGGATTAGATTCACAAAAAGGAATTTAATAAAAGAATAATAAAAATGGGAATCTTTATAGGTAAATATTTTCATAATACGCATTTTGAATAGTGGGAACATTGGCTTCCAATATGTCATAATATTATGCAATGTTGGTTATTACATTAAAACTTGATGTTTTTCTCACTTGATGTATTTGTTTTCAAATTTTTAATATTTTATGAAATTATTAAGTTGTTTGTATATTTTCTTATTGTTATATATTTTTAACAAGTATATTCTGTTTTATTAAGTGGTATTATGACGATGGGTATATCAAAGTTATCTCAATTTAATGTTTCGTAATATTTCCGTTAAAATATTTAAATTAATTTATGAATATAACATATATTCATCGCTCTTTGTAACTTATGACTTGATTCTTTTGCTAGTTTTAAATACCTTACTAATATTTGATGGCGAAATAATTATATACCCTTTCAAACACATAATTTCTCTTAACTATATCCAAATTTTTATTTACATTTACCGAAATGGTATTCCAAATAACGATTCCCAGATTTATATATTTTTTATTTATTTACAAATTAATTATTTATCTCAAATAATATACGCTTACTTGAAAACCATGTTAATTATCTCTTATCTTGCTGAATATTATGCTAATTTTATTCTCATGTGTCAATTATTATTAACGCACCTGGTGTATGTTTTAGTCCCCATTCACTGCTCATATTCTATACAACTTCTTACATACTTAGACCAAATAGATTACGTCTCTCTACAAAATTTTATATATGTTTTAATATATGTTCCTAATAGTCATGATGATGAATCTTTACATACAAAATGTTCGAGGTCTAAGAAGTAAAACCGACACATTCTATCTGAATTGCCTGAGTAGTGATTATGATATTATTTGCCTCACCGAAACGTGGTTATTGGAAAGCATACACAGTTCAGAATTGTTTGATTCCAAATATACCGTCTTTCGCAGGGACAGAGATTACGAAAGAATGAACAAAAGACTGGGTGGTGGTGTTTTAATCGCCATTAAATCAACTCTAAATCCCAAACATCACCCTACATGGTCGTCACTAGCGGAAGATATCTGGGCATCAATTGAGATAACCCCTTCAAAACGAATGAATATCTGTTGTAGCTATCATCCACCAGGAGCCACCCACTATAACAATCTGCAAGCTCACTTAAATACTGTTGATAACATACTCATGCAGTATCCCGACGACAGTTATATACTGACTGGCGACTATAATCTTCCTCAGATTGACTGGATTCTTGATCATAGTAATTCTGAAACAATACCACAAATCCTATCAAATTCTCCATCTGTCTCCTTGCTCGTAGATTTTCTATCACTAACATCTATGTACCAATATAATACACACCGAAACGCAACGGGAAAAATCCTGGACTTAATTATCTCGAACTCCCACAATTGTTTTATTTCACCCTGCGAATATCCTCTAGTCCCAGAAGATTGTCATCATAAATCGGTGGAGGTTATTATCAAAGATAACATCAATGACTCTGTTAATAAAACCTTAAACCAAAATACTAGGAAAATACAATTATTCCATAAAGCTGATTATAATAAAATTAGGACAGAATTACGGAACATGAATTGGGAAGAACAGTTAACTAACCTAAACGTAGAGGATTCCCTAACTATATTTTACAATGTCCTAAATAACTTAACATCAAACTGTGTGCCAACAAAGATAATCTCCTCAACGACGAATTATCCTCCGTGGTTTAATAAATCACTCATTAAAATTATTAAAGAAAAATCAAAATACCATAAAAATTGGAGAAAATTTGGAAATCCCGTCGACTATCAATCATTTTCTATCTTACGTGCGCGACAAAAACGTATAACACATCTGTGTTACCAACAGTATTTAACCAATATAGAATCAGCTATCAAACAAAGTCCCAAAAAACTATGGTCGTTTGTAAAATCTAAGCGATCCGCAAATAATAATTTACCAAGCACAATGAACTACAATCAATTAACTGTTCATGATGGCCAATCAATATGCAATGCATTTAATGACTACTTTAGTTCAGTCTTTCTTGACACACCAATTTCATTAACAGATCAAATTCGAGCCGAATTTAATCCTAACATCACCTTAGAAAATATTGAAATAAACCACAACATGGTGTATAAATACCTAGCAAGCATAAATGTTACCAAAGGACCAGGTTGTGATAATATACCAGCAATATTAATAAAGGAGTGCGCTGCAGAAATTTCCGTTCCCCTAGCTATAATTTTCCAACGAACCTTTAGCGAGGGCTCCTTACCAAATATATGGAAAAGAGCACTCATTACCCCTATCCACAAAAACGGCGATGTTAATAATATTGAAAACTATAGACCGATTTCTAAGCTGACATTATTCAGTAAGATATTAGAAAAAATTGTTGTAGACCAAATTAACCCAATTATTAGGACTGCAATCTCCGAAAAGCAACATGGATTTCTTTGTAAAAGATCAGTTGAAACAAATATTTTAGAATTCTCTCAGGTCGCAATATCAGCTCTACATGAGAATTACCAACTTGACGCGATATACATAGATTTCGCTAAAGCCTTTGACAAGATTAACCACGACATTTTGTTATTAAAAATTTGGAACTTCGGCATACGCGGTAATCTATATAGATGGCTTGAATCTTATGTTAAGAATCGATCTCAAGCAGTTGCTGTGAGAGGGTTTACATCATGCTTTAGACCTACACCATCCGGAGTTCCTCAAGGATCTCATCTTGGACCTTTGCTCTTTCTTATATATATAAATGACATATCCACTTGTATTAAAAATTCCGAAATAATTCTATTTGCTGACGACACTAAATTATTTAAAACTATTCGATCAACTCAAGACTGCCTACAACTACAAAATGACATTGACAATCTCACCGAATACTGCAAAAAAAACCATCTTTACCTTAACACCGGAAAATGTTTCATTGTAACATTTAAAAGAATAAAAACTCCCATCGAATTCATTTACAAAATCAATGACTCCAGTCTCTCCCGTAAATCCGAGGCAAAAGACCTGGGAGTAATTGTGGACGATAAGCTTAACTTTATTTCCCACATTAATAATGTTATTAGTAGAAGCTACAAGGGTTTAGGCTTTGTCCTAAGGGTGACCAAACCATTTAAGAATATTGACTGTCTAAAAATTTTATTTAACGCATATGTTCGAAGTCACGTGGAATTCGCAACCACTGTATGGAATCCTCATTATATGTTGCACATAAATAACATAGAAAGAATCCAAAAAAAATTCATCAAACACCTCGATTTTAGAACTAGGCGATTTGGTATCAGTTATGAGGAATCTTTAAAACATCACCAAATGTTACCACTTAACAAAAGAAGGGGTATAACTGATATATGTTTCCTATATAAATTACTTAACAACCAAATAGATAGTCCGTATCTCTTAGGACAAATCCCATTCAACTGCCCCGCCAGACAAAACCGCCAGAATCTCCTCTTTTACACTAAATACTCAAGAACAAACTATGCAAACAACACTTTTATTAACCGCAGCTGCAATATGTACAATAACCTTAATCATAAGCCAGATATTTTTAACAATAGCCTACATTCATTAAAAAAACAACTAACATCAATATTATAATGAATACTTTATGTACCAAATTGTACAATTTTTGGTATGTCCAATACTGTATTAATATGACAACTCACCCTTTCCTCCTCTCCTACCTTTCTTCATGTCCCACCCTCGCTTCATAAAATACACACATACACACACACACATACACACACATCACAATTGTACACTTACACCACACTTTTATCTTTGTACTGAATTGTCTTTATTATGTATATTAATCTGTGGAACAATGTAATTGGCTTACTTTCCTGATTGTTATTTTTTTATTAATGTAAAACATGTAACAGCTGTTTTGTTTCCCAAAATAAAATAAAATAAATAAATAAATAAATATATTAAATTACTTAGTTTTATGTATAAAATTATCATTATACTATCGTGTGATATTATTATATTGTGATATAATATTCTGTTCTTGACAGCATCCGTATTGTAAAATGATGTTATAAATATACCTATATTTTGTGATAGAAACGTCAATATCAAACAACAAATGTATCTGAGAGTGAATTTTCTATAGTGAAAAGATGTACAACTCCGTACTATAAAATTAGGTTTTAAATATATATTTTACTATAAAATAAGGTTATAAATATATATCATATAGATACCTACTCTGATGGCATTTTTAAATGATTACTGGGACAAAATAGAGGGAGAGGGAGAGGGAGAGGGAGAGGGAGAGGGAGAGGGAGAGGGAGAGGGAGAGGGAGAGGGAGAGGGAGAGGGAGAGGGAGAGGGAGAGGGAGAGGGAGAGGGAGAGGGAGAGGGAGAGGGAGAGGGAGAGGGAGAGGGAGAGGGAGAGGGAGAGGGAGAGGGAGAGGGAGAGGGAGAGGGAGAGGGAGAGGGAGAGGGAGAGGGAGAGGGAGAGGGAGAGGGAGAGGGAGAGGGAGAGGGAGAGGGAGAGGGAGAGGGAGAGGGAGAGGGAGAGGACGACGTTACTCGGGGCCGCTAGTTTTGTATAAAACATTACACATTAAAAGGTATAACATCATAAGTTTCGCCAACAGAATCTAACTGTCGATTTGTCCAAGAGAATTTTATTCTCTTAACATATCGACAAAGTATCGAGATGTATGCAGGGTATAAATATAGACAAATACAAAATACGAATTTGATTTTTTCAAAACAATTCCATTCCGAGTTTCTCAAACATAAAGAATAACATTTTTTTATGATTTAAATGCCTATGTATATTTCCAAATCATTTAAAAATATCGAATAAAGCCGAAACACCCCAACTAGAAACATCTCGAACTTTTTAAAAAATTAATTTAGTGACGACATCGTTTGAAGCCGGTTGCAGGCCAAAAGCTTAGCTATCTTAGTTTGGCTTAGCTCGCATATTTGAAGTCTATTTTCATACTGCTCACATAGTTTGCGGTCTGCACACTTGTGTGAAAAACGACCTCAGCTAAGCTAAACTAACTTAGCTTAGCTTTTGGTCTGCAACCGGCTTAATACTCACCTAATACTTGTTCTTACAAAACATCAACAGTTTTACAATGTATAAAATATCGAAACATGATACCTACGTCTTTGATAAATTACATCCACACTTTTGTACTGTCCGTTTTGTTACGTTGAGTTATTTTACTCTTTTGTGTGTCCACCATTGTCTTTTGTGTCAAAGGGCGCTTTTTATTTTCACTCTTCGCAAAATAAGAATTATGTAGATATTCAATTTCATGAACTGTATGAGAACATCGATTAATATTTGATTTATTTTTAACTAGAAGACCCGTACAGCGTTGCGCATGCACTCTTTTTTGCATGCCCCTATGCTGTCTTTTTACTCCTCACTAGCCCATGGGGATATATGTAGTGGGGAGTTATGATTTCGCAATTTTTAGGCTATTTTTTTACTGCAGATTATCAACTAATATCATGCTGAGATCGTATTCTGAAAGTTTCATGACATCACAATGCATCTGAGTGTGCTATGTGCTGTGTGCTATGTGCTATGTACGGCGTGTTTATTTTACTTTATCGATAACAGACTAATATCTAAAATAAGAAGAAGAAGAAGATAACAGACTAAAGTACCTATTCGATTCTTTTCAAATTTTGAAAATTTGTATATCAGATACTCACTTACACCCCATTAGATTTTAAAGGATATCTGAATAGTGCTTCTCAATGTATTTAACTATCTAATATTTCAAAGTGACCCCAAGCTCGAGAAACTTAAAATTTGTTTTTTTTTATATATTCAAATTGGTAACAAGGCACATCTTTTTCATAAAATGACATTGAAGAATTATCAAGTTTTCATAATAAAATATTTAAATTAAAAATAATTCAACAAACTCATTTCATTAAAATGCTGAATATTTTCCATAAAAATTTTCAATACTTTATAGAATGATTTGTTAGTGAGGAGTTGTTGTTGGTCACAACCCACTCGTTAATTATATAAATCTGTATAAACAACGATGGTTCATGAAAACATCTGTTTGTTTTTCTCACTTATGTAACAGTAAATCATCAACACAATTCTTCTGTAGGTTGGTTGGTACCGTTTAGAATAATAATCATTAAAAATTTTCTCAAAACAGAAAAGGTACCTAGTTAATAATTTTTATATCTTAAATTTGTAAAAAAATCTTAATATTAAAAGATATATCATAAATATTTGGATGGGTGGATGGCAGAGCGGTTAGCGCGCTGGGTTAGTAATCCAGTGGTCGTGAGTTCGAATCCTGCCTCGACCGATCTCGTTCACCTATAGGACAAGCATTTATGCTTAGTTTAGGGAACGTAGGAAGATGTATATGTACTTGTTTAACAAGGACATATTCATTTTTTTAAAAAAAAATTAAAAAAAAAAAAAAAAAATATATAGTTAAGTATACTTCATAATTATAAAAAAATCATCCTTCTCCTTTTTTTGGTTTTTGAGATATGTGAAAATATAAAAAAAAATCAAATGTTGATAACCCCTGACTGAATCAAATTTCAATATTCTGAGTATGATTTTTGTAGGCCTATATATAAAATATTTTCTGAAATTTTTAGCTCTGTGCATCGAGCGGTTCAAAAGTTATTAGAAGATATAGACACATACACACAACATTTTTTACTCCTAATTCTCTGAATATAACACATTGTAGGTATGCTGCGAAGCCTCTAAGTTGATGCTTTTTGAACCTTTAGAACAACCATGCAAAAAGTCCACAACGTCATACAAAATTTCATCACACACTGGACTAAGGTAAGTATTGTCGATTTATTTAGAGAAATTAATTTTATTGAACAAAACGACAGTTCGATTGTTTAAATTACATACAAGCGTTCAGACAGACACTGTACATTATTATTTAGATATCGAGTATCTATAAATATAATTGTTTTAATCTTTGTTTGAGGATTCTTTTAGGATTAAAAATTATTTTAAAGAGATCAATAACTCAATACAGGATGAGAGTCGTTTCTTATTAAAACAAATTTAAAATGCCTAAAGCTTATTACATTCGTAATTATAAATTGTAAAACGGATTATATCTCATTTCCTTTGTAGATACTTGAGATAAATCCAAAGGGGTTAAAATATTTTGATATTTGAGATATTATTTTTTCTCCCGCATAAAAGAGTTGATTGAAAATGTACTTGTTGCATGTAACACATGAGATCCGACTGTTGATGGCGATAGTATGTATAATTAAGGAATACGTATTAAATTATTTACATTATAAACATTTTCTTCTTATCTATGTGTCCTGTCGTGTCTCGGACGTTGACGATCACTTGGGAGAAACTTTCCCTGTCCTGTGCGGTATGGAACAAGTCCTCCACACGCCTCATTCCAGTCCACTCCCGAATGTTACGGAGCCAGGATAGCTGCTTCCTGCCGACCCCTCTACGGCCCTCAATCTTTCCTTTTATGATCAACTGTGCGATCGAGTATTTTTCTCCTCTCACTATGTGACCAATATATGAAGTCTTCCGGAGCTTTTTTTTTTTTAACATGTCTTTGTAGGGGACGCCAGCTATTAGGATTTGGGTCCATTTTACTCTTCCGAAGAAGCGCACTACGTAGCGTTGGGAGGGGTTTGCAATCTAGAAAAGAGTTTATTAATTCGGATTTTAAAAAGACCCGGGTTGTACGAAGGTGGAAACACAGAATTCGGAAGATCGTTCCACAGTCGGGCTGCTGTATTAATAAAGGAGTTCGAGAAGCGACTTGTTCGTATATGTTGAAGGTCCACTGTGAATGGGTGCTGCGATTGAGTGAAGCGAGTGACTCTGTTGCGAGTGGGTGGAGGAGGGACCAAAGATGCAAGTTCTTCTGAGCAATTCCCGTGGTAGTATCTATAGAATAAACTTATACTACCGACTCTGCGTCTGTGTTCTAGTGATTGCAATCCATCAGTCAGTGATGGATCATCAATCAGACGTATAGCACGCCTTTGGACAGCGTCGAGGGTATTCAGTAGGTATTGGGGGGCGCCACTCCAGAGGTGACTGCCATATTCAATAATTGGACGTATTTGCGCTTTGTAGAGTATATGGTGTATAGAAAAGGTGATTTTAGCGTGTTCTTCTCATTGGGCAGTTTAAAGAGATTTTTTGGAGTAGGTTAGAGCTATATACATTATACAAGGTTATTCAGTATTTATTAAAGCAGATAGACATCAGATATTTTTCTTCTTTTCTCAAGGGATAAATACCCATGTAATTGTAACGATGGGTCGTAATTATAACCGAAACTTTGTTTTCGCAAATTGAGTGTTTTGATATTTTTTTTCTGAATCAAAATAGTATGCGCCTATTGTTAGGTATATTATTATAAGAACCTCCTTATTTTTATCGTTATTAACCAATATCATACCCCTTAAGAAACTCCACCCCCCACCCTACCACAAACTATGTACCTACTATTGATATTAATTTCATTAGATTATATTTAAATCGAACATTTCCATAGTTACATAATATACGCAAACATTGGATTTTTTTCCCTGTCGGGAGTCAATAATATTTTATGACAATTTTTTTAATATCTCAATTATATTAAATGAGAATAAAGAAATCAAGGCACCTACAAGGCTAACTACCTGTCATAGGCTGGTTTACGTGATCACTTTATGCACTGGCGCAACGTTCACCAATTTTACCTTTTTATTGAGTCCCCTATCAATCCAATTTTTAAAAAGTTCTATATATTTATTCCTTTAAAATTGTTGTTAAATTTTTATTTTCTTTTATTTTACTTTACTTCTCGGGTAACTATCAAGTAGGTACTATGTCAAAATATATTAATTTAACACGCACCCAATAAGAAGTTACCACATTATGGAGACTAACGATATTAATCGTCTCACAGATCCAGACCGAAAACACAATTAAAAACTGTGTTTCCACTGGGAAACAAACCTTCAATCGAATCAGCAGTCAGATACTCACCAACTGAGCCACGAAGGCCGACAATTTTCACTGTCTACAATTTATTATTGAAATAATTATAGTATTTGGACAGCAATTTTCAAAACCTTTGCTAGTTGTTATCTGCCAAAGCCACCACGAATCGGATTTCATAGCAGCCAATCGTTGTTACAAATAAAAAAAATTAATAGCTTTAATACTATGACATAAGCATAGAATAATAATAGTTTAGAATACTCTTTAGCCTGCAGTAAACGAGACTGCTTTGTTGACTTATTTGGTCAACATTTTGCTACGAACATTCAGTAATCATTTGGCCGTCTGCGTGATACGTTCTCCAAATAGGTAATTTTTTAACTTCTTGCAAAATTATTTACGCAGTCATAACGAGTAGTACTATACGAACAATGTCTACCAGCAGAGTCATACATATGTATATTGACACGAGCCGGCCTATAAAACGGCTTCACTTTTTCAGCGAGGTATTGTGTGGGAATGAGTATTCTATAGTTTTATTATTATTCTTTGGACATAAGTAAGATTTGTCAGAAACTTGTCCAGATTGTGTGCATTATTTTGTGTAAAATAAGGTCTAACATGATAAGTTAGTTTGCTGATGGTGCAGAAGCAGAAGAAGCAGGTTTATTTTATAAAATAAGTGTATGGATAAACAAAGCAGTGTCTCTTGCTGAAAACCCCAAATTAGTTAGTTGGTATACAGGTTCCGAGCAACTCCATAAATTCCTACTAAATTATTATGTTCACCTTAAAGAGAGTCTGTAGCTCGTAAACTTAGATGAAAGTTGTAGGTAAAGTACATTGGGTTATTACATATATTGTAGGGAGACAATATCGTGAATAGTGGGCACCTACTCACATACAAACAACCTAAACTTGAGACAAAATGTTATACCTACCTACTTAACCTCTTTCTAAGAAAATTGTTACCTTTGTATAGGTACTATCGTTACATTGATAAAATATTTTGTTACATTGAAAGCAAATATATATAAAACGTAATCAGGGGGGCCAAGTCTGGTCGAACGGTGGAATCAAAACCCTCGTGATAACCCATATCGTGTGTATAATTAGAATTACCTTATGGAGTTCTGTAATATCTTAAGATATTATAGAACTCCAAAATCTAATTATACTTATCCATAATATGGGTTATCACGAGGGGTTTGACCAGACATGTCCCCCAGACTCATGTTTTTTATTTTATTTATTTTTTAAATGAATATGTCCTTGTTAGACAAGTACATATACATCTTCCTACATTCCCTAAATTAAGCGTAAACGCTTGTGTTTTAGGTGAACGAAATCGGTCGAGGCAGGATTCGACTTCGCGACCTAAAGCTAACGCGCTAACCCCTCAGCCTTTATATATATTTTGACACACATTATTCATCGTCTTATACATGTTCGTGCCATCCTTTTCTTGGGCATCTATGACCTCTTGTTCCGCTCCTGTCAGCTTTGCATTATTTTCTTCGCTACGCGTTCTTCCAATCATTCTTCCCAAGTGGCCACACCATCGCAATTTGTTAACTTTCATTCTATTAATGACAGATTTCTTCAACTTAAATTATTTCCTTGTGTCCTTGTTTATTTCCCCTTCATACATTGTCCTTTGTATTTCAAACATTATAGATGATATTGATTTTGTTTAGGATACAAATAAGGATATTTTGTTGTTGATACAATACATTTAGTATAAGAACCAACAAATTTAATACTGTTTGTAGTGTGCAGTATTGTAGTTAGATAGTGTCATATATCAAGATGAAATAATAATAATAATAATAATATAAAAGGAACCACAATACATTGTTACTGGTTTGTTGCCAAAACACTTGAATTTCCAATCAAAATGTTACCAATGTATTACAATGTAAGTGTATTTTCAAAACAAATTCATTTCGTTCGTCAACGAAGACTATGAAACGTCCAAAACTTAAAAAAAACTTTTTTCAGTGAGAGTATTATTGCGGATTCGATTTTATATACAGTACCGAATCTGGAAATATTTTTCATCAACATATTAAGTGAAGGAATAAATAATATAATTCCAACTGTATGAATATTACAAAGGAACCAAATACAGCTTAATTTATATCTAATTACAATTTTACAATATTTTTTTCCACACATTTGGAAATTTTACTGCCTCGCTAGACATAGTCTGTTCTGAGGCAGTACTAGTTGAGAATTGCTATCATTTGATTTGTTTCCTTTTTTTCTTCACATATAACATTCACTTAGAACACCGACAACCAGGATGAAAAACTCTAAAACCTTTATCTCAAAAAATCTATGTAATTTATCTCTTCTATATTAAAATCAGTATCGAAATAGCTAAAAAAAAACATAAATTTAGTAAAATCATGACATTCTTCTTCTTCTCCTTGGGCTCTTATTAGTTCTACATGGAGGTGGGGTTTGCCTTTCTTGTTTTGTTTCATCACTTTGTTCTGTCGAGTGCATCGTCATGGGAAACATCGCAGTTCTGCATGTCTTGTCTCACTACTTCACGCCATCTGTGCTTTGGCCTTCCTCTTGGCCCCCTTTTTTTTTTTATTTTTATTTTATTTTTTTATTTTTTTTTTATTTTGTAAACATACAGTCATATAACAAATTATACATTAATAATATAACACTCCATTAGTGGACCAATTAAGAGCCAGTAAACACGATACATTCTGATTTATTTCCTCCATTATCAGGTGGTCTCCCGGCCACATGGCCGTACCATCGCAATCTACTCTCCTGTATTTTATCTGAGATTTCCCGCACATCCAGACTCCCACGAATGTATGAATTTCAGATCTTATCATGACCTGTGACCCCGCACATCCATCTTAACATTTTTATTTCGGTGGTCGTACAGCACCTACGTGTCTTAAAGAGGTGTTCAATGTCTTTGATCCATATGCCAGAACTGGGTGGATAATGCTTTTATACACCAGGTCTTTGAGTTTGACTGGCATCCTCTTATCGCAGGTCATATTTATGTGCGATATCGGCAAAGAACAGATTGGACTAGACGGAAAATGAAAAGGAGTGGACTTACTGTGCCAGCTGTTTTCTTCTTTTCCTCTGTCGCGTTTGTCCTTCCTTCTCGTCACTGATTCAATAAAACTATGTTCACAATTGTCTATAATATACGTGCGAAAGCCGCGAACGTATTTAAATGTTTTTATATGTATGGCGCACGGCGCTTGTGTAACACGAGATGGTGCAAAGACGCGTATTCTCGAGAGACTGGAGAACGTGGCTGGCCCGCGCGCGAACAGAGGCGAGATTGTTGTTGCCACGTTCAGGTATGGATGTAGGTATGGTGATTTTAGGTATGTCAGGAAGATGAGGATAAGTACAAAAAGGAAGTATCTGTCATCTGCGCCAACACCCCGGTAACTTCTCTCCATTTCATCCAAGCAGCAGATATTCGATGCTGAATATTAATGTTTAAGTCTCCAGAGTAGTGGATCATAGTTCCTAAGTACTTATTTTCCTGACAATTCTCAATTTGCTGGCCATTGATGTTCATTGGCATTGTATCTGTGTCACTCAGTTATAGACCACCCAAGTAAAATCATGACATTGTTGACTATAAATAAAACTGTGGAGTACCCAAGAGATAACGCCAATACAATTTCTCAGGACTTTGGCATTCTTTTTAACGATTTTGGCATTCTCGTGAACAACTTTGGTATTCTAATGAAGTAAAAATTTTACCATTTTTTTGTATAGATTTAGATATGTCTTTGTGGCACAATTGAACCATTTTTTTAAAAAAAAGAATGACTTTTAGACCAAGAGCTAGCGGCTGTCAGTCTTACGTCACAGTATAAAAACTTTTTTTTGTGTAAGAATACCACAGTAGGTATCAACGATTGGATACTATGAGCACTGAGTACTGATGGCTTTCACAGAAAACAGCCCTCAATATGTGGATAATAACTATTTTTATCACGTCAGTTATCTCGTAGTGTGAAGCGTTATAGTATAAAACCCGATTTTTTTTATATTAGGTTCTATGGAAGACTGTTGTAAATCACGTCTTTCGTTTGCAGACATTCTGGTCTGAGGATGTCCCTCTATAGACATGTTTATTTTAAACAACAAATGAGTTATTCGATATATGAGTGAGAAGCTACTAATTCTTTCACAGGGTGAAAGACAACAAAATATCAACTACATAAGGATCAATATTATTGATAAATAGTAAAATTATTTAAAAATTAAACACTCGATATGCTATGATTTTTTTACAATCCACAGTAAAATATTTTTTAATTAAATTTTCGCTTATTGCGTTCTGTCGTTTAACCATAAAACCGAATTTTCATTGAATGTGTGTGAATAAAATATTAATTTATTATTCGTGGTGGAGTTGTGAGATATATTAAAAGAATTGAAAAATAAATCTTGTCTTTCCTATGAAAACACTGTAACGTGTATGCATGATCTATGTTATGGGGTTATCATGACACATATTCTGATGGTATATACTTTCACCATGAGATGTAGCGACAGGAAATAATGCCGGAAACATTTTCAATACTTTTTAAATCTCCAGTTCTATGAATTAATAATGTAGAGTTACGATTTCACTATTTGTAAATGATTTTTCTTTTTCCACTTTTTTAACATGTCTCAACTCAAGAAGCGACTGGTTCGTGTATATTGAAGGTTTACTGTGAATGGCTGTTGGGTGTTGAGTTAAACGATTGACTATTGTGAATGTGTGGAACAGCTATCGAAGGTGAAGACGTTGTACAAATTAACGCTGTTTTTTATCTCTTTACAACCTACTACTAAATGAAGAAAATTACGATTCCAAAAATTTTGACAGTTATTTCTAAGCAAACATCATGTACAATTTATTTTATTTATTTATTTATAAAAATTGACTATATCATTTTATAGATATTATAATAATACATATATCCACCTCACTAGACTTTGCCTATACCGAGGTACAATATTCAACTGTCGATTTGTTCAAGAGAATTTTAGATATTATAATAATACATATATCCACCTCACTAGACTTTGCCTATACCGAGGTACAATATTCAACTGTCGATTTGTTCAAGAGAATTTTAGATATTATAATAATACATATATCCACCTTACTAGACTTTGCCTATACCGAGGTACAATATTCAACTGTCGATTTGTTCAAGAGAATTTTAGATATTATAATAATACATATATCCACCTCACTAGACTTTGCCTATACCGAGGTACAATATTCAACTGTCGATTTGTTCAAGAGAATTTTAGATATTATAATAATACATATATCCACCTCACTAGACTTTGCCTATACCGAGGTACAATATTCAACTGTCGATTTGTTCAAGAGAATTTTAGATATTATAATAATACATATATCCACCTCACTAGACTTTGCCTTTACCGAGGTACAATATTCAACTGTCGATTTGTTCAAGAGAATTTTAGATATTATAATAATACATATATCCACCTTACTAGACTTTGCCTATACCGAGGTACAATATTCAACTGTCGATTTGTTCAAGAGAATTTTAGATATTATAATAATACATATATCCACCTCACTAGACTTTGCCTATACCGAGGTACAATATTCAACTGTCGATTTGTTCAAGAGAATTTTAGATATTATAATAATACATATATCCACCTCACTAGACTTTGCCTTTACCGAGGTACAATATTCAACTGTCGATTTGTTCAAGAGAATTTTAGATATTATAATAATACATATATCCACCTTACTAGACTTTGCCTATACCGAGGTACAATATTCAACTGTCGATTTGTTCAAGAGAATTTTAGATATTATAATAATACATATATCCACCTCACTAGACTTTGCCTTTACCGAGGTACAATATTCAACTGTCGATTTGTTCAAGAGAATTTTAGATATTATAATAATACATATATCCACCTTACTAGACTTTGCCTATACCGAGGTACAATATTCAACTGTCGATTTGTTCAAGAGAATTTTAGATATTATAATAATACATATATCCACCTCACTAGACTTTGCCTATACCGAGGTACAATATTCAACTGTCGATTTGTTCAAGAGAATTTTAGATATTATAATAATACATATATCCACCTCACTAGACTTTACCTATACCGAGGTACAATATTCAACTGTCGATTTGTTCAAGAGAATTTTAGATATTATAATAATACATATATCCACCTCACTAGACTTTGCCTTTACCGAGGTACAATATTCAACTGTCGATTTGTTCAAGAGAATTTTAGATATTATAATAATACATATATCCACCTTACTAGACTTTGCCTATACCGAGGTACAATATTCAACTGTCGATTTGTTCAAGAGAATTTTAGATATTATAATAATACATATATCCACCTCACTAGACTTTGCCTATACCGAGGTACAATATTCAACTGTCGATTTGTTCAAGAGAATTTTAGATATTATAATAATACATATATCCACCTCACTAGACTTTGCCTATACCGAGGTACAATATTCAACTGTCGATTTGTTCAAGAGAATTTTAGATATTATAATAATACATATATCCACCTCACTAGACTTTACCTATACCGAGGTACAATATTCAACTGTCGATTTGTTCAAGAGAATTTCATTCTCTTAAGAGGGCGACTGCTGCCAACGTACCTATTTTTTCAATTTGAAATTGCATCATTACTACAAAACGAATTATTTTGAAAAAAACCTAGTTAGTTTGGATATTCACAATGGTTGCATGGTTGCCTCCTTGTACAGATCATACAATTCGTAGTTGTGTGCCTGATACGCCACTCTCCATTGTCACAAGTCGGGTCGTAGATCCTTCTCAGCACCTTCCTCTCAAAAATTTCCAGGGCTCCTTCATCAGATTGCCCAACATTCTGATCCATATGAGAGTACTGGCCGAATAAGAGTCCGTTAGAGGAGGACTTTAGTTTTTCTGGTGAGGTGACGAGACTTCATGTGCCTCTGCAACCTATAGTAGCACCGATTTGCGGACACTATTCGATGTTTTATTTCGGTCGAGACATTATTGTCACTAACTTGTCACCATAGTACCGAGGTACACAAACTCGCTAACAGTTTCGAATGTGTAATCATCAACTCGCAAATCTGGCGGTTTTCGGCGTTCATACACTGGCATATACTTTGTCTTTCCCTCGTTAGTTTGGATATTAATAATGAAAAATATTTCTTAATTTTTTAATTATGTTCTGTACCTATACATTCTTGTAGGAAAATAATAAGCATACCCCGATTTTTAACATTTATCTTAAATTTCTAAAAAACTATAAGGTATAGAGCAATACATTTTTTTATAAATTAAAGAAGAACAACATATCTGGAAAAATATTATGTGATACTGCATTGATGCATCAGGTTAAGTAAATAAACCAAAAAAACTTTTATCTCGCAATGGCGCTGAATGGAAAAATTAATGTTTTTTAGGTTTATTTACTAAACCTGAAGCATTAATGCAACGTCACATCATATTTTTCTAGATATTTTTGTCTTTTTTACTCAGAATTTAGAATTTTTGTTTCAGTCAGGAGTTATCAACTTTGGAATTTTCACTTTATTTTTCTGCTAGACTAATATAAAATCTCAATTTTTTTTTCAAAAAAATTCCAGAGTTACTCAAACATTTTTAATTTAGCAAAACATTTTTTTTTGATAAATTTTTGCCTATATGCCTATATTTACAAAGTTTTTAAAAATATCGAAAAAAGCCGAAACACCTCAACTAGATAATTTAATTTGCTATAAAAATATGAACAGTAGTACATCTAAAACTATTTTAACAATTTAAAAAAAAAAAAATATGACGACATCGTTTCATACAATTTGTATGGCAGACAATATATCACTCAATAGTTTGATACCTACTTAATCTAGAAACATACATCATGGTGTTTACATATTCTGAGTAGGAAAAACATACATACCTACATGTTTTATATATAAAATAAAAAATCTTAAAATATTTATTAATTTGTGTTTAAGTGTTAATAGTTTGGTACGTATTCTTCAATTATGCATACTATCGCCATCGACACTTGGATCTCATGTGTTACATGGAGCTAGTTATATAAGTTGTCTAAATCAGGTACCTGGATGTATGGTACATGCATGTTTCCTATGTAAAAATAAATTTAGTATTGATATATAATTCATTCCCTAGTAATACCTACATAAAGGTACGTTCACATTCTTTTTATTTTCCCTCAATATCAATATATCGTTTTGTGAATCAGGACGTAATTTGTGGAATGGATGATCATGTGGAACGGTATTATAATAATATGTAGAGATGGGAAGTTGTCCGCGTGTCTTCACGTAATTTACGTCACAGAAAGTTTGCCTTCTAAATCTTCTTTATCCACTACTTGTTCTAAACGTTCAATCCTATCATCCTTCCCATACCACCCCCACAACTATCTCAATATAGATATACACTAAACAGCCTGGGGTCGACACAACCCAATGACGCGTCAATCGAATCAATATTTTATATATTTATGACAAATTTGTAACATCTCAATAGATACGAAGTTTGAATATTACAAGAGAACCAGGAACTCAAGGCACATTATAGCGTACGACCTGTCATCGGCAGGTTCCCTATCAATCCAAGGTTTTGTACGTTCAATATATTTTATTCATAGATATTGTTATCATCTACGAAATCACGAAGTAACTTACAATAGTAATGACATGTCAAAATTTACTCTATCGGTTTATACTTTTATGTTTAGATATATGTAACTATGTAAATGTTGTTATTTGTTGTGTTGTGATGTCTGGTGTCCGCTATAATATTAATTTGTTTGTAAATGACACAATAATTGGCTTGGTAAAATTGTAAACTGCTAGCCCTCGAATAAGGTTACCTAGTTGGGCAGCAGTAATATTTATAATGGTCATTTTTTATAAAGGTGTGAAAAATAAATAAATAGAATGTTTTACAAAAAAAATTCTTTATGCGCTTGCGCAGCGTTTATCAACTATGGGCCGGTATTACAGTCGGCCCTCAACGAGTTTGTTAAACTCAAGATTAATGTAAAGGGGAGATTGAATCCATTTCCGTATTACAGTGCAATATGACATGTCAGTTACTAAATCTTCAATTATAGACATATTTTACTTTTTCTGTGGTTATTATCTGTCAAATTTTAAATAACCTCAAACAATACGAACTACAAAATGGGACGCTACGACTTGAAATACTATTCTTTTACTATCCAACATGGTAAATTTATTTTTTTTTCACCAAAATAATGCTTTTAAATGCCCATGTTCGTTTCAATATCAGTTTGTTTTGTTGTGTGGCGCCACCGTCGATACAACTAACGCCTCTAGTGATAGAACACTGAAACTACACTCGTTGCCTAGCAACGAGTTTAGAAATGACAGATGACTCACCGTTAAGTACTTAATCCGCCAGAAACGTTGAGTTAAATATTTGTCGTTTTAGTGACGTATTTGAGGGAAGATTAGGCCTAAACGGACACTGTAATACGCTATATTTTTGTAAAACTTGAGTTTAGCTCTTAAACTGAGACTGTAATACCGGCCCTATGCCTTCTCATTGAGTTCCATAACAATCCGATTTTTAAATTTCTATGTATCATGAAAATCCATATAATCTGTTCGTTTTAAAATAATTTGAAAACACCATCGCCACCTATGAAGTGAGTTTTGTAACACCATCTATTGAAAAATTGGTTTGTGAACAATGAAAGTAACAGTGTTTATACATGAGGTGATAATCCTTTCGAACAGATGTCACCCCTGAACCGCGCCTAGAAATAAAAGTTCATTTTTGGCTTGTTTACTTGCTTGTACCAATATAGATGTAAACCAAATTAAAAAAAAATAAACTTAACTCGAACCTCCAGATAATTAGGGTATCATATCTATGGCGAAAAAAGCATAGATAAGACTCACATTGATTTGTCCATTGAATGCCGTTATCTATGGTTGTTGGTCGTCTTCAGCGGGTCAATTTAGTTAAAAGCCGCAAAACGTCCAGTTGTAGACTTTTACTTCGCCGCCGCTGCTGGCACTGCTTCTATATACTTACTTATTGTATCTCTATCTTCTTCTTCTCCTCCTCTACATATTATATTATATATTTTTTTCTATTTTGTCTCCAAACACAACCCATACCACGTTCTAGCACTGGGCCAAGCCTTGGACTGGAGGCAGTGGCGTACCGTAAGAATTAATAAGTTACCTTTTCCTCCTCTCTAACCGAAGAGGATATAGTGGGGAGTTATGGTTTCGCAATTTTTAAGGCTATTATTTGCAGATTATCAACTAGTATCATGCTGAGATTGTATTCTGAAAGTTTCATCACAATGTATCTGTGTGTATGTGTCATGCACGGCGTGTTTATTTTACTTTATCAATTATAGACTGAAGTACTCATTCGATGCTTTTCAAATTTAGCAACTATGTATACCTAATACTCGCTTAGACCCCGATAGATTTTGAACGATATCTGAATAGTGCTTCTCAATTTTTTTTAAACGTCAATTATTTTAAAGTGAACCCAAGCTCAGGATACTTAAAATTTGATATTTTTATTTTTAAATTGGTTAAAATACACACCAGTTTCATAAAATAGCATTGAAGAATTATTAAGTTTTCATAATAAAATATTTAAATAAAAAGTAATTTAACAAACTCATTTCATGAAAATGTTGAAAATTTTCCATACAAAATTTGAATACTTTATGGAGTGAATTGTTAGGCCTGCTGTCCACGTAAACCGCACGTCATGCTCACGCTTTCGTCAATTGACGAATGCTTAGATGTGAATTAAATATTCGCACTCGTTGACTGTTATCGACTTCAGATCTTTTCAAATGTAAAGCATTTGTGACTAAGAAAAGCATTTGTGTCAAAGCAAGGTGACGAGATCTCTTTAGTAAAATAGGCTTAATTGGAATCAACCTGTAGTATCGAGTGCACATTAATAATACAGAAAAAAAGCATAAATAAATAGTTATTTGAAGAGATTGGCAGCATATCGAAGTATTGTTGCACCTACATATTCCACCGTCACTAGAATCAAGACGTAAATGCCAAGATATACAATTTCTTTACAACATATTGAGCAATATTATTGACTGCCCGGAACTTTTATCGAGTATTGACTTTAACGTACCATTGAGACGCTCCAGACAAACAACTCTCTTCCGACCTTAATCATACAAAACTAATGCCGCGAAAAACTCAACTATAAACAGAATTATAAACACATACATAAAATATGAGTTGTCCCTTGACATAGACCTATTCAGTGACACAAAACATAAACTGGCTCAAAAATTAAAAGCAGGAATTTCATAAAATTATCACTTACGCACACATACACACCCTCACACACACATATGATTTTGTATCTTGAATATATGACTGTACTTTGTAATACCTATAATGTGATAGTATTGTTAGCTAATAATTGATGTATGGAGATGATAATTGTTATATTTAATATTTTTATACCTATATACTATTCTTTGTACATTGTTATCTTCAATTTGAAAAAAAAAAAATAAAACCTGTAGTAAGGCACCATATCTATGACAGAATTCATATTTTATATCACATTATACAACAACAGAAGACATATTCATTCGTTAAAAAAAAACATTTTTTTAATGAGTAGTTTTTTTCGCGCCGCCACTGTACAACCGACCCACTAACCACTTCGATTAGTAATCCATAGCGATACTTTTTAGACAACAGACAGAGAGAGATTCTGAAGAGAGTATTTATGATCAATTATTTTGATGTATTTTCTGAGGAGCGATAAACAACAACTAGCAGTAGAATACCTACACAACATACATATACATACATACATACATACATACAACCATAGACAATATTTATGTCAATTTAGTTGGACACCGAGACAAACAGGGTTGTCACACGTCCTGTATAGCACTGCGCAAAGCGTCCTACACTATTGTTACATGTCCGGTTTTATTTATGTATAAAAATCTTGCGTTTTGTAGAGTACAATTTATTTGTACAATTCATTTGTTATTTTTTTAATGTACATCATTTTATTTCTATCTATATGTATTATAATCTATATTGTGTAAAGGACTTTTCTTCTTTCTAATGTTATATGTAAATTTTGTGTGTAAAATATATGGTTTGTGTAGCATTGCACCCCCCTGCTCACAGACTGGAATTAAATCTTATTATTATGGAATATTTTTTTTAAGTTGCATATACGCATTCTCCACCTCACGTATAATTTCTCAATACATAGCGTTACAAAAAGGTTTCATCGTTTCTTCATAGATGGCGATTGTAAAGACGTCTTATTTTTAAACGACCTGTTTCTCATTATTAAAATATATGGTACTTTCAAAATTATATCGATGAGGGAGCTCATTCATTATTATTGTACCACTCATATATAAAAAACTGCCATCGGCACTTAAAGGGTTAAAAAAATTAAAACAGAAGTAAAATAACTTCTGTTTGGGAAAATTGAGTGATCAACTTCATTTTGATATTGTATGTTTCTCTATAGACAAGTATACTCTCCGCTTCTATCTTCTTCAAGGGGTAGGCAGTGAGAACCGAACACCGCATTCTTCTATCTTGACACATACATCGCCTCATTAACATTGATACACGCCCATCTTGCTAGTAATGCAAAAAATCTTAAAATTTCTCAACAGGTATCATGTAGAAAATACATACTTTGAGTTTCGTGACAATGTATTTGTGTGTATGGTGTATTGTGAAAGCGAGATGTGGATGCTGTTGGTGTAAGGAACTGGATGGAATCATGTCAGGGCAGAGGGAGATGGCGAGGAATGCTGGAGGAGGCCAAGGCCCGCAATGGGCTGTGGAGCCATCGATGATGATGGTGTATTGTGAAAAATTTTGTCGTCTGGGAATCTTATATTCGTTTAAGAATCTAATAAAAATGTACTTCATAAAATACATATGCATTTAGACATTGTCAACCATTCAAAAAGAAAAAATGAACGCTTACTATGGTGTGGAGAGTTTAGTGTTGGCCAAAACCCTCTCGTTTTCTTTAAATTTATATAATATACAATATTTTATATTTGACATAGTAGGTACCTACCTGTTTGTTGCCCAAAAAACAATATTCACACACACACATACCATCACGCCATTTCCCTATTTGGGGTAGGCAGAGAGAACCGAACGCCAGACTCCTCTCTCTTGACATACATTCCTCGCTTCATTCACGTCCATACATCGTCTCATACACGCTCTTCTATTATTCTTACTTCTAACATCACCATCTTTCAAAATCCCATTTATGTGATCGTGCCAACTTTTCGTTCCTCTTTTATCAGCCTTGTATACTTTTTTAAAGAAAAAAAGTATACAAAAAACAATATTAAATAAATATATATACCTAATATCATATTTACATCATGCATTTTATATATTTTTTGTTTTATATTTGTTCATATTTTGCACAAAAACATAAATAAATAAATAAATTCAAACAAATTTCTCCTCTATTGGGAATCGAACCCAGCTTGCCATCACAGCGGTGATCGATAAATATTAATTATTATTATTATGGCAACCCTGAAGATATCTACTTAACCTCTCTGTATCGATAGACATAAATATCGTAACAAGATGGCCGACACAGTAGTAATTGTTTCCGCTGTTGTATATTAACGAATTGTTTGCCTATAAATCTACACTCGTTTTAATCAAATTTGCTTTTTGAAAAAAGAAAAAAAATGTGGTCGACCGCTAAATAAAACACAGCGTCATGATAAAGAATTTATTTTTGTCGCTGTTTTTGTTTGTGTAATATATTCACTTGTATTTGGTTGGTGAGACAATTTAGTGGATTGGATAAGTTCGTCGCATCCTCCGAACGGAGATTATATACAAATATACATACAAAGGTATATACCTATTATACAAAACCAATTTTGCAACGAAATATGGAAATGAAAATTGTTTATGTAATACGTTAGCACTTATGTAGGTATAAAGCGAAACAGGTCAGGGAAATGTAGTCGAATTATACACACAGTTATTTTGTTTATTTATTTTTGTTTACATATTGACTTTCAAGGTGTGCTGTTGTATAATGCACTACCTCAGTGCATTAAGAGTATCAAAATTCTACATAAATTTAAAACTGCATTACGTGACTATCACCGAAACTCAGACAAATCTACAACTGTACATACTTTTCAGAATGTAAATACTTTTTTACTCCTCACTAACCCAAGGGGATATAGTGGGGAGTTATGATTTCGCAATTTTTAAGGGTATTTTTTTATTGCAGATTATCAACTAGTATCATGCTGAGATTGTATTCTGAAAGTTTCATCACAATGTATCTGTGTGTGTGTGTGTGTGCTATGTGCTATGTACGGCGTGTTTATTCTACTTTATCGATTATAGACTGAAGTACTCATTCAATTCTTTTCAAATTTTGCAAATACCTATGTATATATATCAAATACTCGCTTAGACAATACATGAGCAGTGCTTCTCAATTTTTTTAACTGTCAAATATTTCAAAGTGACCCTTAACTCAGGAAACTTACAATTTGAATTTTTTATTTTCAAATTGGTAAAAAGGCACACCACTTTCATAAAATGGCATTGAGGAGTTATTAATTTTTCATAATGAAATATTTAAATAAAAAATAATTAAACAAAGTCATTTCATGAAAATGATGAAAATTTTCCATACAAAATTTGAATACTTTATAGGATGAATTGTTAGTGAGGAGTTTAGCGTTGGCCACAACCCACTCGTTTTTTTTATAGTTTTGAACATAACTAAGATCATCCTGTATTGCTTCTTGTGTACCCCACTATGAATCCAATATACTTATATACAGGGTGTATCATGAGGAGTGGATCAACCGAAGCATGGAGGTAGAGGACCTCAATACCTATCGATTTAACCCCCATGTATGTTCAGCGATTTTGGATGGTTCAAAAGTTATGTACACTTTTGTAAAATTTGAATAAAAATCGGATTCCATACTAAACTACATCACTGTACCTAAACTATTAGGTTTGCGATCATGACTTTTTTTCAGGGAATAGTTCAATAGTGATGCTTAGTGAAAATAATACCGTTGTGAGTCTGACCTAATAACTTTAAAAACAAAAAAAAATCTTAAAAAATTTTGGAAGCCTCAATTTTCCACTAACTTTTCAAAGGCTCTTGGAACAATAATTTCACATAACTTTTTTTTTCCCACAAGTTATCTTAAAAACTACTACCATTCATAGAGAGCCAACTCTGCAAATTTCATTCGCCTTGTATTAGAGGATCATGTTGAAAAATTCACTTAAATTGTACGAGTACCAAAAATCGATATTTTTTTTCCGATTTTTATTCAAATTTTACAAAAGTGTACATAACTTTTGAACCACCCAATATCGCTGAACATACATGGGGGTTAAATCGATAGGTATTGAGGTCCTCTACCTCCATGCTTCGGTTGATCCACTCCTCATGATACACCCTGTATGTGTACATATATATTTGTATGTTTCTCTCTCTCTCTTTCTTGACTATTTCTGTTTTTTTCTTTTTGTTTTAATTATTATATGTTAGTTTTAAGTTTTCATTGTTATATTTTTAGTTTGACCGAGAATTGCTCCCCTCAGCGGAACTTTGTTTTTCGGTAGCAAGTATTTTTTATTTAAATAAAAAACGTTCCCTAAAATAAGCACAAATGCTTGCGCTATAGGTGAACGAAATCTTTCGAGGCATCCCTGTAGGTGCCTTGAGTTCCTGGTTCTCCTATGATATTCCAACATTGTCTCTTTTGAGATGTTAAAGATTTGTCAAAAAAAATATCTTTGACTCTCGACAGCGAAAAAAATCCAATGTTTGCGTATACGGATGCGTTGCCACATAATATAATAATTTGGAAAGGATCAAGACCGTGTGGACAAATTCTGATGTCTAGGACCCTTTTCAGGAGCCACGTTAGATAGGAATAATTAATTTGTTTTGTTACCAGCAGTGAGTACATGTAACTTGAAATCAAAGTTGGGCTGATTAAGTTGCAATTACTTATATTATTATTTTTAATTATATTGTTAAAAATTATTATTTGTATGTTGCCCATTTAAAAATGGGCAAAAAAGCACATAGGAGATTTCATATTTTGAAACAGTTTGATATTTTGAAGAATCAGATACACCCATGAACTCGAGAGCCTATTTTAGGAACCGAATATTGTGATGTGAGGTACAATATTCGGTTTTTAAAAATAGTGCTTCCACAACAGGCAACAATAACTTCTCACATAGCTCAACAATGAGGTTTACCACCCATTATGAATGATGTGTCTTTTTAGGTGAGACGAGATTGACGTTTACCTAATATACACCCATGTATTCTACTTCCTTTAATGCATCAGACCATGCACATTCGCATGCCTGTCGCTGGTTACCCAAAATTGTCGAATAAACCGCTATGGTAATAATAATGATTAACACTTATCATTGCCGTTCAGCATTTTTTTCCAACGAACCTAGTATTACTTTTATGTATTCAGGAGAAGCAATATTTGCATGAGAAATGAACTTATCTAGGTACCTTTCTCGTCTGCTGGGGATTGAATCCAGGACGCACGCACAGAAAATTAACGTTTTACCAATTGTGCCACGGCGGTCGGCGGTTAGATAATATGAATGAATGTAATAATTTGAAATCTTTTTCATAAGATCATATGTGGACCGCGGTCCTTTGTTTCTACAGCACTTTTGAACATGAACACTTAAATATTTGGCCACATGTTGTGAAACACGAGAAAATCTGCAAATAATCGAAGAGAAGTTTCATAAAATTGATTTCCATTTTTTTGGAATTTTGTCGGAAATGTTCAACTGAAAAAACAAAAATCAAATTTTATTTTAGGAACCTATAGAAATATTATTATAATAGGATATCAGAACATCGTATGCGACGATATTTGCATACAACGTTTCCAACGTTCTTTTAGCGTTTTTTTAAGGTATTTTTTTATTATTTTTCCTTTATCATTCGCATTCAATGCTTGTAATAAAGGAAGCATGTACATTATTATGAAAATAAAAAAAAAATATGCATGAGAAACAAAATAAAACAAAAATAAGAAAAAAATATCCATAAAAAATAGATTTAATATAATAAAGATTTATATTAAGTAGTAATAATGATGAATATGAACACATATATAATTCTACAATTTATTTATTTTATTGCCGACGACCGTTTTTGCTTAAAAGGCCATAATCAACAGGTTCATCATTATCATAATGGAATTCTACAAATAAGAAGCCGAAAGATTGAAAAGTGCGTATATGTTTAATAGATTTAATTTATCGTGCTGATTAGAGCCGGGAAAACAAGGCAACTCCTCAAAAGGATCGCCCAACGTCGATCCAACTGGATAGGCCATAACTTCAGAGGAACCCAGGTCTGCTCATAACCATTGCGGAGGGAATAATGGAGGGTAACAAACATAGAGACTGACCAAGAAACAGCTACATGGACCAGGTAATCCACGACATGTGCTGTGATAGCTACGTGGAGATGAAGAGGCTGACAGAGGACAGGGTGGAGTGGAGTAGAAGAGAGGCAGCCATAGCTATTACTGACCAATCCTAAGATTGCAACTGATAAGAAGAATTAATCGTAAAAAAATGAAATTACAACAAAAATATAATACAAACTGGTTCAAAGGTTTTATGCGAGTGTAAATTGGTGAAAGACGTACCAGATATGAAATTTCTTCTGAGCATCTTTCATGGTAGAATAACTATAATATAATATACTTACAGTTTTCTTAATCAAAAGAAAAACTGTCATGGACCGTACTGTCATCAGCATAACAATGGATGTGGGCTCAAGTCATTTATATGTAGGACGAATAGGGTCGGAGATAGAATGTACCCTTGAAGAACTCCTGCGTTGATCGAATGGGGAAATGAAGACCAACCATCCACTACAGTTAGAACTTCGCGATCTTTTAAAAAATTCTCAATCCACTTACACAGAGATGGAGGTAGAACGTAAGAAAAGAGTTTCATTAAAAGACCTATATTGGTGCCAAAATCAGCTTTCATCATAATCATTGGCGCTATAGCCCTGTGTGGGCCCTGGACTCCTCCAGAATCCTGTCATTGTTTTTTTCTTTTAATAAATAAATAAATGAATAAAAATGTGTACCTATTTAATCACGTTTTGATGTCTGCGGCAGACAAAAAATATCGAATGCACTCGACGGGTCATAGGTATCGCCCGTAGATATTATATTAAATTTAGAGATACTAACGTAGATATACGTGGAGTGGCGTACGTGGAAATCACTAAACAGACTGAGGACGGGCGTTGAGAGAACGTTGGATAACCTGTCTACATGGGGCTTCCTGCAACAGGGAATACCAACGACATGTGACTGTGGAGAGCAGCAGACCACCGCACATCTGTGCAGCTGTCCCTCAAGTCCAATCAACTGTACCATGCACGATATATGGTGGGCAATGATTGTGCTAGGCATTGGCAGAATATTGTATAAATGCGTTGTTGACACGATAAAAGATGAAGATACTAAATTTAGTTAAAAATTGAATCAATTATTTTTATACCTAAACCAAAAAATTCAATCACATGAAAACCATTCGTGACTTAAGAGTATATAAATACAACATATTACATACCTTGATAAGAAAAAGTTAAATAAGAAGACATTGACGTTGCGTGTTCTGCCATCTATCTGATCTTTTATTCACGAAACAAACTTAGCACACACACAGTTCCAAGTTTTCACAAAGTTTCCTGGTTATATTTTGTACCAAAGTATTTTTACATCAAATTTACATAATTTACATAAATATAATTACCTACATACCTACTAATCTAGTTTTCAAAACTACATACATAAAAGGTACATATATCTGGATCTTGTAATTATGGTATATGAAGGATGTATAGATAATGGACTGAGAATTAATGCCAGCAAATCAAAGGTCATGGTGAATAGTGAAAGCAGAACAGCGTGCCAAATAAAAGTAGAGAACGAATGGACCGAGCAAGTTGACGAATATGTCTATCTGGGAAGCATGTCTCAACGCAATGGACGGATTGATAAGGAGATCAAAAGGAGAGTTTTTTGCAGGAAACAGAGTGAATGGAGCACTAAGATCAATTACCTAAAACTTTAATATAATATAATAGAAAAAAGGCAGGCCGATGGTGATAGCGGTAGAAGGAGAAGAGGGCGACGTCAAGAAGGTTAGGGTGACAGTCTGTTAAGGCGACATTATTTTGAAAATAAATAAATAAATTTCTATATTCATTTACAACAAATATTCATTATAACGGATTATATTCATTGTAACATTTTTCACTATTGATAATATTTCGAGTTCTGTTGTTTTAAAGTCATTTTGACCTGTGTACAGAATTTTTATACTTTCGTTTATATCAAAAGAAAGATTTTAGTCGATTAAATGATTTGCAAACTCCACCTTGGCTCTTTAATCTCTACATTGATTTCTACATAAGAGCCCTTAGGCATGAAAGTAAGGGTCTGAAACTGAGTACTGTAACAGTACGTGATCTGATGTATGCAGACGACAAAGTACTGTTAGCAGAAAGTATGGAAGAGTTACAGTATCTTGTAAGTATGGTACCTATATGAAGGATGCATAGAAAATGGACTGAATGCCAGCAAATCAAAGGTAATGGTCTTTAAAAAGAGTGAAAGCAGAACAGTGTGTCGAATAAAAGTAGAGTGAATGGCTTGAACAAGTCGACGAGTATGTCTATCTGGGTAGTATATTCCAACGGAATGGACGGCCTGATAAGGATATTGAAAGAAGAGTTATGGCAGGAAACAGAGTGAATGGAGCACTTAGACCAGTTATGAATGATCGCAACATATCAAAAGATGCTAAAGTTGCCATTCATAACGCAATCGTAGTGCCAACCCTGACGTATGCAAGTGAGACCTGGACATGGCAGAAGTCGCACGAAAGCAGAATAAATGCAGTTGAAATGAGATCGCTTTGAAGAATTTGTAACAGAACGATGTATGACAGAGTTCGAAATGAAGATACAAGGAAAGAATGTAAGATGAAGAAATATGTAATTAACAGAATGAAAGTTAACACATTGAGATTGTTTGGCCACTTGGAGAGAATGAATGAAGAACGCCTGACGAAGAAAATATACAAAGCTGACAGGAATGGAATAAGAGGTCGGGGGCGCCCAAGAAAAGGATGGCACGACCATGTAAACGATATTCTGAAAGATGGATTGTAATAAGCGTGAACAACAGACGAACGTGTATAAGACGATGTATGAATGTTGATGAGGCGATGAATGTGTGTCAAGATAGAAAAATGTGGCGTTCGGTTCTCTCTGCCTACCCCGTGAGGGACATGGCGTGATGGTATTTATGTATGCAAACTCCAAATAGCTATCGCTATTACATAATATCTTAAATGTTTTCTAATCCGTATAATAATTGTTTTTCCTACATAGAAGTAGGTAAGCAAAATCTGACAATTTAACTAATATAATCCAAAATTCTGCACGGTTTAATCTTTATCCTTGTTATTTACTAGGTTTTTTTAATAATTTAAGACAATCTTCTTATATTTTTTTTTTTTTTGCAAAAAATGAATATGTCCTTGTTAAACAAGTATCCACACATGCAAACACATCCTCACATTAACGAAAACACAAAGACACCTAATAATTTTTTTCATATACCTACAATTGTATTTTATATGTACTTTTTTATATTTTTTTATGACTTAAAATGTGTAATTTTGTACTTTATTATTTGTATTTTTTATATTTTTTTGTGCCTTAGATGTTAAGAATTCACGTAGCTAAAATTTATGCTTACTTATTGCCTAATATTACCTCAGAACAGGCTTTGCCTAGTGAGGTAATAAATTCCATTAATATATTTCATGAACAATATTTTATATTTTATTTTATATTGTATTATGGAAATTAATAAATAAAAAAAAAAAAAAAAAAAACATATACATCTTCCTACGTTCCCTAAAATAAGCATAAATGCTTGTGCTATAGGTGAACGAAATCGGTCGAGGCAGGATTCGAACTCGCGACCACTGGATTACTAGCCCAGCGCGCTAACCGCTCTGCCATCGACCCATATATATTTAAGTTCTCTCTGTAATTAATTAGTACCTACACTTTCTCATGGTAGAGAAGATAGTTCTCGAAACATATGGAAATCATTCATTGAAATCATTCATGGAAATCAGTCCATTTAAATATTATGCTTCATTAAAAATTGATAATTGCTGCCCAACTAGGTATAGGTACCTGTTCAAGGGGTAGCAGTGTACATATTATTATAACATTTCACATGCAGGAGTCATATTATAGGTTATAGCAATTTGTATTATATTATAACAGTATTGTAAAAATATTATCTCTTGGGAATATTGAACTGATGTGGTCACATTCACTCTCTGTCAGTCATATATTTATCCATTCGAGTTTCAGAACAAATCAAGACGGCATTTCATTAATAAACAATTAGGATTTAAGTAGGTACTTTCGAAAGAGAAAAGAAAAAAATAATCATTATAAGTTCACAAAATGATTTGTTTTATTATTTATTAATTATTTTTAATTCGTTTCTTTTATTGAAAATAAAAATACTCTTTTATCTCTATCGAGCACAATAAATAACAGATTTTTTTCGTGAAAAGTTTTTAACCAAAGAGCAAAAGATGTAATGTAATTAAATATTATCTCGTCATCTGATTTATGGTAGTTTTCCCTTTTGGGGAAAATAAGTTGTGCCTTTAATTTTTCTTGGTGAACAATAGTGAGGCATTGTTTGCTAACAATATTGTCATAAATTACCCTCATCGTGAAGATGTAGACTGTCTGCCATTATAAGAACATGGTTTAAACATCTGTTTGCTGGTTTCCATACCCTACCTACCTACATAATATACATATCTATATATTTACTATTTGACAATTTATTCCAATTAATGATACTCATGGATGACACATTTATAATTATATTGACCTCATAATCATATCAGGAAAAGTTCTAAAGAAATGAAGGTTTTATTTCATAGAATATTTTTAAATGCAATTACGTTAGCATTGAAATTTTTTCCCTGTCGGGAGTCAAATGATATTATTTTTGAAAAAAAATTTAACATCTCAATAGAGATGAATTTGGAACATTAAAGAATAAACAGAAACTCATGGCACCTGCAGGTCTTACGAACTGTCATCGGCTGGTTTACGTGATCACTTTATGCGCTTGCGCAACGTTCACCAATTATGCCTTCTTATAAGGGAACTCAATAAGAAGGCACAATATCAGGACATCTATGAACAAATGATGAATAAAAACAATTGCTGTTAGGAGATTTGGTTATAATAATATTGGAGAGATACTTCATAGATGTCTCTGAAGAATTCTGAGCAATTATATTTTAAACAACAATGTTCATAATATTTACAGTTAGTCATTAAAAAAAAGTAGTAAAAAAAGTTATGTTTACATAATAAATAAAAAAAAAAATAAAAAAAAACTTATTTTTTAAAGGGACGCATTAATGGAATTGTAATATTTATAATATTATGCAATTAAGATTATTTGCTCCTACCTTCACGCAATGTGTATAAATGGTGCTATGTGCAGTGCATAGTAGGTACAAAACAGGAGTTGGAGAAAAATAAATTTAAGGATATGGAGACTGACTAAACAGAGGATGTAATTTTTGATGGACATACCCAACTGAAGAACCCCCTGCACGCAATTGATAATACCATACGACAAATATATGTACACTTACATAATAATATTATGGTGCGTATAGTAATATATTTGTCATTTTTATGTTTTATATTATTGGGATGCAATGAACTTATCATACTTTTTTATACTATTGTATTATTATAAGATTGTGTCTTGTTTGTTGACTTGCAGACCTCGTGTTATAAATAGAGGTGTGGTACGACCGCAGTTGGGGTGGAGGGATGATATACAACGATATGCTGTCACGTACCTACTGGATGCAGACTACACAGGACAGGACGACGTGGAGTCAAATGGAGGAGGACTTCGTTCAGGAGGGGACGGAAATAGGCCGAAGAAGAAGAAGATTATAAATAAACTCACTAAATGCACGGATCGTAACGAAGTGTTTCCAAGGCAGAGCGGTTAGCGCGCTGGGTTAGTAATCCAGGGCTGTGTTCAGATTCAACGCTCGACGTCGGGCGTCACGAAGTTGCAGATTATGGCGTTTTTCACACCAAATCTTACCTGAACGCTTTCGAGCGGCGTTTCAATCAGAACGCTGCATGGGGTG
Organism: Molanna angustata; assembly: GCA_963576475.1. Lineage (NCBI taxonomy): Eukaryota > Metazoa > Arthropoda > Insecta > Trichoptera > Molannidae > Molanna > Molanna angustata. The sequence continues at coordinate 1,535,597 of OY754985.1, read as the reverse complement.
TTTTAAATGTCAAATGTCATTTATCATACATGTCTCTTTTTAGGTTATATTTTCATCGAAAGACAACAATTGGGCAGTGGTGTAAATAATGATCTCTGATCTTTTATTGGAAATTGTTAAATAATATTTTTATAAATTAACCTCTTTGTGAATTCATATTGTCATCATAAATAATGTCAACTGACATAATAGATACCACAGAAACAAATAATAGAAGTCATCATTCCACAGATAAAATAGAAGTCAACAGATAGTATAACTGTTAGAGCGTTTTTCACCCGATAACTATACCGAGCGTTTGGTGCGAACACACGACAGAATGTTTTTCGAGCGTCTGTTTCCGGTCATTATGAACAGCTTGAAGTGTTCACTAAGTGCGCTCGGCGTTCGTTGTGAACGCAACCAAGTGATCGCGAGTTCGAATCCTGCCACGACTTCTTCCGTTTATCTAGAACACAAGCATTTATGGTTATTTTAGAGAATTTATTAGGATGTATATGTACATATTCATTTAAAAAAATAAACCATCACGCCATATCCCTAATTGGATAGGCAGAGTGATACAAAAGGTACTGTTTTTAAAAGCCGGTCAGGGGCGGCGAATTATATATAAATCACTGCACGCTGTAGGGCGGGCTGTAGGGTGTAAAGTAATAGTAAGAAATTGATGAAAATTGGGATAAATGTGTGTATGTAGTAGGCCAACAGCTGGTTAAGTTTAGAGTAATTTGAACCAAATGTTACTATTGGGTCCTATAAAGGAAATCCTGCCAATACTAGAAACAAGGATTCTGGTTTGTGGACTTATTCAATACAAGACATATGACTGTCTTGTAATTACATTACAACTAGGTGAATACAATTTATCCTAACTAACAATGATTAATTTATAATGAATTGTTGATTATAATAAATAGGTTCAGCAATATATTGTTTTCATTTTATTTTATCAAATATTTATTTATTTATTATTATTTATATAATATAAACAAATGTAATGCACACTGGCGGACTTATTGCCATTATGAAATTTCTTCCAACAAAATTACGCAAAGATAAATATTGATAACATCATAGCTAAAAAGGATAGGAAAGAACAAGGAGAGGGAATCGGGATCAGGGGAGCAAGTCTGGTCTAACTGGCGGAATCAAAACCCTCGTGATTACCCATATCATGGATATTTATTTATTTATTTATGTTAAAGTTGGACAAAAAACAGCGTTAAGACATAGTACAATACAATAGTAACATCAAGTATTAAGGCCTATTACATTTTGTCGTTATGATTGACATAAAATAATACAAGTTTGCAAAAAATAAAAAAAAACAAAATATGATCATAGGTTGGTATGTAGGTAAGACCAACATTTCAAGTTAACAATGATTTAAAACATAATATTGAACTAAAAGGAAAAAAGAAAAAAGAGAATAAATGCCGTCAAGGTTTCCTATAATAAGTGGTTATTGATCTTCTTTTGTATAGAGTATTTGAATGTTGTGGAGCTGAGGTGGAAGATGTCAAACTCTTGAAATCTGTTATTGTATGTATCGCACATTATATGAATAGTCATGTTTTGTGCGTAATTGGTGCGGTGAATTGGAAGGTGGAATAAATGTGTATGTCTAGTTCTGCGAATAGGAATATTAAATGAAATGGTATTGAGTATTGAGGGGCAGTCGATATTATTATTTATAATGTTGTACAGAAGCATCTTATCATTTACTGTGCGTCTATTCTCGAGACTGTCGATTTTATAATAGGTTCTCGCGCAGTCGTAGCTGGGGAACTCGATATATTTATCATATAGAATTCTATGACATCTAAAGATATTATAGAACTCCATATAAGTAATAATTATATCGTGAGAGTTTTGATTTTGCCGGTTGGACCAAACTTGCCCCCCAGGTGTTTTTAGGGATAAATATTTCGTCTTGAAAATACAAAGTGAGTTAGACGCCGTTACATCCGGACTTAGAATATTCAATAGTCTTGCTGATTGTACTTCTAACGACGAGTTGAAGATGTATTGCTTTAAGAGCAACTAACATGTATGTGCTAAGTGTTTTCAATTTTTATTTTTTTTAAAACCTCATCCTCAGACATTCTCTAAGCTAAGCATAAATGCATGTACTATATCGCACGAGAGCTAAGAATAACAGAAGAGCGTGTACGGGACGATGCTTGGACGCGAATGGAATGAGAAATTTATTTCAAGAGAGAGGAGTATGGCGTTCGGTTTTCTCTGCCTACAACAAATAGGGAAACGGCGTGATGGTATGGAATAAAGCACTGTATTTATGATAAAAATCTTAAAAGCTCTGAAAATGCTCTTCGTGGCTATAATAGTCCACATGTATAATGGGTCTAAAGGAATTCCCTCATACATCGTTGTAGCTCTCGTTGGAATGTTGTATGGATTACTGAAATTGCTCTTCGTGGCTATAATAGTCCACATGTATAATGGGTCTAAAGGAATCACGTCATACATCGTTGTAGCTCTCGTTGGAATGTTGTATGGATTACTAAAATTGCTCTTCGTGGCTATAATAGTCCACATCATGTATAATGGGTCTAAAGGAATTCCCACATACATCATTGTAGCTCTCGTTGGAATGTTTTATGGATTACTGAAATTTCTTTTCGTGGCTATAATAATCCACATCATGGATAATGGGTCTAAAGGAATTCTTACATACATCATTGAAGCTCTCGTTGGAATGTTGTATGGATTACTGAAATTTCTCTTCGTGGCTATAATAGTCCACATCATGTATAATGGGTCTTAAGGAATCACGTCATATATCGTTGTAGCTCTCGTTGGAATGTTGTATTGATTACTGAAATTGCTCTTCGTGGCTATAATAGTCCACATCATGTATAATGGGTCTAAAGGAATCACGTCATACATCGTTGTAGCTCTCGTTGGAATGTTGTATGGATTACTGAAATTGCTCTTCGTGGCTATAATAGTCCACATCATGTATAATGGGTCTCAAGGAATCACGTCATACATCGTTGTAGCTCTCGTTGGAATGTTGTATGGATTACTGAAATTGCTCTTCGTGGCAATAATAGTCCACATCATGTATAATGGGTCTAAAGGAATCACGTCATACATCGTTGTAGCTCTCGTTGGAATGTTGTATGGATTACTGAAATTTCTCTTCGTGGCTATAATAGTCCACATCATGTATAATGGGTCTAAAGGAATCACGTCATATATCGTTGTAGCTCTCGTTGGAATGTTGTATGGATTACTGAAATTTCTCTTCGTGGCTATAATAGTCCACATCATGTATAATGGGTCTAAAGGAATTCCCACATACATCATTGTAGCTCTCGTTGGAATGTTGTATGGATTACTGAAATTTCTCTTCGTGGCTATAATAGTCCACATAATGTATAATGGGTCTAAAGGAATTCCCACATACATCATTGTAGCTCTCGTTGGAATGTTGTATGTATTACGGAAATTTCTCTTTGTGGCTATAATAGTCCACATCATGTATAATGGGTCTAAAGGAATCACGTCATACATCGTTGTAGCTCTCGTTGGAATGTTGTATTGATTACTGAAATTGCTCTTCGTGGCTATAATAGTCCACATCATGTATAATGGGTCTAAAGGAATCACGTCATACATCGTTGTAGCTCTCGTTGGAATGTTGTATGGATTACTGAAATTGCTCTTCATGGCTATAATAGTCCACATCATGTATAATGGGTCTAAAGGAATCACGTCATACATCGTTGTAGCTCTCGTTGGAATGTTGTATGGATTACTGAAATTGCTCTTCGTGGCAATAATAGTCCACATCATGTATAATGGGTCTAAAGGAATCACGTCATACATCGTTGTAGCTCTCGTTGGAATGTTGTATGGATTACTGAAATTTCTCTTCGTGGCTATAATAGTCCACATCATGTATAATGGGTCTAAAGGAATCACGTCATATATCGTTGTAGCTCTCGTTGGAATGTTGTATTGATTACTGAAATTGCTCTTCGTGGCTATAATAGTCCACATCATGTATAATGGGTCTAAAGGAATTCCCACATACATCATTGTAGCTCTCGTTGGAATGTTGTATGGATTACTGAAATTTCTCTTCGTGGCTATAATAGTCCACATCATGTATAATGGGTCTAAAGGAATTCTCACATACATCATTGTAGCTCTCGTTGGAATGTTGTATGGATTACTGAAATTTCTCTTCGTGGCTATAATAGTCCACATGTATGTATAATGGGTCTAAAGGATTTCCCCCATACATCGTTGTAGCTCTCGTTGGAATGTTGTATGGATTACTGAAATTTCTCTTCGTTGCTATAATAGTCCACATGTATGTATAATGGGTCTAAAGGAATTCCCCCATACATCGTTGTAGCTCTCGTTGGAATGTTGTATGTATTACGGAAATTTCTCTTCGTGGCTATATTAGTCCACATCATGTATAATAGGTCTAGAGGAATCACGTCATACATCGTTGTAGCTCTCGTTGGAATGTTGTATGGATTACTGAAATTTCTCTTCGTGGCTATAATAGTCCACATGTATGTATAATGGGTCTAAAGGAATTCCCCCATACATCGTTGTAGCTCTTGTTGGAATGTTGTATTTATTACGGAAATTTCTCTTCGTGGGTATATTAGTCCACATCATGTATAATAGGTCTAAAGGAATCACGTCATACATCGTTGTAGCTCTCGTTGGAATGTTGTATGGATTACTGAAATTTCTCTTCGTGGCTATAATAGTCCACATGTATGTATAATGGGTCTAAAGGAATTCCCCCATACATCGTTGTAGCTCTCGTTGGAATGTTGTATTTTTTTTATTTATTTAAGATTTGGTACACGGTTAACATACAATATACATAAACATAATATCAATTATAATAAATTAACCGCACACACAAAAATCCCACAAGGCATAGCCTGTCTGTGGGTATACCAATTAAAAAAAATATTCAAAATTATTTCGTTAATAACATAAGTTATTTATAAAAATAAAATAGAGCAAATTGCTTAGGCAGGAAATAAGTGCAAAACATATAAAGTATATATAAAAACATACACACACATATTTATTACTAAAATTGCTCTTCGTGGCTATAATAGTCCACATGTATGTATAATGGGTCTAAAGGAATTCCCACATACATCATTGTAGCTCTCGTTGGAATGTTGTATGGATTACTGAAATTTCTCTTCGTGGCTATAATAGTCCACATCATGTATAATGGGTCTAAAGGAATTCTCACATACATCATTGTAGCTCTCGTTGGAATGTTGTATGGATTACTGAAATTTCTCTTCGTGGCTATAATAGTCCACATGTATGTATAATGGGTCTAAAGGATTTCCCCCATACATCGTTGTAGCTCTCGTTGGAATGTTGTATGGATTACTGAAATTTCTCTTCGTGGCTATAAAAGTCCACATGTATGTATAATGGGTCTAAAGGAATTCCCCCATACATCGTTGTAGCTCTCGTTGGAATGTTGTATGTATTACGGAAATTTCTCTTCGTGGCTATATTAGTCCACATCATGTATAATAGGTCTAGAGGAATCACGTCATACATCGTTGTAGCTCTCGTTGGAATGTTGTATGGATTACTGAAATTTCTCTTCGTGGCTATAATAGTCCACATGTATGTATAATGGGTCTAAAGGAATTCCCCCATACATCGTTGTAGCTCTTGTTGGAATGTTGTATTTATTACGGAAATTTCTCTTCGTGGCTATATTAGTCCACATCATGTATAATAGGTCTAGAGGAATCACGTCATACATCGTTGTAGCTCTCGTTGGAATGTTGTATGGATTACTGAAATTTCTCTTCGTGGCTATAATAGTCCACATGTATGTATAATGGGTCTAAAGGAATTCCCCCATACATCGTTGTAGCTCTTGTTGGAATGTTGTATTTATTACGGAAATTTCTCTTCGTGGCTATATTAGTCCACATCATGTATAATAGGTCTAGAGGAATCACGTCATACATCGTTGTAGCTCTCGTTGGAATGTTGTATGGATTACTGAAATTTCTCTTCGTGGCTATAATAGTCCACATGTATGTATAATGGGTCTAAAGGAATTCCCCCATACATCGTTGTAGCTCTTGTTGGAATGTTGTATTTATTACGGAAATTTCTCTTCGTGGGTATATTAGTCCACATCATGTATAATAGGTCTAAAGGAATCACGTCATACATCGTTGTAGCTCTCGTTGGAATGTTGTATGGATTACTGAAATTTCTCTTCGTGGCTATAATAGTCCACATGTATGTATAATGGGTCTAAAGGAATTCCCCCATACATCGTTGTAGCTCTCGTTGGAATGTTGTATTTTTTTTATTTATTTAAGATTTGGTACACGGTTAACATACAATATACATAAACATAATATCAATTATAATAAATTAACCGCACACACAAAAATCCCACAAGGCATAGCCTGTCTGTGGGTATACCAATTAAAAAAAATATTCAAAATTATTTCGTTAATAACATAAGTTATTTATAAAAATAAAATAGAGCAAATTGCTTAGGCAGGAAATAAGTGCAAAACATATAAAGTATATATAAAAACATACATACACATATTTATTACTAAAATTGCTCTTCGTGGCTATAATAGTCCACATGTATGTATAATGGGTCTAAAGGAATTCCCTCATACATCGTTGTAGCTCTCGTTGGAATGTTGTATGTATTACTGAAATTGCTCTTCGTGGCTATAATAGTCCACATGTACATATAATGGGTCTTAAGGAATTCCCTCATACATCGTTGTAGCTCTCGTTGGAATGTTGTATGTATTACTGAAATTGCTCTTCGTGGCTATAATAGTCCACATGTATAATGGGTCTAAAGGAATTCCCTCAAACATCGTTGTAGCTCTCGTTGGAATGTTGTATGGATTACTGAAATTGCTCTTCGTGGCTATAATAGTCCACTTATTTACATAATTCGTCTAAAGGAATTCCCTCATACATCGTTGTAACTCTAGTTGGAATGTTGAAACAATTCGGAGTTCCTTAAACTGTCAAATTTCCTATTATAACGACAGATAATTTCTATTGTAAATATTGTAAATGAATTTTTATATCACCTGTACATGGCGAAGACATGGTGTATTGTATAAATGTACAATGTATATTGTACATATTGAGGTGTATGTATGTGTTCTCTGATTGAACGAATGAGACAAAGGAGTTTTGTAGGTTAATAGAATAAAAGCTGATTAAATTATTCTGTAGTTTTGATACGAAAAGCGTTTTTTCCCCACATATATTTTTGTTCTGTAATAAGGGGGAAGTATATTCTTATCTTTTTTGTTTCCATTTTTGTCACATCTTATACATTCCCTTTTTATAAGGCACTTTATATTAAAGAGTCTCAAATAGGTATTTCACTTTTTTCAATATCACCATAACATACCATACCATAACGCCATTTCCCTATTTGGGGTAGGCAGAGAGAACCGAACGCCAGACTCCTCTCTCTTGACATACATTCCTCGCTTCATTCACGTCCATACATCATCTCATACACGCTCTTCTATTATTCTTACTTCTAACATCTCCATCTTTCAAAATCCCATTTATGTGATCGTGCCAACTCTTTCTTGGCCGACCTCTACTTTTCATTCCTCTTTTATCAGCCTTGTATACTTTTTTTGACAGACGGTCATCACTCATTCTTTCTATGTGGCCGAACCACCTTAGGGCATTTATTTTCATCTTACTTACGATATTTCTTTCAATCATACATTCTCGTCTAATATCCTCATTTCTTATTCTACATATCATACATCGTTTTACCACACATTCGTCATAGTGACCTCATTTCTACTTTCATGCGTCTTCTGCCATGTCCATGTCTCACTAGCATACATTAGAGTCGGTGCGACGATACCATTGTGTACCGCAATATCACCGTAAAAACAATTAGGTACCCGAATAAAAAAAAATATTATATACCCTTTTCATTGTTTTTTTTTTAAATAAAGAAAATGTACAAGTTCAGTAATACGAATTTATTCAATTTCATCAAAATATAAAATAGTCGACAAAAGTGAGAGTAGCAGAAGAGCGTGTATGAGACGAAGCGAGAAATGTATGTCAAGAGAGAGGAGTCTGACATTCGGTTCTCTCTGCCTACCCCAAATAGTGAAAGGGTGTGATTTAATTTTATTTTATTTTACTATGGACAGCACACAGTACATGCAGTAAATAAATAAATCGAATATTCTTTTTTAATTGCATATACTTTTTAATTGCATTTTAATTGCAAGAAGGCATAATTGGTGAACGTTGCGCAAGCGCATAAAATGATCACGTAAATCAGCCGATGACAGGTCGTGCGCCCTGTAGGTTCCTCGAGTTCCTGGTTCTTCTACAATATCCCTACTTCGTCTCTATTGAGATGTTGAAAAAAATGTTTGTCAATAAAAATAAATAAATAAAAATACAAATTAATATAACATGTACCTCTTACGTACTATACCTGATATCAAAATAAGACAGTAAAAAGTGTGAATTAGTGTGGGTGCGCGCATGAGAGAAGAGTTAGAGTATGTATAATAATTAAAGACTTTTATTGAGTTAAACAACGTGGCGGACTTATTGCCCGCTGGCAATTTCTACCAGTCAACCACCTAGCAAGTATGTGTGTGTGTGAAAGAGAATTACTAGAAATAGTGTGAGTGTGTATGTGTATGTGTATGTGTGAGAATTGTTGTGCATGTGTGTGTATACATGATAGACGAACATATATTGGCGGATACATAATTTGAGAATATATTGCCGAGAGTGGTTGGGAAAAATTAAATTAATCAGTACCTACCTAATTGTTAGATATTAGTTTATTTTTGAATGTTATATGTGAATCAAAAAATATGTCTAAGTCGGCATCTTTTTTCATAAGAGTTAAATAAGTTTATCATTCTGTTAATCGGAGCGTTTTTGGAAGCATTTGTTTTACAGATATTGGAGAAGAAAAGTGCCGTACATATGTCTTGTCCGTCGAGTAGATGTATTAAATTTAAAATTGGTAAGAATTACATGGCATTCTATGTTTCCATTTAGTATACTGTGAAGGAACATAAGGTCTGAAATTGTGCGTCGCTTGGTCAAAGAAGTTAGTTTAGTAGGTTGGTAAGTATTGTTACAACGGTAGTTTGAATATTTAATGAATATATTATTATGAATTTGGTCCAACGAGTGAATGTAAACCTTGTATTGGGGATTCCATATAGTTGATGCGTACTCAAGATGACTTCTGACAAGAGAGCAATATAATTAATATTTTTTTTGTTATTTGTTTTGTTTCATCATTTAGTTTTTATTTTCCTAAGTATGTACCCATATGTTTGTTTTTATAGTTCTTTTATTTTCTTTACATTATTATTATTTTTTATATAAAATTTTTGTTGTTTTATTATACAGTTTATAATTTTTTTTTATGATAATTATTATTTTTTTTCTAAGTGCGAAGGTATATTATTTTAGTATATTTTAATGATTTTTATGTCTCAACCTAAGTACCTATATCTTTTATTTTAAATTGTATTTTTCTTTTCCACTTAATATTATTTTTTATATTTACTAATTTTGTAACAGTACCTTCTTTTTCTTTTATGTTTATGATAGTTTTATTATTTTATTTTGTAATTTCAATGTGTGTACTTAATTGTTGTTCATGTTTGTAAAAGGCAATTTGCCGTAAATAAATAATAAATAAATAAAATAAAATAAAAATATGGGGTTAGGTCATTTTTATTTTCTATTTAGTTCTGAGATGCACAATCAATAAGATAACGAAAATTGTTTACCATTTTTGAATTATATTATTAGCTATATACACTATTTTTAACAGTCACTTCGTAAGTCGGCCTTCGTGGCTCAGTTGGTTGGGTATGTGACTGCTGATCCGAAGGTCCTGGGTTCGATTTCCGGTGGAGACACAGTTTTTAATTGTGTTTTCAGTCTGGATCTGTGAGACGATTAATATCGTAAGTCCAGAATGTAGCAAGTTGTTATTGGGTGCGTGTTAAATTATGTAATATTTGACATAGTTCTTGTTAGTTTCCCGAGAAATAATATACAATAATATACAATAATTGTCTTATGATGGTATGATATGGTAAAATAAAACTAGCGTTTTTTGTATCAAAATGCCTGGAATATGTAACTCTGTGTAAATAGTTACCAAGAGCGCACCCCCTTTATCTATTTCACCCTCCGACAATCAGGAATTCCCTCCACCCACAAGACGATAATGACCCCTGACAAAAAGCAGTAATAGGGGATGTTTCAATTATGTTTTTATCATTGCCAATCACAGAGTCGAGTTCTGATGGGATGAAGAAATTGGAAATTCGGCCGGTGAAGATGAAGTGACAATATTGAAGAAAAAGTGACTTGTTCTTATTGAAAAAAATGCCAATTGTTTGTTCGACGGCCGAGAGAAACGTCTAAGGATCATCAAGATCTGTTCGCTCTTTATGAAGATTCTTTAATAAATATATTTATTATTCCACCGATTAAATTAAAGCCGTTTTGTTATCTGACACTGGAATGTTTTGGGCTTTTTGTTCTTGTTTATAGATTTCAAATATCATATCAATTTAATCTTTGCATCAGTAGAATAGTTTTTACTCGTAGCAGTTCATTGTATACGTAAAATTCTTCACCAAATCCGTCATCGGCCGAAGCATGTTCAGATTGTTCAGACTACGTCGGCCGAACTTGCCCGACCGAACCAAACGTATGTAAAAGAAAGAGAGTGCGTCCACTGCTACAGCCGAAATTGTCCGATGACGCCCGATAATAACCGAACAGACGACAAAACAGAACTTGTTCGTATTTCTTCCCGGTCATTGCTAATTATATATTACACCAATGAGAGTTTTATTCTTTTTATCAATCTAAAAAAAGTAAAAAAGAATACTATAAAAAAACGACCGGGTCGTGGTCAACTCCTCGCTACACGAAGTATACAAATTTTGTTTGCAAAATTTTCAGCATTTTCATGAAATGAGTTTGTTGAATTATTTTTGATTTAATTTATTTATAATGAAAACTTAATAATTCTTCAATGTCACTTTGAAATATTTGACAGATAAAAAAAAAATAAGGAGCACTGCCCCCCTAGACAATATGCTATTTAAGCTAAGCGTTATCTCGCTAAGCGATAGTAAATGTATGGAATTGGTGGCTGTCACGTGACGTCACAGCCACCGATTCCATACATTTAGTACTATCGCTTAGCGAGAAAACGCTTAGCTTAAATAGCATGTTGTCTAGGGGGGGCTGATCAGATATCTTTCAAAATCTAATGGGAACTAAGCGAGTATTAGATATTATATAAATTAGCAAACTAGAAATGAAGCGAATTAGTTCTTTTATCTTTAATCCATAATGTAGAATAAACACGCTGTACATAGTACATACCACTTAGAATACAGCACATACACACAGAGATACATTGTGATGAATCTTTCAGAATACAATCTTAGCATGATACTAGTTGATAATTTGCAATAAAAAATAACCTTACAAATAGCAAATTCATTACTCCCCACTTTAAACCTTTGAGGTAGTGAGGAGTAAAAAGACCAAGACTGGCGTGGCATCGTCCAAGAACGGCGGCAGATTATGCGGATGAACATCCGAGATAGTCGCCCGAATACTTCCGATAGGAAATCGGTCGATGCATCGGATGCAGTGGACGCTCACCGTCAGTCCATGTCTCTATACCGTAAAGCGAATTTCCACATCATCTTCGTCTCGGTTTCAATCTTGGAGATTGGTTGGCAGCATCACGAAGCATTTCTTTCTCCAATCCATTCGATCTTCGGCGATCCTCTCCAACTCTGTATAGGACAAGCGATTCATATCGTGGCAAACCTGCCCCCCTAGACAACGTATCATTTAGCTCAAGAAAAGAAAAAAAGAAAAGATAACTCAATGTATGGAAGTCACGTCATTGTCAACTGTCACTTCCATACATTAAGTTATCTTTTCTTGAATATATTTTTTAATTGCATATACGCAAACATTGGATTTTTTTAAAATATTATTTGACTCACTGTCGGGAGTCAAATAATATTTTTACTGACAATAACATCTCAATAGAGACGAAGTTGGGATATTATAGAAGAACCAGGAACTCAGGCACCTACAGGGCTTACAAGGACTGATGCGTTCATTGTGTACAAATAAATCAACTTCTCAATAGATGGCGTTACAAAAAGGTTTCTTTGTTACCTCATAGATGGCAATAGTATAATTTCGTATTAATTATGTAAAATATTTACACTTATTCAAATATATAGAACTTTCAAAAATTACATTGATAAGGGAACTCAATAAAGGTATAATTATTGAACGTTGCGCAAGCGCATAAAGTGATCACGTTAACCAGCCGATGATAGGTCGTAGGCCCTGTAGCTGCCTGAGTTCCTGGTTCTTCTATAATATCCCAACTTCGTCTCTATTGAGATGTTATTGTCAATAAAAATTATCTTTTCTTGTGCTAATTGACACGTTGTCTAGGGGGGCTGTTTCAGATATGTACCTACTCCGGATATATGTAACTAATTATCGACAAGAATAATTTCTTTGGCGTGTTTCTAATAATACGAGGAATAACTCAATTCACATGAATTTGGTGTATTTCAGCGTAGCATTACAGCACCGAGATGTATTCTCTATGCAATTTTCTTAGTATTATGTAATTTATTTGCTAACATTAATAAATGTATGACATTTTCTATCATTATTTTTATATTTCTGAAATAATAATATATTTATGTAATATATTGATGTTGCGCCTTACGACAGTCAATCTTTATAGCTGATAGGCAGTATACGAGTTTGCACGAATCAGGCAATCGGCATTCTTCGGGACTTGGGAGATTGATATAAAGGAGTGTCTGGGGTAAGGCCGGGGCTGGATTGATCGTGTTTTGATCGGTTATAGTGCTCTCACGCTGTGGTTCATTTGTTCTATCTCATAATATCAATTACTGTATTAAAAAATAAATGTGTAAAAATTCAACGCGTTATTTATTTTACAATATGTCCAATTCTGATTCGTTTTAGAGTACGTAGAAGTCTAAAATATCGGGCAACCGTGGATAAAAGGATTTTATCCGCGCGGTGTGACGTAATGAGTCCCGTATAAATGCATTCAACTTTTTGATATTTCTCATATACTAAGATTCCGTATAAAATTTTTAGTCGAATCTGAATAGGGCCTAGTATATACTAGTAAAAGTACCATATATTAAAATTTAATATTTATTTGCCTCGGTTGCAGGATGACACTTTATATGTTACAGAAACATGTTATATACGATGTTATGATGTTATATACATGTTATATAGAAACATGTTATGATGTTACATACGATGTTATGATGTTATATATATGTTATGATGATGTTATATAGAAACATGTTATGATATTATATACGATGTTATGATGTTATATACATGTTATGATGATGTTATATAGAAACATGTTATGATGTTACATACGATGTTATGATGTTATATACATGTTATGATGATGTTATATAGAAACATGTTATGATGTTACATACGATGTTATGATGTTATATACATGTTATGATGATGTTATATAGAAACATATTATGATAATATATACGATGTTATGATGTTATATACATGTTATGATGATGTTATATAGAAACATGTTATGATGTTATATTTTTCATTTTGCAACTGACGGTATGGACTATCAGCGGAGACATATAATTTGCTGTTAAATTATTATATTTAATGTAACACTGATGGAAGTAATCAATTAAGATAATATGGTTTTGCAATATCAGTAAAATCTGATTAATTTATTTGCGGAATTATTCATGTTTGATACCCTTGTCTATGGACATAATATTCTCAAAACAAAGTTGCAGAAAATTTGGGTTCTTACGCAGTCAGGTAACTCTCTGCCTTTGGATTTGAGACAGTCATTAATACAAAATTGAAGATTTTCTTCAAACTTCGTAATGTTATTAGGAAGGTGGGTTGGTTTGGACCAAACTTGGATTTTGTGAGATATTATAATGCTTTTAATTTTATTAAGTGATTAAGATGGACATCTGTTGTATCCTTTGAAGTTTTGCAGAACGTTAAGATGGATAATTACGTTTTCATAATATTTTATTATTTTACTACGACAGTATGGAAGTTTGAAATTCACATTTTGTGATATTTTCGTACAAAATTAAGATCTTGGCAGGGAATAAGATATTTTGGAAATTATCAGAAATCATACCAACCTCCTGCTATTAATCGTCAAATCTATGGATTTTGGCAGAGTACGAACAGTGATTTTGATTGCCATAAAGCGAGAAGGTTTACTTCGATTCTCTTCATAGGATAATATATTTTATTTTAAAAATATAACGCATTGTTTTTTAATAATTATTGCTGAGAACTATGTGTTTCACTTAAAAGTGAAGTTCATGGTTATATTGGTACGACTTTCAGTAAATCAAATAAACTTAATAATGTTGTCTTTCTCAAAATTAAATTCCTTTAATCTCACATAAAAAACCTTTATATTATGATATTTTAAAAGAAATCAATCGGAGTTTAATATGATTGAATGTCTTCTATAATTATTTTTCAACAAAACTAACATATTTTTTAAAGATTCGTGCTGATTTATCCGAAATAAATTATACAGAAACAACTTTTACAAAAAAAAAACAATAGAACATTTTATTTTATTTATTTTATTTTATAATTTATGTACATGTGTACAAAGGCAAGTACATTTTTTTTGTCTTACTGCTAGTTTCAAATTAATAGATAATTATTGTACATGGTAAAACAATAATTATATTTTCTCTTTGTTTGGTTAACAATAAAAAACAATAAAATAAAAAATAAATATTACACATATAGATATATTAAATCAAATCTTGATGTCCTTTCTTTTGACGAATTTTAATATTAAATTGAAAATTACATCTTTATTAGAAGATTTATCAGAAACATATTTTACAAAATATACAAAAGAAGATTTATCAGAAATAACTTTTACAAAAGATACAAAAGAAGATTAATCATCATCATTTCCTGCCCCTCTATCCCAGTTCATCCGGAGTCGGGCCTCCTAATCATCAGTCGCCATGATCTACGACTCTGGGTATTATAGTCTCCTGTGGGACACCTTGTGCCGCCAGCTCCCTCTCGATACTCGTCCACCATGTCGACGGCGGTCTGCCTCTTCCTCGTGGTTTTGAGGGGATACCAAGCACAGTTTTGACGGAGTAGGTATCTTCCCTTCGCATGACATGGCCATACCATCGCTGTCTGCCCTCTTTCAATTTCTCCTCTATTGGGGCTACCTTAAAATATCCTCTGACGTACTCGTTGCGAACTCTATCAAGGCGTGTCACACCACCTGCCCAGCGCAACATCTTCATTTCAGAAATAACTTTTATAAAAGATACAAAAAATAGAAAAAATATGTGTAGATTAGTTATAAAGTAATAATACCTGGTATTCATTCTATTTTATTTAAGAGGGTGACTGCTGCCAACGTACCTATTTTTTCAATTTGAATTTGCGTCATTACTACAAAAAGAATCATTTTGAAAAAAATAACCTAGTTATTTTGGATATTAATAAAGAAAAACATACCTTAACTTTTTAATTATGTGCTGTATATATTCTAGTAGAAAAATAATAAGCATACCCCGATTTTTGACATTTAACTAAAATTTCTAAAAAACTATAAGCATTACATTTTTTTTTATAAATTAAAGAAGATCAAAATATCTGGAAAAATACGATGTAACGTTGCATTAATGCACCAGGTTAAGTTAATAAACCAAAAAACTTTTATTTCGCAATGGCGCTGAATGGAAAATAAATGTTTTTTTAGGTTTATTTACTAAACCTGAAGCATTATTGCAACGTCGCATCACATTTTTCTCGATATTTTTGTCTTCTTTAATTTAAAAAGAAATATGTTGAAATACGCCTTATATTTTATTAAAAATATTATATAAACGTTGAAAATCAGGGTATGCCATTATTTTTCTACAAGAATTTATACAGAACATTATCAAAAAGTAAAGATATATTTTTATTAATTAATACCCAACCTATCTAAATTATTTTTTTCAAAACGATTTGATAAGATATAATGATGGTATTTCAAATTGAAAAATAGATACGTTGGCAGCAGTCCCCCCCTTAAGGGATTATAACTCGTTTCGTGCAAAGCAAATCGTCAGAATTATTATGTTGATATTTCATTAAATGAAATATAATAAATACCTATCAATTATTTTTAATTTATAATTTTTAAATATATCAACATGGATCTCAACAAGCCTGTCGATGGTAGGACAGTTCTTCTGTAACATGTTGCGAAGTGACTCATAAAAAGGGGTAAATAGCAAATCACAAACGTCAAAAATGGTTAATATAAAATACCACAAAATATCCCCCGATTCTTTAAAAAAAATGTTTACTGGCTTACCAACATACATATTGAGCTTGTCATATCTTGAGAGTTCATAGTACCTAACTATACCATGCCATTTAACTGTGTTTTTTTTTGAGAGAATTCTTTCCTTTCGAAGATCTCAATTTTGATCCTTTTAAAATATTTTTTCCGATAACTTCTAGAATATTCCTCAGACCCACCCCCATACTCTGTTACGTCGTTCATAATACTCCCTCAATTCTTTGTTTTTTTTCATTATCTTCCTTCATTTTTAACCTTTCTGCGACCTTCCATTTCAAGAATGACTTGATAAGTGATGCCTTATGTTACTTGGAGGAGCAAAAAAAAAACAATTTTCTCATTTCGTTCAATAAGACATTTCAACCTTAAGTGACTTGAAGTAAATCGTTTGATAAGCTACTGCAGATGAATTTTCATATATTTTTTTTCGTTTGATAGAAAAAGCACATTTTCTTACACGAGAAATAATTGTAAAAAAAAACTTTTGCGATATTGAAGAACATGTTCCTGACAAGGAATTCGTAAGTCAGTGTAGTTATGAAAGAATAATAATATTATATTATAAAATACGAAATAATTAACTTCGTGGCATATATATATATATATATATATATTTCTCACATAACTGAAACAACTAATAAAGCTTTAAAATGCCTTGGATATATTTTGAGAACCGTCAAAAATTTTAGATCTATTAATACATTTACTAGTTGCATGTAACACATGAGATCCAACTGTCGATAGCGATAGTATGTATAGTTGAAGAATATGTACCAAACTATAAACCCATAGATACAAATTATTGAATATTTTCAGATATTTTGTTTTCTATACAACATATGTAGGTATGTATGTCAAGATAGGATAGTATGGAGGAAGATCCTTTTTCCTACCCAGAATATGCAAATAGCATGATGGTATGTATGTATGTTTGGAGATGAAGTATCAAACTATTAAGTCTTCTTACATATTGTGTATAGGCGACTGCCATACAAAATGTATGAAGCGATGTCGTCACTAAATTCAATTTTTAAAAAAATTGTTAAAAAAAAATTGAGATCTTCTACTACAATGTTAATATTTTTTATAGAAAATTAAATTATCTAGTTGGGGTGTTTCGGCTTTTTTCGATAATTGTAAAAGTTTTGGAAATATAGGCAGTTAAACTCATAAATTTATCATAAAAAAAATATTTTTCTTAATAAAAAATGTTTGAGAAACCCTGGAATTTTTTTGAAAAAAATAATTTGAGATTTTGTATTTGTCTATGTTTGTACCAATTTTCAGCGTTCTAGCGTTTATGGTTTCTGAGATATATGGAAAAATAAAATAAAAATTCAAAAGTTGATAACCCCTGACTGAAACAAAAATTCAAAATTCCGAGTATAAAAGTTTTGTAGGCCTGTAACTTTTTATATATTCTGAAATTTTAGGCTCTGTAAATTGAGCGGATCAAAAGTTATAAGGGGGGGACGGACACACAGACACACACACACACACACAGACACACGAAATGTTCTACTCCGAATTCTGAGTAAATCCGTGTATGGAACATATATGCTGCGAAGCCTCTAAGTTGGTGTTTTTTGACTTCAAAGTTGGAAATGCCGTGAAAAAAGTAGACCTCTCCATACAATTCTCGCGTATTCTGGCTTGATACATTGTCGATATGTTAAGAGAACAAAGTTCTCCTGAACAAATCGACAGTTGGAAAACCCTATATATGTACATCACTTGTTCGTAGTAATCTTGAATATAATTCAACTATATGGTCGCCGTTTTATAATGTGCACTCATTGAGGGTCGAAAGGGTTCAACATAAATTTTTAAGATTTGTAAATTATAAATTATCCATTCCTTTAGAAAAATTAAATTATGATTTTCTAATGAGTATTTTAAATTTATCGAAATTATCAAACAGAAGAACGATTTGTGATTTAATTTGTTTATTTAAAATAATCAACGGTATATTGGACACCCCTGATCTAGTTGAAATGATAAAATTCAGAGTACCTACAAGGTTTGCTTCACGTCAAAATGCACCTTTTCATATAGAGAATCTTCGAAATAACTCTATCATTAACTCACCAATACATAAATTGCACCGCCTTGGAAACCAATATAGTGCTGTTGATATATTTAATGTACACACTATAGATGGTTTCAAAAGGATGCTTAACGCATATTATAATTTTTGATTTTTACTCTGCTCTGTTTATTTTTGTTGTTTAAATTGAATATGTAATACTATTTATTTTTTTTTCTTCTTTTATGACTAGTTTTTTTTTATCATTTACCTCTATTTTCTTTTATTATGTTGTATTATGTTGTTTTATATTGTTCTTCCTTTAACTATTTACGTTTTTTATTATGTTCCTATATAATCGATGTATTTACACTAATTGTTATTTTGTTGTGCCTACATTGTTCTATTTATCCTGTATTTTTTTGTAAATGCCCTATTAAGGGCGTATATATAATAAATAAATAAATAAATAAATAAATAAATAAATAAATAAATAAATAAATAAATAAATAAATAAATAAATAAATAAATAAATAAATAAATAAATAAATAAATAAATAAATAAATAAATAAATAAATAAATAAATAAATAAATAAATAAATAAATAAATAAATAAATAAATAAATAAATAAATAAATAAATAAATAAATAAATAAATAAATAAATAAATAAATAAATAAATAAATAAATAAATAAATAAATAAATATGTATTTTATAAGAATTTGCCAATCTTTATCTATAAAAGTGGATGTTGGTCTATATGTTTGTATGGATATGTGTATGTAGCAGACGAACTCTTATAGCGTTCATCCGATTGCGATGATACTTTGGAGATTTTTCAGCGCTCACTCGAGAAGGTTGTTGTATCATATTTTTTTTATTATCATTTTTAAGAACAATATTTAAACATGAATAAGATAATTCAAAATATAAGGCATGTGCTGGAGGCTGGTGTTCCTATTTTTTTCTATTGTTATTTAATTATTTATGTACTTTCTTTATATTATTTTGAAATGATTTCTGGATGCTGCACTCCACTAAGCCCATTTGCATTTTGACATTTTAATAAAAAAAGAATAGTAGGTACTCTATTTTTTTTTTGATATCTCACATAAGATTTTTTGAGAAATGATATATATTATTTGGAATTGTAATGAAACTTGAGAAATTTTATTTATATATCTCACACAAGAATTTACGAAAAAAAAATCTACTTGGAATTCATTTAACGATTCGATTTTTACAGAATAACTATATTAGACAGAAGGACGGAAGTGACGGAAAAATCTTAAAAAATAATAGGTAAAACATACATATCAACTATATTTCATATGAACACAGATAAATAATTAAAATCAGGCAGGACAAAGTTTGCCGGTTTTGCTAGTTTTCTTAGAAATTTGAAAAAAAACCGTATTAGTTTATAAATCTTGCCACCAGTTAAAGATATTTTTATTGATGAAAACATCTCAATAGAGACGATGAATCATAGATGGCAATAGTATAATTTCGTATTATTTAGGTGAAATGTTACACACTATTCAAATATATAGAATTTTCAAAAATTACATTGATAAGGGAACTCAATAAGAAGGCATAATTGGTGAACATTACGCAATAGCATAAAGTAATCGCGTAAACCAGCCGATGACAGGCCGTAAGCCCTGTAGGTGCCTGAGTTCCTGGTTCTTCTATAATATCCCAACTTCGTCTCTATTGAGATGTTATTGTCAATAAAAATATCATTTGACTCCCGATAGGGAAAAATATCCAATGTTTGCGTATCTTTCTTTCCCCCTTAGCGCTTTTGTCCCGTTTCTATCAGGGTACGCTTTGACTATGATCCTAGAATTGGCGAGTCTGGTTATTACATTGAAGCGACTGCCATCTGACCTTCTTAACCCTTAGGAAGGGGAACCAGACAAATTGGATCATGGCTACACATAGCTAGTGATATAAATCCGCACATAGATTTTTTTTAAAAATCCAGAGGTGCGTGCCCCGCCCGGATTCGAACCGTCGACCTCAAGCATGTGAGGCGACGATATTACCGCTGGGCTATCACAGCTGGGCGTATATGCAATTAAAAAAATATATTCGACCAGTTTAAGAGCTGACTGGTGCCTTCGGCAGGGTTTTTTTCCGACTTGTTAATAAGCTTATAAATAATTAATAAGAAAATAATAAACGAATATGCCATCACCTAGGCTAAGTTCGCTTAGCGTTCAGATGGGGATGATTACAATTCCCATTTGAAAAAAAAAAATTTTTTCAATGTTTGAAATTGTCACTTCATGATAGAACTCTATAATCGACTATAAAAAATATATTTAATCATAAGTTCTACTTAAATTGAAATTAAAATAAAATTTAAGTAGAATTTTGAATAAAATATATTTTTTTTCATAATTCTAGTTTAACATAATATGAATATGTCTAATGAAGATTTTTAGTTAAGCAAATAGTAGGTACACATTTGAATCGGCAGTAAAAAGTGTAGTTAGTAAAAAAATGGTAAAAATATAATTTTGCTATAGTAAAAAAAAAAATAAAAAAAATCCTTGAATCATGGTTCAATTGAAGCAGGTTTATCGCTTTTATATATTTTCTTCATATATTTATCTGAAAAAAAGCCTATTGGTGTAACTTAAACGGGTCATAGCTCATAAAAGGTCAAGTTGAACCAGAGTAAAACTATTCCCGTCGCCGTTTCAATTTGATTGAATTGAACCACGGTTCAAATATAATTTATAAATAAGAAAAGTGGTAGAATTGGTGTTCAACCATGGTTCGAAATTTGTGTCGCACTTGTTAATAGCACTGTTAGTTTTTAGTTCTACTATTATTTTCAAAGTGGTACAAAATCCTATTGTTTCATTTATCAATAAAATATTTCTCTAATTTGCTATGAAGATATATCAAAATGTCCATTGAGAAATTAATTTAAGTACCTACCTACCTATTTATGTAGGAATGAAATGTATTTTATTTCTTTATATGCATATGGATTTACTCAGAATTCGGAGTAGAACATTTAGTGTGTCTGTGTGTGTGTGTCCTCCCCCCCCCTTATAACTTTTGATCCACTCAAATTATTATAGAGCTCAAATGGGTCGATGGCAGAGCGGTTAGCGCGCTGGGCTAGTAATCCAGTGGTTGTGAGTTCGAATCCTGCCTTTACCGATTTAGTTGAACTATAGCACAAGCATTTATTTGCTTATTTTAGGGAACGTAGGAAGATTTATATGTACTTGTTTAACAAGGACATATTCATTTTTATATTTGGATATTGTTTAGAGTCAATTTTACCATCCACATCATATATGAATCTTAAAATAAAAAGTAGTTGGTGTCAACTACCAACTACCCTACCTGACTGTCACCAGATGCAAAGAGAACATGCTAAGGTGGGGTATAAGGGTGGAAGAGGATGTTTCCTACAATTGCGGCGAGATACAAACTGACGAACACCTTCTCATCTGTCAAGATATGACAGTGAGGTGCGACGCAGAGGGCATGAAGATGGTTAATGACAATGCCGTTGCAGTTGCTGTATTTTGGAGTGTAGGATGGCCTAGTGGTGAAGTACTCAGACTAGTTAAGTAAGTAAGTAAATAAAAAAAAATAATCAGAAGGTTAACATTATTTTAATGCGCATGTTCAAATGATTTACTACTTTAACATCTACCCCCAAATATGATATTGCAAACGTCAATCAGTTCAAAATTAGATAGTCAAGTTACAGTGATGAAAGGTTACAAATAAATGATGAATAATATTAAAATTAAAATTAGTATATTATTATTCTTCTTCCTTCAGCCATCCCTTCACTGCTGGATGAAGGTCTCTTCTAAGTAAATACTAAGTATCTACCATTTGTTTTAAGGGTCGGAACAAATAGAACTGCAAATATCGCAACACTGTCATCAGCTAAACGGATGATACATGAATGAATCTGAATGAATGTACTCGAATCATTTGCCCGTATAGGATTTCGTTAATCTTCGTAAATCTTCGAGATCTGCCGAGTATAAGCACATTGCAGTTATTCAGGAGTGCAGTTCCCTAAGCTAACGTTTTGGTTGATATTAAACAAAATAGACAGAAATGAATCTAGTAAGAAAATACTTTTTACGGAACTCACTAGGTAACCTGTTTTGTAACAAATTTAGTGGCGTTAATTCGTTTGGAGAGTATTTGAGGTAGATGAAATAAATAATAGTTATTAGTGAAAGAGGGAAATATTAGAAGTAGAAGATATAAGACGAAGAAGAAAGGAGGATAAGAAAAGGGGAGAGAGAGGGGGAGGTGAGGCGCCCCCGGGAAATCAGAAGATACTTTCTTCCTAAATAATGAATTAACATTCACAATGGGCCGAGAACGAGGCAGGTTACTAATAAAGGAAATCGTCGTAAATTTACCTTCAATGTATTATTTTTACCAGATAGGAGGGTGTACCGACAAATATTCCTCGACAAAAATTCATCGCATTTTTACATCGCCAGAAACACATCGCCATTTTCGTCGCCTGAAATACATCGACATTTTCATCGACATACTTAAAAGCAATTTTTATCGATAATAATACATCGCTATTTTCATCGTGAGAAATACATCGCCATTTTCATCGCCAGAAATACATTATCAATATTTATCGCCGCCAGCATGTTGATTTACTCTTTTGCGATGTGTGTCTCCTCGTATAGATTATGTTTATTGTGGTCATATTTTAACTGTTTGGATGTATGTTGTTTTGAAATAAACCATAGAATATTATCTAAAAGTTTTAATTGAACCCTATGACAGATTAAATTGAGGCTTTATGATTTTAGAAATAGATTTGCTTATGGCAAAAAAACATTCATCCATCCATATGGCAACAGTTTATTTCTGGGTCGGTGATAGAACTTGTGGGCTGGTAGTATTTAGAGTTTTCAAGAGTCTTTTTATGTTTTTCAAGTGTTTTTTCTAGTTTTTTCACTTGTACATTCTGTGCAAGTGGCAAGCATATTGCTAAATGAAAATTTCATCTAAATAAATAATCTTATTATGCTTAATATAACTAAAGCAACACAGCATATCTCAGTACATGGCGCATCGTAACCGTTCGAATAAATGCATGTTGCAGTATAGATGTAGTATTTGTTCGGCAACTGAGTGAATTATGCACCACCAGAACGAGACGAGTGACGATGTATACATTTCATGTACATAGTAGGGCTGTTTTTAGTATTAGAAAGGTACGTATGTAGATGCTAAATATTATAGCACGTCACATGTCTAGGTCGTTGTTCCATGGTATCCACTCTCTATTTGATACCCGTAGAAAAATCGATGTCAGTAAAATAGAAAAAAAATGAGGACCACATTTGCTTGAATGAATAGATTTTTCCCCGGATATCCATAAATGCTTAATTCAATAAAATAATTACTTATATTTTACCAAAATTAAAGTGTTCGGTATTGTTTCAGCCAAAATAGTAAATTATAAAAAATCATCATTTATTAGCGATACGGTACGAACTGCCTTCCCCTCCCTACCTCTTCCTACCATTTACCTTCCTATCCAACCGTCAAGGCCAATGAGTCGACAGTAGTCGTTGTCAATCGATCTCCAACCGCACGCATTTCGTTCGCTGTCGTTTTGTGTGATACAAATTTACGCTCGTCGCAAACCACATTATCATAACTTAACAAAATTCTCAGTGCACCAAATTATCAGTGCAACATTGAAAGGGAGACGACTCGAATATTGGTGTGTCCCATCTCATATCCTTTCATTTCCTGTTACCGGCATTTCACATAAGCACAGATTCAGGATTCAATATAATGCATAACCTGTGACAATATTGTCGAAGACAAAATATCTTCCTTCAATCATCGTTATTTATACAGTCCACTCTTATAGCCCGAATTGTAATTCGACGTTCTGCGCTAACATAAAGATATTAGTTAAAATGTTGTGTAAGCGATATTAAGCACCGAGTCCCGAGTTCCTAGGGAAAGCCAATTTACTGAAGACGTAAAAAAACGTAGAATTATTTCTCTGTAAAATTCAACATTGTGGTTTTTGAGTCGAAGAGTCTATTCAGACATCATTCAACCTTACACGCAAATGCTTATAAAGTTATCGTCTTTAAAAAAAAACTGAGCAAGTGTAACAAATATACCTACATGGTGAAAATATTTTGATAGACACCAATAACTCAATGAGTTAATTAAAAATAACACTGATTTTTTGGGAGACTAATTCTCTCATAACCTGAATAGATACTGTATTCATAATACACTACTAGTGGGGCGTCTCTTAACTTATGTCAATTAATGGTGCTAGTAGAACTGTTTACATCCTTCTAGCACCGAAAAAAACTATGGAATTGCTTATTTACATTTTTATTCAATTAAAATTTTTATAATTTTTGTTATTTTTTATTACGACGAAACCAAATTTTCTGTAAGGGACCAATGGAAGATAAAATACGTACCTACAATAAACAATGGGAGGAATGATTTCCTTAAACTAGCAGTGTTCCTTAAAAATAATTCATTAAGTAGCATTTAGCCAAATATTTACATCGTAATTATTTGTACGTGGACTACCGCAATATTATCACGGGTTGGTTGGTTGGCGGAGAATTTTTCACGGAAATGATTCCAACAAAAATGATTTTTCCCGTATATAAGGCATTATCGCTCAACAAATTTAATATGAAGTAGGATTTATGCCAACTTCATATTAATACAAGAAGTGCTATGTACACGGAAAATAGATTGAAAATATAAGTCAATTGAGTATTTACTTATGTAAGTATACTATGTATATGAAGGTACCCACACTAAACCTTTTTACTTCACAAATCAAATTCAAAATCAAGTATTTTATAAAAAAAAACTGTAAAAATATATCACAGTAAGTATAATATTTTGCGATATCGGCAAAAGAACAGATCGGACAAGATGGAAATTTGGAAGGGGTGGACTTACTGTGCCAGCTTTCTTTTCTTTGGGCCTAGGTTGCGGCTCTAAGGGCCTAGGCAGTAAAGGCGGGGGTGGGCGGCCGACGCTGTTGTGCCCTCGTCAATTCTCACTTAGAGAAGAGCAGGACGAACGCCTTTGTCTCGCTCGGCAGTGACTCGTCAACTGTGGCGAATGTTGTTTGGTTAGGGCACCCCGCCGGCGCAGACGTCGGGTCAGACATCCTGTGTTGACAATTGTGACGTCAAATCTGACAGGTGATGATTGCGTTGGATGCCCCCGGTGTTAGCCCGCCAGGCTTTCGGACGCCAACACGAGGACCGAGGGGTGCGGGGGCAAGTCCTTCCGTTCGATCGGTTGTGCTAGGGGCTTGCCCCGGCTGCCGGTCTTGAGCGGTTGCCCCGCCGTTTGAGGTTGGATTCTCAGGGGCAGTGGTTGAACCTGATGGATAGTGGATACTTTGTGCTGACCGACGTTGCGGCTGCGTCCAGGGGTGAACAGGACCAATGGGTTCTTTAACGCCACCGGCGTGGAAGTAGTATCGCGATCTCCTTAGATGTCGCGTAGTTCTTCCTTTTCGTCACTGATTCAACAAAATATGTTCACAAATTGTCTGTAATATACGTGCGAATGCCGCGAACGTATTTAAAGGTTTTATAAAAGTGCGCACGGCGCGGCGCTTGTACAACACGAGTGGTGTATGGAGACGCGTATTTGCGAGACTGACGAAAGTGGTTTACTCGTGCGCGGACAGAGGCGAGATTATTGTTGCCACGTACAGGTATGGATGTAAGTATGAAGAGGTTTTGGTATGTAAGGAAGATGAGGATAGGTACAAATGGAAAGTATCTGTCATCTGCGCCAGCAAATATGAAACCTGATTAGTGGTGGGTTTCGAAGATAATGTTCTTAAAAGTTTTGATAATTGTTATTTTAACACATCACTATGTAGCGTTCGTAGCGTTATAGAATAAAGCGTGAGTTTTTACATTTACTACGGAAGACTAAAACCCTCCGAAAGAGACATTTAACAGACCCATAAGAATTAATTATATTTCTGTAAATGGAAGAACCTTACCTAACCAAAGTATCTGTAAATAGAAGACGTGATTTCTAATAGTCTTCTGTTATAAATTTAAGAAAAAATCAGCCTTTATGCTATGACTAAGTTTAGTTTGTGGTCAATTTTTCTTGGTAGAACTCTAGTGTATGTTTATTTAAATTTATTTTATATTGCTTCTCAGACAACAAACAGGTAGGTACTATGTCAAATTAATATTAATTTAACACGCACCCAATAACAAGTTGTCAAATTCTGGAGACGATATTAATCGTCTCACAGATCCAAACTGAAAACACAGTTAAAAACTGTGTCTTTGCCGGGAATCGAACCCGGGACCCTTAGATCAGCAGTCAGATACCTAACCAACTGAACCACTAAGATATGTTGGTATATTATAAAATAAACAACAAATAAATTGGCTGCCTTAAAACAGGAATAATTCCTAGTTAGGCAGACAAAGATAAATAGTGGAACACATCCTATATATCTTCCAAAAAATTGGTGAATTTATTTAATACTATATACCTACTTATTAATTGATATTATTTTTTTCTTTGTATAAATTCAAGATATTTCAATATTGTTCCAATGTAATCTGTTTTTTAAAAGGAAATAAATAAATTATTATTATTATTGCAAACATGTTGATATCGGTTATGATACGGTAATTTCCTTCACAACGTAGCATACTCAAGATGTGAGGCTATGTGTTTGTGTAGTTATTTAAAGTGGTACCTTTAGAAATTTTCTGTCTATTGTGCATGTGTTGAAAATTGTAGTTTTTTGTATGTTGCTGATGACGTATGTGGGTAACTTTAGTATGCCTGTAGACGATAATATTATTGGGACTATTGTTACTTTTTCTTGTTTCCATTGTGATTTTATTTCTTCTGCTAAAGGTATGTATTCATCTATTTTTTCCAAATATTTCTTTTGTAGATTTGCTGCATTTGGTATTGATATTTCTATTAAATATGTGTGTTTATGTATTTTGTCAATTAATGTAATGTTGGGTCGGTTATGAAGTTTTGTTCTGTCAGTGATTGTGTCTCTGTTCCAATATAATTTGTAGTTATCATTTTCTGTTACTGCTGGGGGTGTGTATTGATACCACTTGGGGTGTGTTTCGATGAGTTTATGTTTGTAGGCTAGTTCCAAATATATGTGTTTACAGATGTTATCGTGTCTTATTGTATATTATTATTATAAATATAAAATACTTGGTTTTTGTTGTATCAAATTTTATTGATTATCAAGGCAAATCGTCAGAATATTACTTTACACGGCTGAAACTATTGATTTAATACAATAATTCTTCTTCTTCATCCTTGCTTCTTCCCAGTTCATCTAGGGTCGGCCCTTCTGGTACGCAAACGCCAGACCTTTCAATCTTTCGTCATATCTTGGGTTAGTTGCTCTTCTCTCAGCTCCCTTTCTCAACTCTCCTCACCAGGTGGCCTGTGGACGGCCTCTAGTTCTGGACTGAGTGGGTATATCTAGTGCGAGTTTAACCACGTGATCATAATTTCGTCTGGCAATGTGTCCGTACCATCGGAATCTGGTCTCCTTTAGTTTATCCGAAATTGGCGCAACCATGAAACTACCTCGGACGTATTTGTTTATCTCTATCCTCTCTTGTAGCACCTGCGGACCACCTGAGCATCTTCATTTTTGCTGTGTGTATCTTTTGCTCATGTTTTTTTTATGGTCTAGCATTCTGAACTGTAGAGCATAGCCGGGCGGATGGCTGTCTTATATACTTTTCCTGTAGTTCGTTCGGTGCTGTCGTATGAAACAGAGCTCAAAATCGAGATCAACTGAACTAGGGTTCAAATATTTTTTATAAATTAGGTTTCAGTTGAACGTTGAATAAGACTTTCAAAACAGATTCACTTAAACCATGAGTTTTATTATAATTAACACTGATTATGTCTGAAAAAGTTATTGTGGGTTTGGTTAAGTACCTAAGTAGCTATGTAAAGTACACGGGAATTAATTCGATCTTTTTTACATATGATATGTTGTTTGTACAAATAGTTCACTAGTAAAATAGTTAGTTTTATTAGTCGAGTTAATTATGCAACTTAGTTATTTAATATATTAAATGAATATTCCTAATAGAACAAGAGGGGTTTTCATATTCTCCATATTACCATTTGAAAGTTAACCGGTTTTCCTTGAAAATTATTCATCGTTAAGTGCTGAAAGTTACGACGCGTTTGTTGGTGCTCTTATATTGATTTAATATTATGAAGTTTAATTATTTGAATTAAATTTGAAGTGATCGGGTTGTTCGATAAGTTGTTTCGTTTTTTTTATGAGAATGAAAGATTAAAAATATTATAATTTTGTGTAGGTACTCTAATAGAAAGTACTGAATTTTTCAGCTCTTCATTTGAAGTATATTCAGTAAGATTATGGAATAGTCTCAGTCGTGATATATAGTCATCTTTCTTAATAAGCATATTTAAAAATAGACTGCAGCAAAAATACCTGATTTCTTCTTCTTCTCCTTACCTTTTTGTTTGCCTGTCATTACTATGAACTGTATTTATTTAATGTAGCTTCTCGGGAAACTAACAGGTACTATGTCAAATAAATATTTAACACGCACCCATTAACAAGTTGCCACATTCTGGAGAAAACACAATTAAAAACTGTGTCTCCACCGGGAATCGAACCCGGGACCCTTGAATCAGCAGTCAGATGTCTAACCATCTGAGCCAAGAAGGCCAACTGTAATTATTTTCAAACTTTTTTGTCTTAATTTTTATCGTTTTCTGTAATTTCTTATTTTATTTTTTTTGTGATTAAGTTATTGTCAAAATACACAATGTATTGTATAATTAACATTAATTCTGATTGGTTGATAGAAATTGGTCAGTCAGCGTACAAATTATATCCTTTGTTCCCACACAAAAGTTTATTAGAACATCTTCTTTATTGGAACATTTATTATTTTAAAAAACAGTAATCATTTTAATATTTGTACTTAACAATGTGTTATAACTTACCAAATAAATAAAAAAATATATATTTTATGAATAGAAAATTACAAATAAATTAACTAAGCCAAGGTGTTTCCTTGATAATCGATTTATTTACTTATTTGTTGATTCACGGCATAAAATGCCTTTTACATAAGAACTTACAATCATAAAAATATACATATTGAAATAACATCATCACGTTTAGTAAATATTGAAACCTTTATAATAAAACAAAAAAAAGTCAACAAAACAAAAAAACTAACAAAAAAGTATACAAATGAACTTAAAAAAATCAAAACGTGCCTAGACATGAAATAAAACGAGTGGGTTGTGGCTAACGCTAAACTCCTCACTACAAGTAATTCTATAAAGTATTCAAATTTTGTATGGAAAATATTCAACATTTTCATGAAATGAGTTTGTTGAATTATTTTTTATTTTAATATATTTTATAACGAAAACTTGATTATTCTTCAATGCCATTTTATGATAGTAATGTGCCCTTTTACTAATATAAAAATAAAATTTTCAAATTTAAAGTTTCCTGAGCTTGGGGTTACTTTGAATTATTTTACAGTTAAAAACATTGAGTTTAAACGAGTATTAGATATACAGAAGACGACATAAAAGCGATCGGAATAGCAAATTTGAGGATAGCGATGGGAGACAGGGACGGTTGGAGAAGGTTTATGGAGGAGGCCAGGGCCCACACAAGGCTCTAGCGCCAATGATAAAAAAATAAATAAAAAGCTTTACAAATTTGCTAAATTTGAAAGGAATAAAATGAGTACTTTTGTCTACATATAATCGAAAAAATTAAATAAACACGCCGTACATAGCACACAGCACATAGTACACAGCACATACAACAGATATATTGTGATGAAACTTTCAGAATACAATCTCAGCATGATACTAGTTGATAATCTGCAATGAAAAATAGCTTTAAAAATTGTGAAAATACAACTCCCCACTATATCCCCTTGGGTTAGTGAGGAGTAAAGAGATGACAGGTCCTGAGCCCTATAGGTGCCTCGAGTTCCCTTTTTACCTTAATACTAACGTCTCTTGCTTCATCTCTATTGAGATATAAAAAAGTCATTTTAATTCAAAATTTTAATTGACTTATGACAGGGGAAAACATCCAATGAGATTTTTTTTCTATTTTTTTTACGCAAAATATACGGCTTAAGCCATTTACTTGTTACAATACTAATAATCATTTACAAAGATAATAATATTGGAAAAAATAAAAATTAGACAATGATAAAAATATAGAAACATAAAAATATAGATTCAGATGAACATATAGTTTCACACAAAAATTTTGAGTCAAGTTTCCCAACAACCTATTATTTATAGTTTGTAAAAGTCAAAAATTGTATGTAGGTACTGAGGAATGAAGCTAAAGTAGCCGCAAAGGTAGCATCGCCGCAGATTTCGGTTGTAAAATCATTCTTGAAGTTTCAGATTGATGTGATGAAGTTGATTAATCGGTTACATCTATAGAAAGTAATCGATATCTTGGCAGAGCCAACTGACCACTCAGAAGTAATTGAAGTCGTTCATTCCCAAACTTTTTTTATGTTAAGAACTTTAAATAACTATTGCACATATATTATGGTGGAGGTGGGCGTAGCTTTTCTTTTTTTGTGCATATCGATATTTATACATCACACCATCAAGGTGAATCCCGTAATGTTCGGGTATGCATCACCTTGAGCACGACACATACGTATATCCCCACGGCCCCACGCACTAGTCTCGTTACTCCTAAAAATGCTGCATTTATGAATGGACAGTGAACCTCATTTCTGAACTCATATTAGATATTTTTATTTTGCCTTTTGTATTATAGATAACGCGGCTTTTACGGGTACTATTTTAATAGAAAATAGTGAAAGCACTATTCTTAGGCGGTGCTTTAAAGCTGAAAAATGATGATTATAAAAAAAAACAGTAAAATACAAAAGCAAACAATTAAAAAATCAACAAAATATAATCGTTTTAAAGATCTAGCAAACAAATTAGCAACAGCCATACAAAAGTAAATCAATAAATCAAACGAGATAACCATAGAATGTTTCAAAACCGTCAAATCTGATAAAACACAGTTTAATGGCGTCGTGCAGAAAAGTCTGTTTTTTTCTCTTCTTTTATTGTCAAAAATAATGTCTGAAAGAAAATACGATTCTTTTTATTTTAATATGAGATAACGCGGTCGTATAAAAAGATATACCTATTTCATAATATTATACGGAAATCTCATAACATTAGTATGAAATTGTAAAAAAACGATATAAAAAACTTGTGAAAAAACACAATAAAAAGTTGGAAGGCGTTCAATCAATTTTTCTTTCCCTTTCTATCTGTAAGATGGATGAAGAAGTATCATGAAGTAAGAAGCGTAGACAGAAAGGAAAAGGACAGTCAGATAAAAATATGAAGTCTGTATAGCGTCACAACTCTTCTAGATCTCAATTAGGTATTATTTATAGACATTTGTTAAACCTTCAAGATATCGTGGGCCATTTTCGCTTGAAGGTGTACAGTATAATATATACAAAGGAACATACGGAGGAATGAAGAAAATGGATATGCATTGTTGATTAACCAATAAATTAGAAGACATTATAATTATTCCACATATTCGATTAATTACGACGGAACGTTTTCGCCGACATGCCTCGGCGTTATCAAGATCTGAATGAAACTAAATTTGACTATTACTTACACTAATAATTCAAATGTTGCCATATGAGGGGGCGGAGACCTTCTTCTTTTTCTTCTTCAACCTGTTATTTTTTCATTTTTAGACATACCCCTTTCCCATGATCTCCACAACCTCCTGTCTTGGGCACTCTGCATCCATCTCCCTCCGGCACATGTATTGACGTCATCAGACTACCTAACCTTGGTTCTTTGTCTTATCATGACATTCTGTCCCTTATTGAAATACTCCATAGCTCTCTGTGTCACTAACAGCTTGTGCATTATTCGTTTTGTTAGGACCGATGTTTCCATTCCATAAGTAAGCACTGGGAGAATACATGCATCAAATAGCTTCTTTTTCAAATAATGGGAGTATTTACGGGATTTCAGAATGACTGATAATTTTCCAAAAGCTGCCCAGGCAAGGCCACGTCTTATCTCTATTTCTGCCTCTTGATTTTCTTTGGCAAGCATCACGGGGGCGGAGATACATTATCGAATGTGTTCTATTTCATTTTTAAATTTTATTTATTAGTTGTAACACATGAGATCCAACTGTCGATAGTGATCCAACTGTCGATTTGTTCAGGAGAACTTTGTTCTCTTAACATATCGACAATGTATCAAGCCAGAATACGCGAGAATTGTATGGAGAGGTCTACTATTTTCACGGCTTTTCCAACTTTGAAGTAAAAAAACACCAACTTAGAGGCTTCGCAGCATATATGTTCCATACACGGATTTACTCAGAATTCGGAGTAGAACATTTCGTGTGTCTGTGTTGTGTGTGTGTGTCTGTGTGTCTGTGTGTCCCCCCCCCCTTATAACTTTTGATCCGCTCAATTTACAGAGCCCAAAATATCAGAATATATAAACAGTTACAGGCCTACAAAACTTTTATACTCGGAATTTTGAAATTTTGTTTCAGTCAGGGGTTATCAACTTTTGAATTTTTATTTTATTTTTCCCTATATCTCAGAAACCATAAAAGCTAGAACGCTGAAAATTGGTATAAACATAGACAAATACAAAATCTCAAATTAGTTTTTTCAAAAAAATTCCAGGGTTTCTCAAACATTTTGTATTAAGAAAAGTATTTTTTTTATGATAAATTTATGAGTTTAACTGCCTATATTTCCATTTATTTTTAAAATATCGAAAAAAGCCGAAACACCCCAACTAGATAATTTAATTTTATATAAAAAATATTAACATTGTAGCAGTACATCTCAAATTTTTTTTAACAATTTTTATAAAAATTGAATTTAGTGACGACATCGCTTCAAACAATTTGTATGGAAGTCACCTATACACAATATCAAAGAAGACTTAATAGTTTGATACTTCATCTCTAAACATACAATATACATATACCATCATGCTGTTTTCATATTCCGGGTAGGAAAAAAAGACTGACCTCCATACTATCCTATCTTGACTACCTAGGTACATGTGTTGTATAGAAAACTAAATATCATAAAATAATAAATAATTTGTATTTATGGGTTTGGTACTTATTCTTCAACTATACATACATACTATCGCTGTCGACAGTTGGATCTCATGTGTTACTTGCAACTAGTATAGAAAACTAAATATCATAAAATAATCCAACTGTCGATTTGTTCAGGAGAACTTTGTTCTCTTAACATATCGACAATGTTTCAAGCCAGAATACGCGAGAATTGTATGGAGAGGTCTACTTTTTTCACGGCTTTTCCAACTTTGAAGTCAAAAAACACCAACTTAGAGGCTTCGCAGCATATATGTTCTATACACGGATTTACTCAGAATTCGGAGTAGAACATTTCGTGTGTCTGTGTGTGTGTGTGTGTGTGTGTCTGTGTGTCTGTGTGTGTGTCCGTCCCCCCCTTATAACTTTTGATCCGCTCAATTTACAGAGTCTAAAATTTCAGAATATATAGACAGTTACAGGCCTACAAAACTTTTATACTCGGAATTTTGAATTTTTGTTTCAGTCAGGGGTTATCAACTTTTGAATTTTTATTTTATTTTTACATATATCTCAGAAACCATAAACGCTAGAACGCTGAAAATTGGTACAAACATAGAAAAATACAAAATCTCAAATAAGTTTTTTCAAAAAAATTCCAGGCTTTCTCAAACATTTTTTATTAAGAAAAATATTTTTTTTATTATAAATTTATGAGTTTAACTGCCTATATTTCCAAAACTTTTACAATTATCGAAAAAAGCCGAAACACCCCAACTAGATAATTTGATTTTCTATAAAAAATATTAACATTGTAGTAGAAGATCTCAATTTTTTTTTAACAATTTTTTTAAAAATTGAATTTAGTGACGACATCGCTTCATACATTTTGTATGGTAGTCACCTATACACAATATCAAAGAAGACTTAATAGTTTGATACTTCATCTCTAAACATACAATATACATATACCATCATGCTGTTTTCATATTCCGGGTAGGAAAAAAAGACTGACCTCCATACTATCCTATCTTGACTACCTAGGTACATGTGTTGTATAGAAAACTAAATATCATAAAATAATAAATAATTTGTATTTATGGGTTTATAGTTTGGTACATATTCTTCAACTATACATACTATCGCTATCGACAGTTGGATCTCATGTGTTACATGCAACTAGTAGTATTTATAATTGAAGAATTCGTAAAAAACTATAAACATATAAATCCAAATTATTGAATATATAATAATATTTTGTTTTCTATACAAAATATTCAAAAATTCTATATGTATGATACTGCCAGTGACTACATATGCATTGAAGACCATGGCCCTTACAAAAAGAAATGTAGAAAAACTCAAATGCACACAGCGATCCATGGAAAGATCCATGCTTGGTATAAGCCTAAGAGACAGAATAAGAAATGAGGAAATTAGGAAAAGGACCAGAGTAGCGGACGTCATGGATCGCGTAGCTACATTGAAATGGCAATGGGCGGGACATATTGCTAGACAGGAACCCGCAAGATGGACCCCTAAAATATTGAGATGGAGACCTTGGGAAAGTAAGAGAGGCGTCGGAAGACCGAAAAAAAGATGGTCTGACGACATAGCCGCTGTGGGGGGTAGAAATTGGCTGCAAGCAGCAAACGATAGAAGGAAGTGGAAGAATATGGAAGAGGCCTATATCCAGCAGTGGAAGACAGAGGGCTGAAGAAGAAGAAGAAGAAGATGTCAAGATAGGATAGTATGGAGGTCAGTCTTTTTTTCCTACCCAGAATATGAGAACAGCATGATGGTATATATGTATGTCTGGAGATTAAGTATCAAGCTATTGAGAGCTCCGTAGATATACTGTATTATATGTAGGTATACTGCCATACAAATTTTATGAAACGATATCGTCACTAGATAAAAGTTCGAGTAGTAGGTACTAGTATAATCCATATATTTTTTATAGAATATTAAATTATCTAAGAGTGTTTCGGCGTTTTTCGATATTTAAAAAACAAAATAGAAATATAGGCAGTTAAACACATACATTTATCACAAAAAAATGTTTTTCTTGGTAAAAAAATATTTGAGAAACTCTGGAACTTAAATAAAAACTTTGATATTTTGTATCTTTCTATATATATACCGATTTCCAGCGCTCTAGCTTTTATGGTTTATGAGATATATGGAAAAATAAAGCAAAAATTCAAAATTTAACTACCCCTGACTGAAAAAAAAATTGGAAATTACGAGTATACAAGTTTTGTAGGCTTAAAATTTTATATGTTTTTTGATATTTTATGGCTCTGTGAATCAAGCGGATCAAAAGTTATAAGGGGAAGGGGGACAAACACACACACACACACTCATACACACTCACACACACGTACATATTTGGCGTATCTTTGTTTAATACTTTGTAGATATGTTAAGGGAAATCATCTTTTTTGGGTCACGTAATGCTACTTATACTTTTACAATATTATCAGGAGATTCAATGATTATAGCTTTTCAATTAAGTAGCAATGATTGATTAAATACGATACGTCAGTTTTCATACATACCTACATTTGGCGCTCGATTACCTCTACCCAACACATTAGATACATGTTGTTTGTATTACAAAAATATATATTTTTATTGACAAACTTTTTCATAGATACCAATAGTAATAATGTCTTATTTTCAGGTGAATTGTTACACATTATTCAAATATATAGAACTTTCAAAAATTACATGGATAAGGGAACTCAATAAGAAGGCATAATTGGTAAACGTTGCGCAAGCGCATAAAGTGATCACGTAAACCAGACGATGACAGGTCGTAAGCCCTGTAGGAGCCTTTGAGTTCCTGGTTCTTCTATAATGTTCCAACTTCGTAGCTATTGAGATGTTAAAAAGTTTGTCAGTAAAAATATCATTTGACTCCCGACAAGGAAAAAAGTTCAATGTTTGCGTATATGCAATTAAAAAAATATTCGAAAAAAAGCTACCTCTACATCATCGTGAAGACGGTTGACAATTGACTCTATTGTAGTTTGCGATGAAAAGGAGTTGGAATGTGAAGTAAAAGTTGGATAATGACGGTTACAATTTCGTTAACGGAAAGATTTCTATAATTGGAATATTCCACTTATGGTGTTATTAATATTCTCATTAGTTGAAATGTATTGGATGGTAATATTTCAATGCAAGATTTTAATTACTTTGCATAGAATATTTCTCAAATAAAAAGATTAAGAATTACATAAATTTACGATAGTAAGGGTAAAGTTTTATATATTTGTTATGTAGATATTATTCGAGTTTATTCAAATGGCATATATGTAAAATCTACTAGCCTTTTTTTAATATTGTTATTACTCATATTATAATATATAGATGCTTTGACATCAAAAAAGTGGCAGGTCCTGAATGGCACAGAATAGAGACCAGTGGAAGTCCAAGTGGGAGGTCTTTGTCCAATACTGGACTCAAGAAGAGGCTGAGTAAGTAAGTAAGTAAGTTTGGTGAGTTCACAACGTCTCTCGATTCAACTGCTTCCGTTTTTCTGGACGCGTTGATTCCATCGGATGATCCGTCTACCGACAATGTTTTTCATAAATGGGTACGTGCTCTTCAACACAACATTCCTCAGACACCCGCTTCGCCACCAGTTTCTGTTGAGGAACTCGATTTAATTATTGGGAACCTTAAACTAAATAAATCCCCAGGCCTCGACCGTATCGACTCTATTTTAATACAAAGATGTTGGCGTTTGGCTCAATTTGAAATGGTTTCCCTCTTAAAAAGATGTTTAGACGAAGGCTGTTTTCCAGACTGTTGGAAAACGGGCCTCATGACTATAATTCCCAAACGATGCGATCGTCCTAGCACGGACCCAAAAGCATATAGACCTGTTACTCTCCTGCCTATTCTGGGCAAGATTCTGGAAAGACTTATATGCAGTAGAATTGAATCCCATCTTTCTAACTCACGTCCACTTTCTTCTCGCCAATTTGGCTTCCGACCTGGAATTTCAACAGTCGATGCTATAAATTATATGTCAGAATTTGTAAGACATTCTGACGAAAAATATGTTATTGCTATTTCCCTTGACATTAGTGGTGCATTTGACAATGCTTGGTGGCCGCTCATTTTGCATAAACTGAAGTCAAGGAATATACCCCGCAATATATATCTGATAGTTAAGAGTTACTTTGAAAATCGCCGCATAGTCCTGCCCGGGGGACAATTTCTACATACGCGACAGGTAAGCATTGGATGTCCTCAGGGTTCTGTTCTCGGTCCACTTCTCTGGAACATTCTTTTTGATGACTTGCTGGATCTTCCTCTCTCCAGTAATTGTACGATTCAAGCGTATGCCGATGATGCATACATCCTCGTCCGTGGTAATTCCCGTAGATTTATTGAGAACTCAGCTACTCAAGCTCTTTCCTTAGTTTCCGACTGGGGTGTAAAAAATAAACTTTGCTTCGCTCCTAATAAGACATATGGCTTGGTTTTCAAAGGCTTACTACGTAGA
This sequence comes from Molanna angustata, assembly GCA_963576475.1. Lineage (NCBI taxonomy): Eukaryota > Metazoa > Arthropoda > Insecta > Trichoptera > Molannidae > Molanna > Molanna angustata. The sequence goes on along the minus strand of OY754985.1, from coordinate 1,497,323 downwards.
CAGCCGTCTATTAAGTTCTCTGGAACAAATGTAAGTTTTCGGGACCAAATCACTTGCCTAGGAGTTGTTCTGGAAAGAGGACCAAATTTTAAAAACCATGCTCGATTGTGTGTCGACAAAGCTAAGTCAGCTTTTTTAAAGATCTCACACATCGCCAAGGCACACTGGGGTTTACAGTTTCAAGTATCCTGTCTTTTCTATAAGGCAGTTTACCTCGGCATTGCTTGCTATGCAGCAGGATGTTGGTCTCACGCCTGTGAGCTTCAACATATACGTAGAATTTTGCTCTCAGGCCAACGATTCGCTCTCATCGCTTTATCCAAAGCATATGGAACGAGTCCCACTGAAGCACTGCCAATTTTGACAGGCATGACTCCCCTTGATCTGGAACTTCAGCGTAGAGGGGCTGTTTTCAACCTTACGCGGGGCTGTTCTTCTATGATCGGAAATATTCCTCTCTTCCCTCCAGAGGGTCGAGTGTCACGCGGCTTTGTTGAAAGGACTGTAAATGAAAATTTGCAGAACATCTGGCAGACTCGCTGGACGGCCTGCTCAGTGGGAAGAATTACCTACTTATTTTTTCCCGACGTGAGGTATCGTCTTAAATCTCCCTGGGTTGTTCCAGACTTTTGGACTTCCCAATTTTTCACAGGACACGGAAACTTTAAAAGTTATCTTCACCGATTTAACATTGCCTCATCTGCTTCATGTCATTTCTGTCAATACCCGGACCAAACTTCGGAACATATCCTTTGGGAATGTTGCCACCCAATGGTGTCCTCATATAGATCGGAGCTCCTCGTTGCTGTCCGTGGGCCTCTTCAAGGTCCCATTGGTCATGCGGATTTTGTGATCTCGAAGAAAAATTATAAAGCTTTTAAGGTTTTCTGTCATAGATATGGTGCCTTACTTTTAGAAGATTCCCGTTAAATTAATTATTTCCAGAGATCTTGGTCACTTCTCTGATGGTCTGCATGTAGGGGGATCTGAGGTCATAGACAGTCCACGGGTGTGAATTTTCTGTTCGCACTCGTTGATTGTTTCTTTTTGCACTATGGTGCCGAGATTGCTAATCTAGAGGGCTCCATGAGCTACTTTTCGTGCTATGCATTTTTTTTTGTCGTTCACTTAGCGTTCTGTGAAGGGGCCGATTACAGTCCCCATAGGCAGAGCGGGTGGTGGTGGGAGTAGCGAAGTAAGTAAGTATATGCTATAACATTAAAGATAGATTACTTTTTACCAAATTGACCAACAGAATGGGTATCTTTCGATTGGTTCCATTTCAATCTGGTCAAGATGGGGTTCATGATAAAATCATCAAACTCTTCAGTTTGCATTTCAGCGATAAGAAGTCTTTACAATAAATAAATAAATAAATTAGTATTTTCCACAATATTTTTTTAAATTATAATGACCGAACGTTTGTCGCCAAGGTCAACGTCTAAAGTCGTTCAATAAATGCATGTAAGTTTTCTTAATTCTTTTAATTGCTTTAACCCCAGTGTCATATATACGTTTCAGCTTGCTCTTTCATTATCTTACAAATAATGTTGAATTATCGTCTTCAGCGATAATCCAACATTTGGGATTATGGTTTGTCCATGCAGAAAGTAAAGGAGTCAGATCCACGCTTGTTCACGGTTCGAACCCGGAACACATGTGTTAAAGTGCTTGATAACCATAAGTAAAACCCATAGAACAATGCCAGGACGAAACAACTATTGATTAATGTGTATAAAATCTGAGTAGTGGTGGCCTTGACAGATAATAGGTAGGAGAGGTCTAGAAAATTGCTACCCGGAAACTTCATAATGTAAAGCGTGATTTTTTATTTAATATTTCCTACAGAGTACTATAAAAAATCACGATTCGTCCACAGACACATTGGTTGGTGAATACCCACCAATAGATGAAATTAAAATTGTTTTCGCTCATTCATACCATCACGGCATATTTAAAAATGTGGGGTGACCCCCGAAAGGTGTACGGGTGTGTATTTATTTTATAAATGGAAGCACGAAACAATGGTGGGGATAGCAGCGGATGAGGAGATAATAAATAGCAGACCCCCTGGAAGACCACCCAAGCCACGAGGGGATAATTGGACGTCCACCTCACAAGAGCAGACTCCAAGAATAACAGGACACAGTCCTAACTAAAGCGGAAGAAGAAGAAGCACGAAATAAAAATTTAATTAAAATTTAATAAAAAAAAACGTATGTCGATTTTGTTATCATGCACACTGGTACAAGTGTTTTCAGTGTAAACTGCTTGCTTCACAAATGAACTAAAATTTGCATATAATTTGCATTCTCGTATAATGCAGAATTTTATATGATTTCACTTCAATGTTAGAGTATAAAGGGCGAGATTCAAATGCTTTCGGAAAGGTCTCGAGAAGTATGTACATGTACCTACATACGTTTTGGAGAGAAAATTTAAGAACACGGTTTCCTTGTCGGAAAATTCAGACCGGAAATCCGTCCCTGAATTAAGGTGATGTAAAAGACTTATGTTCTTTTATTGTACAAATTACTAGCTGTACCCAACGACGCGTCACTGTGGTTCAGTCTGGTGCAATGGAAAATAAACCAAAAAAAAGAAACTACACATTTCTAATACAATTTGATAATTTCATTATTTATTAGATATCATTATAAATAACTTCAATATGTCGATGTATGATAGGATCAGAGATGAGGGCATCAGGAAATAATGTAAGATAAAGAAAGATGTCATTAATAGAATGAAAGTGAACACATTGAGATGGTTTGGCCACATGGGGAGAATGAATGAGGAACGCCTGACGAAGAAAATATACATTGCGGACAGGAATGGAATGAGAGGTCGGGGCCGCCCAAGGAAGGGTTGGCACGTCCACGTGAACGGTAGGTATTTTGAAAGGCGGAAATGTCAGAGGCATAAATAACAGACGAACATGTATGACACGATATACCAATGTCGACGAGGCGATGAATGTGTGTCAAGATAGAAATAAGTGGCGTTTGTTTCTCTCTGTCTATCCCGCGAGGGACATGGCGTGATGGTATGTACATATGTATTAAAAATAAATAAACCAGCCTTTATATGTAAGTCTGGCAGTCGTTGGCTGTTGCCATATCTCGTATAAGAATAAAACGTTGTATTAAAATTTTAATCGACTGATTTATGAGTACTTTTCGAGTTTTGGGAAGACAAACTTGCGCAGCTGAATTTTTATATTTTTACCTATTTATATAGATTTTTTGCCTTCTCGACTTATGTGGTGTAGTGGTTAGTCCTTTGAAATGTGTACTAGCGTCCCGGTATTAATTTTTCCTGCAGGGAAGAAATTTATATTTAAAATTATTTCGCACGGAATTATTTCTTCTTAAAGCTGTAAAAATTGACACTGGAAGGAAGGAGAAGAAGGCACACCAAAACGTCTTTGAATTAAGTATTTTTTTTAAACCTCACCTCAAGGTCCCTTCTTTGATTGTAATAATTATGTATTAGATTTCAATGTCGATCTTGTGGCTCAGTTTGTTTGATAGCGGAAAGTCCCGGGTTAAGAAACACTTTGTGTTTTCAGTACGAATTTGTCATAAATTAATAATTGACATTGTACCTGTTAGTTGCCAGAGAAGCAATATGTATAACTGTCACTTCATGATTGAACCCCATAATCAACTAGAATTATGAAATAAAATACATACCTATATAATTTTAAGTTCTATTTAATTTTTTCTCAAACGTTTCACCGGTATCGCTTTATGCTTTATACAATAAAAAATAATTAGGACTTAAAATTATATAAGTATTTTTTATTAAATACTTTCTACATCTTTTCAGTTAATGTAGAATTTCTGTCAAAGATATTATTTTTATATATAATTGCTATCCATGAATTTATACAGAAAAATATCTATGATTTTTTTGTCTTTTAACTTGACTCTTTCAATGTGTTGAGAGTTGTGAGAATAATTGTATTAACAAAATCAATTTCATCAAAATATATAAAGGTAATCACTTCATATTTTTCTGCTAAATTATTTACATTCGACCCATAACAATTCCACACAATCATTAGTATGATTTCTGCCAGTATAAAAATGTTATTAAATTATTTTGAGACTTGAGGTTATTGCATTATAGATTGAATCAATTAAGACGAAGAAATTTTGTCCAGTAAAAAAAATATGTGGGGAATACAACGACAGAAGATGAGATATATTGATTGGTAGTGGAGTATTAAGTTAGAGTACAAATCATATTTGGTGTGGATTGAGCATTCAAAAATCACATGGTCCAAGGTCTCAACATCCTCTCCGCAAGCTCACGAAGGACTACCCCTTACATCTATCTTGTGGAAGTGACTGCTTATAAGGCAGTATCCTAGTCCGATGCTACATATATTTGACACGAAATTACCTAAAAAAATTAAAATGGAAAAAAATAAATACGGCTACAAAAAATAACAGTGGCTCCAAGACATACAAAAAAATAATATAATAAAAAAGTAAAAAAATCATAAAATTTTTCTTTTTTCCTCTACTATCTATTTATCTATTTGTTTATTTATTATTAATTATTCGTTTATTTATTAATAAATTAAACAATTAATTAATTGATTAATTAATCAATTAATTAATTAATTGATCAATTAATTAATTAATTAATTAATTAATTAATTAATTAATTAATTATTTTATTAAATAATTAATTTATTTATTTCTTTATTTATTAATTAATTAATTGATTTATTTGTTTATTTATATATTTATTTACTATTTTCATATAATGATTTATAATTTAATTTATTTTTTCATTAATTAATAAATACATTTACGTATATATTTTGAAACATTTAGTACTTACACATAACAATAAAAGTGCACAATGGAGACTTTGTTGCCATATGGTTATATCTTTCAACCACTCATAAGTATTATGTGTAAGTAAATGATTCGTCAGATTTCTTTTGAAAGCGGGAAGTGTTAATGAAACTCAAAGTTACGATGGAATGTGGTTCCATCGCATCTTCTTCTAAAGTTTTCGTATGAATGTCTGTGTGCTATCCTTGTTAATAATAAAATAAAATTAAAAAAATGGTTTCCTTTGAAGATTGAATTTGGATATTTCCATAGTGGACTGACCGAAAAATAAACTATTTTCTTTGAACGAGTCCTCTGTATAATCAGGACAAATCTCGTGTCACCTGAGATATGTATCACGATGATACCCGTGTGGAGCCATCGAGAATACTTCCATTATTCCGTCGGTAAAATTTGTACGTGCAATGTATATATTGAATTTCACTCAACACGTTGGACATAGAGACAGATTTGATTAGTATAAAGTATACCGCTGGGATCTATCATGTAGGTACTACATACAGCAACCAACTCCAATACTGCTTTCAAAATTTGTCTCATCCTCACGTGTCTGTCAACACTCGACGAAAAACAGTTTTCATTTACAAAAGGAATCAGGTTATCTGAACCTGCTTATGTTTGAAGCAACGGTATTTATTTATCCCAGGGAAATTGAATTATTACGTTTGCATCGTATTGTGAGAAATCGCGGGGAAAACAGTTGATGTTGAAAATGTACAAGACAAACTATTTCACAGTTTTTAATAGCATATGTTTGCGTGTGAATCAAGGTGGACAGACCAGTATGGACAGATAGGTGAAGTTGAAGAAAAATGTGTAATAAAATATATTGTTAGAAAATTATTGTTAATAAGGTGTAGTCACAACATACATATGTATACACAGTTTATCAGTATAATATTTCCCTAACTTGTTCACTCTGTTTATACAAAAACTTTGGAATTATCATCAATTTAATATCAATCAAAATAGATTATTGGTTTGAGAATAATAGCAAAATGAATACCATACCATCACACCCTTTTCCTATTTGGGGTAGGCAGAGAGAAACTAGACTCTTCTCTCGACAAACATTTCTCGCTTCGAACACGTCCATACATCTTCTCATACTCGCTCATCTGTTTTTCTTACTTCTAACGTCATCTTTCAAAATTCCATTTATGTGATCAAAATTCCATTTTCGTCTCCATTATCAGCCGTATATACTTTTTTTGTCAGACGATCATAACTCTTTCTTTCTGTGTGGCCAAACCACCTTTGGGCATTTATTTTCATCTTACTTACGAAAGCGATTAATAATTCTTAAAATATATTTATTTTATTTATTTATTTTACTTCATGTTCCAACACTAATGTGTTGAAGCATGTTTCATACAAAAATTGTTTCGTGTCATCTTTTCATTTTACAAGCATGTAGGTACAGACCATCACATGGATCAAAATCAGTTAAAAATTATTTATTTATTTGAATCTTCTTGTACATACAATTTAAACACTGGCGGGCTTATTGCCTAATGGCAATTTCTTCCAACCAACCAGAGTAAATGTTATGTAAGTATACAAAACAATGTGTACTATGGCAATCAGTTACATAATCACATTACAAAATAAATAAATACAGCAGAATAAAAGTAAAAAAACAAATAAGAAAGCACAAAAGAACAATTCACAGCAATGATAGGAAAACTAAAGGATAAGGAAAGGAAGAGGAGAGGAATATGTAATCAGGTGTTGTCAGATAAATATTTTTGCTTTAGCCTTTTCTTGAAGATGTTCAATGAGATAGACGACGTAATATCAGGACTTAGACTATTCTATAGTCTAGCCGAATGTACTTCAAATGAAGAGCTAAAAAAGTCAGAACTATGAATAGGGATAGATAGTAAAGCACGTTCAGCAGATCGAAGTGGACGCCCGTGACTTGAAAGATAAGTGAATTTATCCTTGAGATACTGAGGTAAATTTGTATTAAAGAGGACATTGTATAGTAATGACAAGATATGTATATTACGTCGTTGTCGTATCTTGGGCCAATGAAGAAGATTACGGTAGTGAGAAATATGATCAAATTTTTTTAGTCCAAAGATAAAACGGATACAAACATTTTGAAGGCGTTCAAGTTTGTTGAGATGTTTCTCGTTTGCATCCAAGTAGCTAACATCAGCATACATAGTCAAGCAACGGTAGGAGAAGTGATTGAGCTAAAGTTATTTTACAGTTCAGAAAGGAAATTCTTGAGTTGATTAAGTGAGTGTATGGCAAAGTAAGTTGATTTGCTGGCATGTGAGATTTGTTCATGCCAAGATAAGTAATTATCAATGTAGACCCCAAGGTCTTTCACGACCTTGGTATAAGGAATACATTGGTTATTGATATACAGAGATGGGATGATTATAAAGAAACGCCCAGTATATGGATAATGTTTCAGTTTCTAAATAAGGAATGTTTTAAGGAATGTGTCAAGTAAAAAATAAAACAACGTATTATTTGTTTACCTGCAAAATAATATCGCTTTAAATATCCTTCACACACACATACACACAAGGTAACGCAAACGAAAACAAAAAGATTCCGAAATTCGATAACTTTTAAATCTCATTTTGTGTTTTCTCTTTTGTTATCTCGCGTCAATTTCAACCCCAAATCTGCCCCCCCCCCTCCTTCTAACACTACCACCACACTTTACCGATCTCTAAAATCCGTACTGTCCCTAAAACACCAAATTGTTAGGTTGGACCTGGCGATGATCAACGATAGAGGCGAATCATATGACAACAACTGTCGTATCTAAAACATTAATATTTTTTTAGCACCGAATAACCCATAAAGCAACATCGAATAACCAATGAAGCTGTTCAATTACAAATAAATATAAATAAATAAATAAAAAAAATTCACTTAAATAAATATAGGTACCTACATACATATACAAAACAAAATATAAATATATGATGGTCGGATCAAATGACACAATCGTCATAAAATTCAATTAAATCTAAGTCCATCTTATTTATTGTTTTTACTAAAACCGTCATTTGCCTCCTCTTACTTGTTGAGCTCTACTATGGTGTAATAGTGAATGTTGGGGAGACATGTCTCAAAGAAGAATAAGCAACAAAGTTACGAATTTCATTAAAAATACTTTAAAAATCAGGCAATATACTATGTGTTTGGGAAGCAATTTTCTACACATTTGCTTCCTGATAGCTGTCAAAGCCACCTCTACTCAGGTTGAATAGTAGTCAATCGTTGTTACCTGACTGTGGTGTAGTTTACGTAGAAAAGATATATTTATACAATATTCAATTCATCATCAGAGAAAGCAGAACAGCGTGTAAAATAAGAGTAGAGAACCAATGGCTTGAGTAGGTAAACGAATATGTATACTTAGGAAGCATATTTCAACGAAATGGACGGCTTGATAAGGAGATCGAAAAAAGAGTTATGGCAGGAAACAGAGTGAATGGAGCACTTAGACCAGTTATGAATGATCGTAACATATCTAAGGAAGCCAAAGTTGCCATTCATAACGCTAGTGTAGCGTCAATCCTGACGTATGCAAGTAAAACCTGGACATGGCAGAAGTCCCACGAAAGCAGAATAAATGCAGTTGAAATCGTTAAGAAAAGTTTGTAATAGAACGATGTATGATGAACAGGGTAAGAAAAGAGTAGTTATATAAGAAAGGAATTTAAGATCAAGAAATATATCGTTAACATAATGAAAGTGAACACATTAAGATGGTTTGGCCACATGGGGAGAATGAATGAGGAACGTCTGACTAAGAAAATATAAATAGCGGACAGGAATTGAATGAGAGGTCGGGGACGCCCAAGAAAGGGATGGCACGACCATGTGAACGATATTCTGAATGACAAATGTTAGAAGCGTGAACAATAGAATAACATGTATGAGAGGATGCATGAATGTGGACGAGGCGAGGTATGCGTGCCAGGATAGAAATAATGTTGATTTTCGTTCTCTCTGCCTACCCGGAAAGGGACATGGCGTGATGGTATGTATGCATGAAAATCAATAATGTAGATTCGTTAGCAAATACCTAATAAGTATAAAGGATTCCTTATAAGGTATCCTTAGTGAAAGTGACTCAAAGTAATGCCGTTTCAACATATTCCAAGTTATCATCGCAAAGAGATACATCTCTTGCTGTACGTAAAGTGTGTAGATCCACCACAAATTGGGTTGTCTATCCTTTACGTCTGTCTTGTCTTGTCTTTTCTTCTCCTCCGATCGTTAATCTTAATCTTCGCTATTTCTTCTCATTAGCGGTCTGTTCGGATGCTTCACTTAACTTATCTGTATGTACCCACCTACCTCTAGGTACATCATTCTCTCGACAGCAACATTCTCTCCGTGTAACAACATAGTTATATTATTGTCGATTTCTTCATTACGCTGTTGAAGGGACAACTCGATAACGGTTGCCGCACTGTGTTAGCAATATCTTCATTTTCAGTAAACCAATATCTTTCAAGCAACGAATTAACTGCTGTCGGTTAAAGTTTTGTACGTATTCTTCAACTATATAATATACTATCGCCATCGACAGTTGGATCTCATGTGTTACACGCAACTAGTTTTATTTTCGATATCAAGTTTGCATCATTTTGGGTATCTTAATGTGACCATGCTATTTGTTTTCTCTACATGTATTTGCTTTTTGAGCATGTAGGAGGATATTTGGAATCCACAATTATTTATTATTATTTTTCATCACAGAGTACCAACTCCTTGAAGGAGGTGGACAGAGCCAATAACACTGAAAAAAAAGTTATGTTAAAATTAACCGAACTATAGTGACTACAAAACAGTTCGTTTAGTGCTACTAAATATTTTTTACCCTGAGCTAAACACTAGTCATAAATAGATTAACTTTCAACTGCCTCTAAAGATCTCTTAACAAAGTACAAAGACCTGTTTGAGGATGACCCATATTCTGAAGAAACAATAAGTGTGGGAGAAGAACTTCTTGAGACTATATCTGCCTCGAGATCCGAAAAATGGTGTAACCTGATTGAAAGTCTCGACATGAAACAGAACAGTAGACGAGCATGGAAATTAATTAAAAACTTAAATGCTGATCCAACCAAACCGTCGGGAGAGTTCACGAATGTCACTGCCAATCAGATTGCCCACCAACTGTTACTAAATGGCAAAACATCTAAAAATCCACATAGAGTAAACATACAAAGAGACCTTGAGAACGAGAATGATTTTGTGGAGAGGCCATTAACGATGGAGGAGATGAGAGGTGCAATAGGAAGTATGAAAACTAACAAGGCTGCAGGACTAGATGACCTTAGGCTGGAACAGATCACAAATTTTGGACCATTAACAGATCGGTGGCTCTTGGATATGTTGAACGCATGTCTGGTAGAAGGGAAAATCCCAAAAATTTGGAGAAAATCTAAAGTTATTGCACTTCTAAAACCAGGAAAAGAACCAACAGACCCGAAAAACTTCCGCCCAGTGTCATTACTATGCCATACATTCAAAATTATGGAACGAATGCTCCTAAACAGAATATCAGAATACATAGATGAAAGGATTATTACTCAGCAGGCGGGCTTCAGGCCTGGGAGATCATGCTGTGGACAAATACTTAACCTAACTCAGCACATAGAGGACGGATATGAGAATAAGAAGATATCAGGGGCTGCATTTGTGGACCTCACAGCAGCGTATGACACAGTTAACCACCAGAGGCTCCTTATGAAATTATACAACCTTACCAGGGATTTTAAGCTGACGTCCTTTGTCGGTACACTCCTACAAAATAGACGATTCTATGTTTCCCTGCAAGGAAAAAATAGCCGCTGGAGAAATCAAAAGAATGGCCTTCCACAGGGTAGTGTTCTGGCCCCAGTTATGTATAACATTTACACAAATGATCAACCAATACTCTATGACGTAAAGCAATTTATCTACGCTGATGACACGGCAATCGTGGCACAAGATGATAACTTTATAAACGTAGAGATCAAATTGTCAAGAGCCTTGAATGAATTGTCCAAATACTACAAAAACAATAATCTCAAACCCAATCCAGCAAAGACACAACTATGTACCTTTCACCTGAGAAATCGGGATGCAAAGAGGAAACTTAACATCACATGGGAGGGAAAGAATCTAGAAAATTGCGAAAACCCAAAGTACCTCGGCGTAGTGCTAGACAGGACACTCTCTTTTAAGCAACACTGTCTAAACACCAGGGGAAAAATTGGTACTCGGAACAATATCATCCGAAAGCTCGTCGGAACAAAATGGGGGGCACAACCATCCATTCTTAGAACTTCGGGACTTGCTCTCTGCTACTCGGCAGGGGAATATGCGGCTCCAGTCTGGTTCCAATCTCCCCATGCCAGAAACGTAGATGTTGCTTTGAATGAAACCAACAGACTAATTACGGGGTGTCTTAAACCTACTAATGTGGAAAAAATCCAATTACTAACTGGAATAGCACCACCACATATAAGAAGAGTTGTAGCCTCTGAAGAGGAAAAGATGAAACAGCAGAATGACTCTCGACATCCGCTATATGGTCACATCCTCCCGCCCTCAAGACTCAAATCTAGAAACAGCTTCCTCAGGAATACAATATCTTTAAACTCAACCAGCGAAAAGAGAAGAGTTGAGCTGTGGAAGGAACGGATAGAAGGTGAGAGCTTTCGTGAACCAGCAGAGGTACTCCCGGCGGGTCACCTACTGCCTTATACAGCCTGGAAATCCCTAAACAGACTGAGGACGGGTGTAGGAAGGTGCAAGGTGAACCTGGATAGATGGGGAATGCTGGAGGCGGACCAGGACACGGCATGTGAGTGTGGAGAGACGCAGAGTATGCCGCACCTGCTGAGCTGCCCGCTTATGGAGGGAGGGTGCTCTGAAGAGGATTTGTGGCAGGCCAATGAAAATGGAATTATGGCTGCAAATTACTGGAGGGACACAGTGTAGGCGGATGACCTTGGACACGGAAATGAATGAATTAACTTTTATTACTGATAACAAAAGTTTGGCTTAAAACGCAGGTAGCCAGTTCGGTCGTCACAATATTTTTTTTCAGTGAAATCGGCATACTATGCTTTAGTGTGAGTGGTCCATTTAAGTGGAATAAACTACCTCCTGATGTCCGCGGTGCTCAAAGCAAAAGACACCTTTTCTAAAAAACTAAAAACAACTTTATGTTGCAGAGCATTACAGAATTGAGCTACCAACGCCCTTGGAATGATTTTTAATCATTGAACGGCTCTATATGAATTCCTTATTATTATTTCATCAGTATTTTTGACTATGAGACATGGAACTGGCAAAAGATGCATGAAAATAAAATGAATTCGATTTAATACTAAAGAGAAATAAGGGTATTAGACGAGAATGTATAATTAAAAGAGATATCGTTAGTAAGATGACAAAAAAAAATCATTTCAAAATTGAAATTAAAATTAAAAAAGTATATATATATCAAATCAAATCAGATCATTAAAATCATTTTTAAATTTCGTTGAATTGCTAAATGAAAGAAATTTCAATTAGCATGGAGTATTTTGCCTTTGTTTGTTAATAATAATTTGTTTGTTTATAATCAATGACGACTCCGAGTGCTCTGCTTGGGAGCCTATGGAGGATGAACCAATACAAATGACAATACAATAAATGCCCTAAGGTGGTTTGAACTAGTTTTTATCGTCTCAGTAAATATTTTATTATTATTTTTAATTGAATTTGTTTGCTGTTTAAAATAAAATAACTGCGTTTGACATTGGCTATAAGAATATTACTAATCTACGGACTGACGTCAAATATGTTTTCATTGTTAAAAGTGTGTCCTCATTTTTTTCTGATTTACCTGTTAACATTTTATTTCAGCGAAGATCAAAAATAGATCAAATTGCCTTCCATATTATAGGCAGGACATCGATACACGACAGCAATAAATCGAAGAGTTATTATTTCTAACTCTGTTATTTATCTGCGTTCTCATTTGTGACGAAATAATAAGTAAAAATCTCTAGTAGATGTGTACATCGTGGAATAGCTGATTTGGCATCTGGTAACGGGATTATAGTCGGGAGGGGACGCAGCATCGAGACAGAGGGGACGATGGCGGGCGGTGTGGGTGGCAGCTTGTTAAAGGGGATTGTCTTGGCGATCACTAATTAATTGGATCATTCTCTATGGAATACCACGGAACGAATTGTCCAATAACACACAAATAATAATATTGTATTTTATTGACTTGGAACTTTCACGAGATGAACGAAAGTATAGGAACGGTGAAAGTAATAAGTTGGCAATGTATACCTAAAGCAGTAAAATTTGTTCAGGTATAATGTCACGTCATTTTTCAGAGAGAACCGAAAACCTTTGCATGCATATAGACCTAAAGACTAATACTTGGTATATTTCAGAGAGATGAACGCGCTAATGTACACAACGACGCGCATCTGAATTGTGAATAAATACAGTATTTATGTCAGTGACAAGTCCAGAATGCTATTCAGTTGACTTTATTACATCTTCTTCTTCTTCTTTCTCAGCCATCTCTCCACTGCTGGATGTAGGTCTCTTCTAAAAGCTTCCACTCGTCTTTTTTTTGGGCTTTTTGAACCCATCTGCTTCCAGCGAAAGGGACAATATCATCGGCCCACCTATTCTGGGGCCGGCCTATTCCCCTTTTCATATCCCATGGTCTCCAATTTAGAATTCTGGATGCCCATCTGTCCGTACCCTGGTCTGGCAACATGATCTGCCTATTGCCATTTAAGTTTTGCAACTCGATCCATGGCATCAACATCTTTTGTCTGGCGTCTGATTTCTTCATTTCTAATTTTGTCTCTTAGACTTACGCCTATCATTTGTCTTTCCACGAATCTCTGAGTGCATTTTAGCTTATGTATGGTCCTCGCAGTTAGCGTGATAGTTTCCAGACCATACGTAAGCACAGGCAGGATACATGTTTCAAACACTTTTCTTTTCAGACATGTGGGAATATCTCTGTTTTTAGAACATGTTTATGTTTCCCAAAGGCTGCCCAACCTAGTCCGATCCTTCTGGGTATTTCTGCTGTCTGGTTATCTTTTCCTAATTTTATGTTATATGTCCAAGGTATACGTATTCTTCAACAGCCTTAATTTTTTTACTATCTATTGTGATAGTGCTGTTAGATGGACTCATGATTTTCGTTTTGTTTATATTGATTTCCAGGCCGACCATTAGGGAAGCATCGTGGAGTTCTTTTATCATAATATGAAGTTCTTCCAGATCATCACTTATAAGTACTATGTCATCTGCAAAGCGGAGGTGGTTTAAGTTTATTTCATTTATTTTTATTCCCTTGTCTTCCCAGTTCAAAGTTTTAAATATGCCATATAATACAATACAATTTAATTCAGTACTCGAAATATGCACGCAATATAACACAAACAATAATTACACGATGTACGGTGTTTACTCTATCGGCCTAGGCAAAAGAATCCCCCCGCTGTTCATTCAATATACAAATAATGCATCCGACTCTGCATTCGGAAATCTCTTTCGACACGAAGATAATAATAATAATAATAATAATTTGTATAGCGCCGTTTAATGATTCAAGATCATTCCAAGGGCGCTGTTATTTAGATAGATATTATATTGCTCTACGAAACAAAACTGTTTTCAGTCCTTTAGAGAAAGTACTCTTATTATTTAATAATAATAATAATAATATAATATTTATTAAAAATAAAAAACACAAACAACAAATACAATAATAACAGTATAAACAAAAAATAGGAAAAAAAAATAACATCAATTAGGAATTCTCCCCGAAAATAAGAAAGCCTTGTGCTTCGGGGAGGAGTACAGAAGATGACACCACAAAAATCATAAAAACAACAAAAAAAAAGAAAAAAAAAAAAAACATATACATATTTGATATAAATGGAGAAAAAAATACACACATACATATATACATGCATATACACACACATATACATATATACACATATACATATATACACACACACATACATACATACACATACATACACACACATACATACACACACATACATACACACACATATATATAACACACATACATACACACACACACACACACACACACACACACACACATAGATATATACACATACACACACATACACATACAAAAATAGTACAGTTAACGATACACAACCATGCCTATACAATGCACTCAATCATTCAAGAATATTTAATATGGCACAATGAGACGAGAAGCTATCTAAACCTTTTCTTGAAAGCTAACAGTGAGTCAGAAGGTTTCAATTTTTGTTTCCTTTCTAGCTCATTGTACCATTTTACGCCTAGGAATGAATAGTGGCTCTGACCCAACTTTGTACGTCTCATCGGGAGTCTTAAGCAACCCTCGATTTGTAGCCTTGGAGTTATATATCGTTCGTTATCTATATTAGCGATTAGTTCTTTGACCATCTGACAGACAGCAACCTTCCTGTATATACTCTGCACCGGAGGAACAGGCAATTCATTGTACAACAGGTTAGTGCTATAGTCGCGTGGTCTACTGAGGATTATCTTCAAGATGCTCCTCTGGACCACATACAATTGGTTTAAGGTGGTTACATAAGCTCCTCCCCATGCTACAATTCCGTAACGTAGGATTGAGTGCACCAACGCGTAGTAAACAGAAGTTATTGTTTTTTTATCTAATATGTCACGAAGATTATAGAAAATATAGTACATTTTTCTGACACGGTCAGTGACACAGCTTACGTGTTCCTTCCACTTAACAAGACAATCCACAATCACTCCCAGGTATTTTACTTGTTCAGCTCTAGAGAGGATCCTACAGTCGCCACACAAGTCAGACGAACCAGCTGAACAGATCGAACATTGGTCGCTATGTATAATTATTTTAATATCTGATGGTGTTGATTTATATTGATGGGCAAATGGGACAAAGACGGTCTTGTCCACATTAAGGGATAGTAAATTATAATCAAACCACTTTTTTAACAGAGAAATATCCGAGCTAGCTATTTCAGACACTTGAGACCAGGAGTTGCCTTCCACAAGTAGGACGGTGTCATCTGCGTACGCAAGTATCTCTGATTTAAGACCAATCTCAAATAATTGGTTTACGTATAGGATAAAAAGTAATGGTCCCAGAACCGTACCCTGAGGTACTCCGTAAGTGGGGATTTGCACTGCGGACATCTAAAGGCAATTTATTCCACTTTATAGGACCACTCACACCAAAGCATCGATCATAGTAAGCCGCTTTATTGGCTCTGTCCAACTCCTTTAGGGAGTTGGTACTCTGTGATCCAGAAGACCTAAGTGTGAGATGCCTCCCAGAGAGATCTTTTCTCTGACACAGCTCTTGTATGTATTGTGGTGCTAGGTTATTTAAAGCATTAAACACCGTTAAGCAGATTTTGTAGTCAACTCGCTCTGGACACTTCAACCAATGCAATTCGTTAAGTAGTGGAGTTATGTGACATCGTTTTTCCGCTCCATAAATGAGCCTTGCCGCTGCATTAAACACCATCTGTAATCTATCGAGCTGATACTTTGGCAATCCATCATAGATGCCATTACAGTAATCTAGCCGAGACACAACGAAATCAAGATATACATATCACACTTTCATTCTACGATGTTTCCGAGTGCGACATCAACAACAATGACTAGCGCTTTTCATAGATCTTCTCTAACTCAACGATCCCCGAGAACGATGAGGTACAAAGATAAAAGAGACTGTAAAATATTGGAGCCCTTCGAGATATCCTCACTAACCACTCAGCACACTGACTAAGCTCAACATGCAACAATCTACAGAATCTGTAATACATACAATAGGCATTTCCAAGAGTTCGACATATACTTACTAAGCGCCCCCACATTTAAACAAATATATAATATACTTCGATCTGCTGAACGTCCTTTACTATGTATACCTATTAATATGTAGTTCTGATTTTTTAGCTCTTCATTTGAAGTACATTCAGCTAGACTATGGAATAGCCTAAGTCCTGATATTACGTCGTCTATCTCACTTAACATTTTCAAGAAAAGGCTAAAGCAAAAATATTTATCTGACAACACCTGATTACAACTTTCTCTCCTCTTCCTTTCATTATCCTATAGTTTTCCTATCATTGCTATGAATTGTTCTTATATGCTTTTGTTCTTGTTTTTTTTTTTACTTTTCTTCTGCTATCTTTATTTGTTTTGTAATGTGATTAACTTATTGCCATAGTACACATTGTTTTGTATATTTAACATTTACTCTGGTTGGTTGGAAATTGCCATCAGGCAATAAGCCCACCAGTGTACTAATTATATGTACAAGAAGATTCAAATAAATAAATAAATAAATATATCAGACTTAAAATTTCATCTTCATAATCAACTCAACACTTTATTTCCTGCACACATTTATACATACAATTATATGTAAACCATCATATGTAACTATTCTAAACTTATTTTAATACTAGTTTTTTTTATACCTGACGTTGCTCAAGAAGGTAAATGTGAAGCAATATGATATCGTATCAAGAAAATCGTTTTCGTAATTTTGCTAAGTTAGCTAAGTTAGTTTAGCTAAGCACAGGTCATTTTTCATACTAGCTCACATAGTTTGCGGTCTGCACATTTATATGAAAAACGAGCTCAGCTATGCCAGCTAAGCTAAACTTACTTAGCTTAGCATTTGGTCTGCAACCGGCTCTATTGTTGCCTGTATTTTCGAATACCCTGCTCTTACGGGACACTAGAAAACAGTAATTGAAAAGAATGGAAGCAATGGATGGCTCGATATCATGTTGTACGACGCAATTTAAAAGAAATATCTATATTTGTGACGTTATTTCAGAATCAAATCCAGAACATAAGGTTAAATAGTCTTTCTGAGCCACAAAAAGGAGAAAAGCATAGAAATTTGCAATGGTACATACATATATTTGGACCTCGGTTTTCATTTTCTACCCTTGGAGGGACACCACGTAATGGTAAGTATGCATTAATTATAAATGCGTTTTCTTTGAGCTAGCCGAAATATATAATCTTTAGGATCGCACGGTTTTTGAAGTCGTATCCACAATAGTTATTAGGGATGAGCAAATCGGAGATAAAGACTGAAGAGACGTTGATCTTGGTCTTGTTCGAGACGTCTTGGTCGTAGTTATAATCTTGGTATTGCAACTTTGACAAAATAAAAACACATTTGGCAACATCGTAAATATTCTAAATTTAGTGAAAACGTTCGTTCATAAAAAAATCGAATCCGTGGAAAAAAAAACTGTTTCGGTTTCATTTCTTCTTCTTCGTGCCAAATCAGGTCCTCGCCGACGTTGACAATCACTGACGGCGTCTGGATACGAAATGAGGATATAATGAAAAATGTCATTACAGAATGATGGTGAATTCGCTGAGATGGTTTGGTCACTTGGGAAGAATGAATGTAGAGCGACTGATGAAGAAAATAAACAAAGGCATTAGGAACGGTATAACAGGTCGGGGATATTTTTACCAAAAAAAAAAAACGATTTTTACCAAAATTATTTAAGATGAAATGTAAAATCTGTAACAGCGAAATAATTGCCGAAGACAAAATTACTTGCAAGGCTTGTGACCATAGTTTTCATTTTGCCTGCTGTGGTATGAACGAGCAAAATTTCAGAAAGATGGGTCATAAGAAACATACTTGGAAATGTCAAAGGTGTAAATTTCCTCAAATGGCCGCAACAAACTCTGAGAGTATATCCATCATATGTAACAAAGGGACAATCAACACCTGTCGGCTATACCGGCACACAGTCTATTGAATCAGCCCAGTTGCAACCAACAAATGCTGATTTAATGCTGATGCTAACGTCGCTGAGAGATGATTTTTCTATGATCTTTAATGAGTTTCAAACCTTTAAGGCTAACGTTGAATCAAGTAAATTAATGATGGACATGCTTATTGAAAAATCTAAGGTTGTGGATTCTAAGCTGAATCTGATTGATGAGATCGAGAAAAGAATTGAAGCGAATGAGGAAAGAATGAAATCTCTTGAAGCTACATTGGAGAACCTTAGTATAAAGAGCCACCGAGAGGAGGCTCTTGAAGAGGAGGTTGTTTCACTCAGGTCTGCGATTGAACAACTGACAAGGGATGGCAACGATAGAGAGCAATATCAACGTTTAAGTAACTTGGGAATTTCCGGTGTACCAGTGGTGAAGGATGAATCCATAAAGGAAGTTATTAACAAAATTGCATCAAAGCTGGATGTTGCTTTAACTGATTCCGATGTCGTCTTCTGCCATAGAGTGTCTTCGTGGAGTGAGCACAAAAATACTCCCCATAAGATAGTGGTGAAATTTAAAAACAGAGATATATTTTATCTCAAATGTTCGAAAAAACAAAGGTTTGACTACCAAGGATCTGAACTACAATGGAGCCGAATGCAGAATATTTTTAAACTACCATCTTACTCCCACTAATAAAATATTGTTCAAACAAGCCAGAAGCAGTACCAAGATCAAGAATTATCAGTAGGTACTGTTGGATAAAGCGATGCTGCATATATATAAGGAAGAACTCCCAGTCACCTGTTATAATTATAAAAAAGGCTTCTGACTTGAATAAAATTCTTTATTTCTTTATTCTATACTTAATTACTATGTATTTTTTCTTAAATTGTATGTCTCCCTTCCTCGATCGCACAATCGCTCTTTCCTAATACTATTTCTAGTACTTCTTTGTGTTTCGGGCGTGCCGCAAGGTTCTCACTTGGGACCAATTCTATTTAGTTTGTATATAAATGATGTATCTAGCTGTTTTCGCTCGTCTAACTTCCTCGTTTATGCGGACGACATGAAAATTTTCAAGAAAATATGCAACCAGAATGACATAATCGCATTACAAGCAGATTTAAATCGCCTTTCTGTATATTGCTCAAATAACCAATTATTTCTTAATATTGAAAAATGTAATAATATCACCTTTACGCGCTCCAAAACCCCAATTTCTCATGAGTATACAATTAACGGAAAGATTCTTATTAGAAAGCATGAAATTAGGGACCTTGGAGTTATTGTGGATACGAAGATGACATTTAAAAGCCATATTGACTATATTATAGACAAGGCTTTTAAACAATTGAATTTCATAATTAGGGTATCAAGGCCGTTCAAGTCCACGGGTACTCTAAAATCACTGTACTGTTGCTATGTCCGTAGTTGTATTGAATATGCGTCTATTGTATGGAACCCACATTACGTCACGCATATAAACAGATTGGAAAATATACAAAATAAATTCTTAAAACATTTAGATTATAGAAGCAGACGTTCTTTTGTTGATCCCGCACAATCAGCCCAATATCATAAATTAACTACCTTAGAAGCCCGGCGAACTGTAGCTGACATGTCTTACTTATACAAGTTGGTGAACTGTATAACGGATTCTAGTGAGTTATTATCTAAATTAAACTTTCATGCACCAAATAGGCTTACTAGAAAGACTCATACATTTAGGCCACCTAATTGTAGTACTAATTATGCTCAGAACTCCTACATATATAAACGTGTGTAACTATAACGTGTTCTTTAATGAAATAGACCTTTTCAATAACTCCTTAAACGTATTTAAATGTTCAATTTCTAGATTACTGCTTCGTGGTTAGGTGGTGTACGTGTGTTCCCCTTTTCCTACTTTCCTACTCCCTTCCTCAAAACTACTTCTTTTTGTAAATATAATAACGATAATACTTGTAAACTTAATTGGTTCACATGTCATATTATGTATGTTAGTAAAATAAGTAAATGTAACTGTCTGTTTACATAATAAATAAAAAAAAAATAAAATAAAATAAAATAAAATATTTTAATATAGGATAATGCAATAAGCTTACATAGCAGGTGAGCTTGTATGATACGATGCATGAAAATAAATAAATTGATGGTTGTTTGTCAAAATAGAAAAATGTGGCGTACGATTATTTCTGCACATGGCGTGATGGAATGTTTGTATATATCACCTTCTTTGGTTTTGATCTTGGGGATTATTTGGCTGCAAAGCGATGCATCTCTTCCTCCTCTGCGTTCGGTCTCCAGCGACTGTCTTCAACTCTGTGTAAGAGATACATTTTATGTATATATTCGTATATATGTTCTAGATAATCCCGCCGGGGACTTCCTCTGCCAGTTGTTCCCTCAACCATTCTCTCCAAGATGGTGCGATGGGGATCCTCGTGTCTCAACACATGGCCTATCCAATTCGCACGCCTTTTTGACACATCATGTGCCTGGTTTTTGAAATTTTGCTGGGAACCTCATTATTTGTAATATGGTCCCGTAGCTGCGCTCCTGGGAATAAACTGCAATATAATTATCCTCAACAATTTCCGAAAATTTCGATACTTGACGAACTACAAGCCATCGCCGTCCGCACAAATAAATCGAGCGGCATTCATGCGTCAATCGTTTAATTGAGTAGTATCGCGTTTATCGTAGTTTATTTATACTGACCTTCGACATCACGAACAACTGAATTATTATTTTAATATATTAATATTAATTTAAAATATACTTATTTAATCACGTAAGTAAATCTTTTACTTAGAGCCCTTAATCACTGTAAATTGCATTTCAAATATTGAACGGACTTTTGTAACATCATATTTAAAGGCAGATATTAAAATTAAAAATCTTTTGAAATCGTACATATAATATTATCCTTTTGATAAATTATCAAACATTTACCCCCAAAGTCCTTCCAAGACATAACCAGCATTCATCGGTAGGTCCACATCTCGAAGGTATCTTATGTCTTACCTCTTTGTATGTCTCTTTGTCTTGCATTTTATGCAGGACTAAGACCAAAACATCAAGACTTGCATGATAATTTACTCATTACTAATAGTTATATACGTCCTAATTATATTTTAATAGATTTATTTATAGCTGAGCTCCACATACTCCACCCTTGATATAACTCTCTCTCTCCCCCAATTTTATCCCGACTAATTTTCCCTCCATTCAGCTGAAAAGGTTCAAACAAGCACTGCGATCAAAGGTTTGGTCATTTTTAATGTAATTCCACGGTCGGGTCGTGTTTCTAGTGGATTTCAATTATCATTGAGACAAATTCGCAAGAGTTAATGATAAAGCGCCGCTGCTCTTGTTCAAAATTATGACACTTGGTCCATTGATTTAGTACGGTTCACAGCGATTCTCTAAATTCATCGCGGAATTTGTGAACAAAAAATGTTTTCGATTAATTTTTCAAGTCTTCTATATCAAACATTGTTGCAGCAACGTATGTAGCAAATTGTGATATAGGTTATTTTATTTTTATTTTATTTTATTTAATTCTGAGAACAGACAGTTACATATACATATACAGCTTGTGGGAAAGCAAGAAAACAATATATATACAAAACCAGTTAAGTTCCCTAATGCTTTTATACAATCAAAATAATGGTTAGATAATACGAGTGATCTTTACAATACAAAATAAAATATAAACAACAAAAAAAATACCAATTCATTAAGAATTTGGCGTACTAACCTCTATAGAACAGGAAAAGAGAGGGAATAGAGGGATAGGAATAACCTCGAAGATTTTCAATTTCGCCCAAATATATCACACCAACAACAGCCCCACCCGGGACCTTAATTTACCAAAGTTATCATGAAAAATGTCCAGGGTTTGCGAATTATTTCATTTGTTGTTGAACGATTTATGTATGATTTTTTTATGAAATTGGTTTGCGGGCATTTTACAAAGAACAAATCGTTTGATCGAATGTGACGCTGGGGGCAATTAAGAGATATTTGTCCAAGTAAGTATGAAGTATCGGTTGTGTTGTTAACAATTTTGTATAAGAAATTTGTGTCTAGCATTAATCTTCGGGAATGTAATATTTGTATTTGATATTACCTATTTAGTTATTATGCAGTATACTGAGTACTCACCAGTGTTATTATTTGTTGTAAAATAACATAATATTCTCGGTGGATTACTTGAGTTTACATCAAACATCAACGCAAAAAAGGGGTTGAAAAAGAACAAGAAGAGGAAATCGGGATCGAGTGTTAAGGGATAAAGATTCCTTTTCTAGTTTCTTAAATATACAAAGTGAGTTAGACGACGCAATATCCGGATTTTCAGTATTTCATGGTCTTTCTGATTATCCTTCGAATGATGAGCTGAGAAATTTTGCTATGTATACGGAAAGAATTCTGTTATGTGTTGTACATTTAGCAGATTGGATTGGAAGTCCATGATGGGATAAATACGTGAATTTGTTTTTAATGTACCTACTGTGGCAGGTCAAGATAAGAGAGAATTTTGTATAATAATGATGGAATAAGTGTATAAGGTAGCTGGTGTATCTTGGACCAACGAGGAAGATTAGGGTAAGAAGATATATGACAAAGATGAATCTGATACATATATTATGAAGACGTTCAAGTTTATTGAGATGTACTTTATTAGCTGTGAGGCACCGGCTTAGAATAGTGCTTCCATTCTTTTAAATCATTGTTTTCGAGTGTCCCGTAAGAGCCGGGTAATCGAAAATACAACAGGCAACAATAAAATCTCACATAGTTCAGCAATGAGGTTCACCACTCATTCTGAATGTAGTGCCTTTTTTGGTGAAACGAGACTGGTGTGTGTGTATACATAGATGTGTTGTTCTCCCTTTTATAAGGCAATGCACACCCGCACACCTTTCGCTGGTTACCCCACATTGTGGGATATGCCGTGATGGTATGAATGAATGAACTTTATTAGCATCCAAATAGCATAATCAAGCAACAAAAGAAGAAGATGATTTTGCTAGAGTTATTTTACAACTACATAACTTACTTCCGATGGCCGTACAACTCCGGTTGAGCTTTAACTTCCTGAACAACGGATTTCCAAGCAGCAGACTCCCAGTCATCATAAACACATTTTGATATTGGATATCCATCTTTCACCAATCTCTGCCTTGGTCTTCCCAGAGGTTTCTTTTGCCCACAGTGTTATTTTGCAGGATGCGTTTTGTGACTTTTTCTTCTCCCAATGACGACATGATATGTCCATGTTCTAGACCTGATCTCACTCCTCACTTCTCACCTGTGCAATGCGCGAATTTCCTCATTGATTCTCAAGGTACCTGCCGCAATTTTTGATCATGGATTTATTTTCCGTAATATCCTGTTTTCGAATGTCATCAACTTTTGTTGGTCATTGAGTGTCATGATGGCAAAACTTGATGATGACATGTAATTTACCCAACGACCATTGACTTGTTCTCAGACATAAGAACGAAAATTTCAGTTTTCACTGGTATGGGATTACAATATAAATATGTGTTTAAGATATATTCATCCGAGAAAGCTCCACTGTTCCATTTCTATTGTGTCAAAGGGGTGGATTTTATTTTCCATCCCCCGAGAGACAAATTCTGATAAATTTTGTAGTTGGGACAAGAACGGCGCCATTTTTTATCCCAAATTCTAAAAATATTCACCAGAGGGAGTATAACTTGATAAGGTTGAAATAAGTTATTATGAAATTTAAATATAGAAATAAGTATTACCTAACCTACCATGAATAAACATTCCTTAAATCAATATGATGGGAATTTAAAATATTTCATTATTTTCATTAGTGTATGAATGAAACTTGGCTGGCTTAGAATAGTGCGTCCACTTTACAAACAAAAACATCTTACATATTCACCACCCATTCTGAATGAAGCGTTTATTTAGGTGAGACGAGACTTGAGTGTAGTGGAACACAGATGTGTCGTGCTTCACGGTAATGCACTCTCGCACACCTGTCGCTAGTTACCCCACATTGTCGGATATGCCGTGATGGTATGAATGAATAAATGAACTACGATCTAGAATTGATACAGATAGTAAAGAATATGTTGTAACTTCTTGAAAACTGAGGTCGGCTATTCTTGAATATTTCGTTTTACCTTTTACAATAGGCGTGATGACAGTAAGAAAAAATCATTGAAATTATGATTTTATAAAATAAAATATGTTATAAAGATTTGAAAAAATATATTCATTTTTATTTTAAAAGAGCGAATAATATTAATATTATTAAAATAAAAATACAAAATATGTTTGTCCGCCATTTTATGTGAAACACCAATCAGAGCGCATGACGTCACCATATTGTTACTGTCAATGCTGTCAATTGTGTTTGTTACTGTCAACTGTAGTGTTGTTCGAAATGGCTATTTTTTTCATAACAAGCTATATGGAATATGCTGCTTATTTTTAACATGCTATTTTTATTTATTGATTTATTTGGTTTATTTGGGACAATAAACCAAATAATATCGCTATCCGCTCTATTGAATCGTTGACGCATCTGTTATAACACGCACCGAGTATTGTAACGTGGTGGAGAATATTTAACGTTTCAGAAATAAATAACTTGGTGGCTTTCATTGCTTGATTATAAAATAAAATTATGTTATTATATTGTTTCTTTGATTTTGTTATGCACAGTTAGTAATGATGATGTTTGTGGGAGTTGTTCAGTGCTATATGAGGTTGAAATAGAAATACACAATGTATGTATTATGATGAATCTAGTAGATCAGAATATTATAAGATATACATATGGGATAATTGTTATGATTCATATACATATAATGATTAATAAATTAAAAAAAATATAATGTAATGTAATAGGTGTGATGACTGTAAGAAAAAAATCATTGAAATTATGATTTTAAAAAATAAAATAGGTTATAAAGATTTAAAAAATGTACTTATTTTCATTTTAAAGGAGTGAATTATAATAATATTATAAGTATAAAACTACAAAATGTGTTAGTCCGCCATTTTATGAGAAAAAACAATCAGAGCGCACGACGTCATAGTATGGTCGCGTCAATTCTTCTGATAGTCTTCAATACAATATACGCATTAATTGTCGGTCTGGACTATGTTTATTTTGGTGTTATCGATATATTAATATTTTAATTAGATACTTAAAACTAAAACAAATCAAATATAAATGGAACAAGGATTCATCAAAGCAAATAGTTTCAATTTACCTAGATACTCGCCTACCTATCGGGGGACACTATGGGCCGGTATTACAGTGTCAGTTTAAGAGCTAAACTCAAGTTTTACAAAAATATAGCGTATTACAGTGTCCGTTTAGACCTAATCTTCCCTCAAATACGTCACTAAAACGACAAATATTTAACTCAACGTTTCTGGCAGATTAAGTACTTAACGTATGATGGCCTATTTTGACGTTTGGACATTAATGAAGTTCTTTATATGCTTATTGCCTAAATAATTGTAAATATTATATTATTGAGAGCTAAAAGTGGGGGAACAAATACTGTACTTCATTGTAAACGCGTACTTAATAAAATACACTTGTGTCTCGCCGTGCGAAATTTAATCACTTATTTCTCTTTTTTTTCGCGTGGGACGAAAACATATACCTCAGTAGGTGTTTTTTTCGTCGTGTTTGTACATTTAGGGACCGCACAACACTTATGCACTTTTGAATTGATTATAAATACACAAATCGTCCTAGAATACATATATTACATATAGTAGTGATATGCAGTTTACAATATCGTGACGTCACCGTCAGGGTCGGCAGGCGCCATGATACTACAAGCGTTTTTTGGCGTAAATGTCAAATTTGATTTTAAAATGGCGATTTTTGCTACTAAACCTTTATTTTATGTAGAAATGTATATATATTTGAAAACAGTGAATGCGTAAAAACATCGTGAGATAGTTTTTCAAAATTAGTCATCATGCCCATTGCCAAATGTCAATTTCTTTGAACCAGCGTTTTCAGCCTAGAGAAGCAAGGATTTTGTACCTATGTACATTTATTTGTAAATATTTCTGTGCTGATAATCGAAACTAAAACGTATAAGTAAGTATCATTAAATATTTTTATACAATAAAATATCATTTAAAGTTGCACAAATGGGCCGGACACGCACAGGGTATTCCTGAAGTAAGATGGGATGTTACGCAGCGGTGATAACCCAGCGGTAATGTCGTCGCCTCACATGCGTGAGGTCGACGGTTCGAATCCGGGCGGGGCTCGCACCTTTGGATTTTAAAAAAAAAAACTGTGTGCGGATTTAATCACTAGCTATGTGTAGCCATGATCCAATTTGTCTGGATCCCCTTTCTAAGGGTTACGAAGGTCAGATGGCAGTCGCTTCAATGTAATAACCAGACTCGCCAATTCCAGGATCATAGTCAAAGCGTACCCCGATAGAAACGGGACAAAAGTGCTAAAGGGAAAGAGAGAGAAGAAGGGATGTTACGCAGCTTTTTCAGGTGGCTATTCGGAAGAGTCTGCAAAAGACAGGACTTGGAGGCGAAAGTTGCAGGAGTCCAAGGATCGTATGGCCATCGAGAGGGAGGTTCTATTAATAACCCTTAAAATATTGTATAACTTTACTGTTTGGTAAAATATTGTAGAAATGGATGCCAAGTAGGTACATAATGTTGGAATAATTCGTGTATAAAGTATTCGTGTGTCCCAAATATGGGATAGGTACCCCATGTTGACAAATCTCAAATGCTCTTCTTCATTCTTTTTTAGTTTTTTTTTTATAATTTAACCAGTAACTTGTCTGTCTGTACTGGAATTTTGCCATCGATTTTCAACTTACTCCCCGACCAGTTTGTGCTCTGAAACTTTCATAATTTGTGTATTCCCGATGATAATGTAAGTTCAAAATGCCTCCATCTTTTTGATAAAATTAAACAATTTTGTATTTCTGAACATGAATAAATTGTGACTCTTATACATATTGCATTATGTTTTGTGTGACTCTCATACATATTGCATTATGTTTTGTGTGACTCTTATACATATTGCATTATGTTTTGTGTGACTCTTATACATATTGCATTATGTTTTGTGTGACTCTTATACATATTGCATTATGTTTTGTGTGACTCTTATACATATTGCATTATGTTTTGTGTGACTCTTATACATATTGCATTATGTTTTGTGTGACTCTTATACATATTGCATTATGTTTTGTGTGACTCTTATACATATTGCATTATGTTTTGTGTGACTCTTATACATATTGCATTATGTTTTGTGTGACTCTAAAACCTAGTTTTATCAAATAGCACAGTTTATTTATTCATTTATTCGTTTATTCATTCATGCATTTATTCATTCATTTATTTATTTATTCATTCATTCATTTATTTATTTTATTTATTTTTATTTATTTATTTATTTGTTTATTTATTTATTTATTTATTTATTTGTTTATTTATTTATTTATTTATTTATTTATTTGTTTATTTATTTATTTATTTATTTATTTATTTATTTATTTATTTATTTATTTATTTATTTATTTATTTATTTATTTATTTATGGTTATATAAATAGTGGAGTCTTTCCGCCGTGGAGGGGGGGCGGTTTACACATAATACCAACATATAATATATCCTTCGTTTGGACTTCACTTGCAAACTCCAGAGGTCGAGGCATTTTTATAAACTACTGTGGTCAAGACATCGACGGAGTTGTGTGTGTACCTAACATAATGTTTTAGAAATTAAGTAATTTCTTTATTTGTTGTTAATATGGTACACAAAGTACATATCATAATGTATGTTTTTTAAAAGAATGAATATTACTAGTTGCATGTAACACATGAGATCCAACTGTCGATGGCGATAGTATGCATAATCAAAGAATATGTACCAAACTATAAACAACACAAATTAATAAATAATTATTTTATTTTTTATTTTATTTTTATTTATTTTTTATTTTTTATTTGTTTGGAAACTTAACAGCTATACATTTATAATACTTAATTGCAAATGAGAATACAAAATAAATAGCCAATTATAAAGTTTCACATATTTGTAGCTGTGAGGCACCGGCTTAGAATAGCGCTTCCATTCTTTTAAATCATTGTTTTCGAGTGTCCCGTAAGAGCCGGGTAATCGAAAATACAACAGGCAACAATAACATATCACATAGTTCAGCAATGAGGTTCACCACCCATTCTGAATGTAGTGCTTTTTTTGGTGAAACGAGACTGGTGTGTGGGTATACATGGATGTGTTGTTCTCCCTTTTATAAGGCAATGCACACTCGCACACCTTTCGCTGGTTACCCCACATTGTGGGATATGCCGTGATGGTATGAATGAATGAATGAATATATTATTGATGTTGGGTAGTCATTGTAAGATGGTGAGTGTATGTGGGGGAAAGGGAAGGGTAATGGATATAGGAAAGCGTTGATAAGGAAGGGATGAATGTTTAAGGAAAGTAGGTTTGATTTTTAACCAGTAATATTACCAATAACTGCGCGTAATTGGCGTTTACATTTGAAGATATTTTATTTTCTATATAAAACATGTAGGTATGTTTGTCAGGATAGGATAGTATGGAGGTCAGTCTGTTTTTCCTACACAGAATATGAAAACAGTATGATGGTATGTATGTATGTTTGGAGATTTAAGTATCAAACTATTAAGTCTTCTTACATATTGTGTATAGGCGACTACCATACAAATTGTATGAAGTGATGTCGTCACTAAATTCCATTTTTATAAAAATTGTTAAAAAAAAACTGAGATGTGCTAACACAATGTTGTTATTTTTTATATAAAATTAAATTATCTAGTTGGGGTGTTTCGGCTTTTTTCGATATTTAAAAAAAAATGGAAATATAGGCAGTTAAACTCATAAATTTACCATAAATAAAATATTTTTCTTAATAAAAAATGTTTGAGAAACCCTGGAATTTTTAAAAAAAAAATTATTTGTGATTTTGTATTTGTCTATCTTTATACCAATTTTCAGTGTTCTAGCTTTTATGGTTTCTGAGATATATGGAAAAATAAAGTAAAAATTCAAAAGTTGATAACCCCTGACTGAAACAAAAATTCACAATTATGAGTATAATAGTTTTGTAGGCCTATAACTGTTTATATAATCTGAAAATTTGGACTCTGTAAATTGAGCGGATCAAAAGTTATAAGGGGGGACGGACACACACACCCACACACACACACAGACACACACACAAAACTCACATAAAATGTTCTACTCCGAATTCTGAGTAAATCTATGTATGAGAACATATATGCTGCGTGGCCTCTAGTTGGTGTTATTTGCATGCAAAAAATCCACTACACTATACAAAATGTTCCTTCGTACACGCATCTTGGCTTAATAATGTCGATTCATTAAGAGAATTGAATTCTCATGAACGAATCGACAGATGGATGACCTTTTATCAAGTACATATACATCCTCATACATTACCTAAACTGAGCATAAATGCTTGTGCTATATGTGAATGAAATCGGGCGTGGCAGAATTCAAACTAGCATAATAAAAAAAACAAAAGAAAGTATTTTATATTTTCTGAAATTTAAAATAAAAATGTAAAACTGTTAATACTTTTTTGTGTTAATAAATTTTGAAACATCCAGATATTTTTTTTTGACAAAAAATTCTTCGGCGTAAGTAAAATGAAATTTACAATACATCAAAATTCTGTGAGGTTTTTGATGATGTAGACTTTCATTACTTCCTCGAAACACTCTAAAGTATTTTTATATCAAGTTTATCAAAGTTTCGACGTGTGTAACTTTAATTTAAAGTATTCTTGGAAGTGTTTGATCTGACATTTTGTGTCAAATAAGAGATATTATTTTATTAGAAAATGAATCCCACTAGATATTATGTTTTATTCATGGTATTCATAAGGGCTCATATTCTATGACCTCATAAGCCATGCCAAAAGAATGTATTACTATTTTTGAACACAGAAATAATGTCTTCTATAAATCCACCGCACACATCAAATTGTGGTTCGAGTAAATATTTTTTATTTAAGGCCCTTGTATACCCTGGGCAACGGATGTACACAAAAATGCACACTAAATTACCTTCTAATGTATGAAACACGAAAACATATTATTGTATATCACCAGGGGGGGGCAAGTCTGGTTGACCGTCGATATTTAAACCCACCTTGTTTACCCATATCATGGATATAATTATTATATGGAGTTCTAAAATATCTTTAGATGTCATAGAACTCAATACTATAATTATATCCATGACATGGGTAATCACTGGGGTTTTGATTTCGCTGGTCGAACCAGACTTGCCCGCCTGATATGTGATATACAACATTTTTTCGTGCAGAAAAGTTAAATTTAGTTTTTTTTTTAAATAGTAAGAATAGTTATTAAAATATTATAATAATGAAAAACTCAGCCGGTAGATTTTCATATTCTCTTTCGATTGAAGTAAAAATCTGCATCATAGGCCTTGTAGTTTTTTTTAGTTAATTACAATAAAAATATAAAAACGGGTTTACTAGTTTTATTAAACAAATTCAAAATTCATTAAACTCATGCAACAGAATAAAGATGCACATACAAACTGTTCCTTATTTCAAAACGTATCTTTTGTGGGTATTAGGGAAATTATTTTCAAAATATTGTATTTTATCCCCCCTTAGGTTCTTTACAAAACACTTGGGTTCATAGTTACATGGTTCACAATATTATGGTCACAATAATTGATATAATACATTGAAATAACATGACATCATGGTCTAACAGAGTACAGATACAGTATATTAAAGAGTAAATAAAAGAATAAAGATACAAAATAAGCAATTCGGGAAAGAAAAGAAAAATTGAGTGGTAGAAGAATGTAAAGGGTTCCACTAGCACCATGTCCAATAAACAGTTATTTAAGATAAAAGTAAGGTACATAGCATTGAAAAAGCAGAAAGAATACAAGAACAAAGTCAAGGACGACAAACCAAACAAATAGGTACACATATAAAATAGTTAACTAATCCAACTGTCGATTCGTTCATGAGAATTCAATTTTCTGAATGAATCGACATTATTAAGCCAAGATGCGTGTACCTACGAAGGGACATTTTGTATGGTGTAGTGGACTTTTTGCATGCTAATAACACCAATTAGATGCCTCGCAGCATATATGTTCCCATAGATGGATTTACTCAGAATTCGGAGTAGAACATTTCATGTGAGTTTGTGTGTGTGTGTGTGTGTGTGTGTGTGTGCGTGTGTGTCTGTGTCTGTGTGTGTGTGTGTGTGTGTGTGTGTGTGTGTGTGTGTGTGTGTGTGTGTGTGTGTGTGTGTGTGTGTCTGTGTGTCCGTCCGTCCCTTATAACTTTTGATCCGCTCAATTTACAGAGCCCAAAAATTTAAGAATATATAAAAAGTTATAGGCCTACAAAACTTTTATACTCAGAATTGTTAATTTTTGTTTCAGTCAGGGGTTATCAACTTTTGAAATTTTGATTTATTTTTCCATATATCTCAGAAACCGTAAAAGCTATAACGCTGAAAATTGGTATAAACATAGACAAATACAAAATCTCAAATTAGTTTTTTTTGAAAAAAAATCCAGGGTTTCTCAAACATTTTTTATTAAGAAAAATATTTTTTTTATGATAAATTTATGAGTTTAACTGCCTATATTTCCAATTTTTTTTAAAATATCGAAAAACGCCGAAACATGCCAACTAGATAATTTAATTTTCTATAAAAAATATTACAATTGTATTAGCACATCTCAAATTTTTTTAACAATTTTTATAAAAATTGAATTTAGTGACGACATTGCTTCATACAATTTGTATGTCAGTAGCCTACACACAATATCTAAGAAGACTTAATAGTTTTATACTAATCTCCAAACATACATACATACCATCATGCTGTTTTCATATTCTGGATAGGATCAAAGGACTGACCTCCATACTATCCTATCTTGACATACATATCTAGGTACATGTGTTGTGTAGAAAACCAAATATCTTAAAATATTTAATATTTTGTAATTATGGGTTTATAGTTTGGTACTTAATTTTAATAAGTAAGTAAGTAATTGCTCCTCCCTGAGAAGTCCTGTACCGAGGTGTTCATTTGTGTGACATAAATATGTAGTACTTTATATGTAAAGTTCTTGAATTTAATTATGCATTGGATTGTTATTGAGAAAAAAATATATTTGATTAGGTGTAATTATGTTATTGATTTGACCTGAACCTGTGTTATTTATCCATTCTGTTATGTGTTTTTTGTAGTTTTGTGACAATGTGTTTTGTTGTAGCAGTAAAAAAAAAAATTTGAACAAATAAATAATTTTCAAGAGAGGCGAAACCAAAAATGATGTAGAACTAGTGACTGTTCTATGTATGTTGAAAGATCTGTGGAATATGTAATTCACTTATTGTTTCATAAATTTTCTCTCCTTCTCATGCAAAGACTGCGATAAATCGTCTTTTATCTTCTTATTGAATTAAACATGGGGAGGAAACTGAGAGAAATTGAGAGGAGAATGCTAGACTGAGAAAAATCATTTTATTTCTTAGCTTTATAATGCAAACTGTTCACTGCCCGCCCTTCACACGAAACAAAGTGTATCCACATGGATTTCATTCTATGGATATATTTTTTTTCTTCACATGATTTAACATCTGTGAATTGGGTTTGTATCCCAGAAGAGGAGAAACATATCGATCATTCTAAATGTTCTTACTGTGAGACACCAGCTTAGAATAGTGCTTCTACTAGAAGCTGTTCCATTGATTTTGTACTAAAAATAAATTATGATATAGTCGCCTATCGAGTCGAGCTATCTCTGAATCTTCTACCCTCCATGCTTCCCATTACGACAATCTTCTAGATGTTATCAGGGTCCTCTCTGTAAAATATTTTTATACTATCATCATCATCATCCTCAGCGTTACAGCCCTTGGTGGGTCTTAGCTCCATCCAAGAATCTTCTCCAAACTGCTCTATTTTTGGCTGCCACTTTCCAGCATCGTAGCTTAGGTTTCCCTACGCTTCTTCTACCGGTTGGGCTGTTAGTCAACACCCTTTTTGGGAGCTCCAGATCATCCATACGGTGTACATGACCCAACCAGCGTAGTCTGCTAATCTTAATAAACTTGACCACCCTGATGTCCTGGTAATGATCATAGAGCTTAGTGTTGTATCTCTTACGCCATGTTTGACCATCATTAAAAGGTCCATATATTCTGCGTAAGATTTTTCTTTCAAAGACGTCCAGACTGCTTCATCGTGCTTTTAATATTATAATTAATCCAAAATAAAAAAAAAACCTAGATGAAAAGTGACATCTGTGGAAGCTGTTATAAATTGATAGTTTTTTAGTTAGGTTCAGAACCATTTGAGTGATTATATAGAAACGTGTTGTCAAAGAAATAAAAGAGTATATAGACAGATGTCACCCAACTGGAAAATATAATATTATTTATTAATTATTTAACTGTTGTTTCTATGCTAGGGTGAATAATTTAAATGAATAAATAATATTGAATGGGGAACAATAAAAAAGTTATAATTAAGAAATAAAGAACAATAGAAAGGCATTCTAGATATAGACCTCCTCTAGTAAACAACTTTAATTCTAACTTGTATACAGTACCATTAAGTCTTGAAAATTGCATTATTAAAATTGTAAATAAAGTTTATTGTTTTAAAAAATGTTTATTAAAAAAATCAAATCTATCTAGAAGAGAGAGAATTTTACACTCTCTGGTTACTAAACTACAAAATAATACTATATAAAAAAATATATTGTTTAGTTACGAATAACCTGTATTTGAAGCTTTTAATGAGATTTTTTTGTTTCATTACAAAAAGTATCGCATTTTTTCTATTCATATACGAAGATTTTGTATTATTATAATATTAATATATAAATATCTCGTGTTACGATGTTCGTAGATGCAAATCTCGGAAACCGCCCAACCAATTTCAACGAAATTTTCAAAATTTGTATTGTTGATTCCGTATTGAAAGAAAGGATAATTTTTGGACCTGATAAGTGTCGCTGTTATCGAAATATAATTTTTTTACGAAAATTTTGTCTCAATCAAAAATACATATAACCACAAATTTTGACTTCCCTAAACCTCCTCCGATATCTTTTTATAGGAAAAAATGGTGGTAATTAATTTTTAATTTGTGTAATCTTTCAATGAATGGCGGTATGAACAAATCTATTGTCATTTATATTACACATTCAAAGAATATTCCACACTCAAATGTTAGAAATTAGGAGCTTCTTCTTCTTCTTCTTCTTCCTTTTCATAGATCCGAAGATCTGTTTCTACCGCTATTAACCGCTAAATTAGGAGCATTGCATAAAATGTGAGGTCTACATTAAATAAATTACAGGGCAACCTGTGGTGTATTCAAATTAAACACAATTTATTTTTATACCGTTTATTAAACACACAAATAGTTATAAATATAAAACAAGTATAAATGGGTACGTATATTTCAATATTCCAATTAATTCAATTAATACACACGTAGGTTATAATATATATTATAATACGATCACTGACAGCGTGTATATTGTATGGGTACCAATACCGGACTGACTTATGTAAGACCATTCGTTTTGCGAAGAGATACTGTCTCTTCGGTGATATACAATATACATACTTATCTATATCTATTGTATACGGTAAAGCCGTATACCGCTAGATCAGTTCTAGAAGATTAGCTTCAATTGGATATATCGTCACATCGAGAGATGGAAAAGCTACAAAACGCATCATAAAAAATAGTTCTGTGGGCAACAGACCACTGGGAAGACCAATACAGAGATTGAAGGACAATGTCACGGTTGTTGACAGGAAGGCATGGAAATTTACTGATCACGAGGCTAAAGCTCTACCGGAGTAGTACGGCCGTCGGAAGTAAGAAAGTAAATCTTTATAGAATGCGTTGTACATATTATATAGATGGCGATATGTGGCAGGACAAAGTCAGCCCGGGGTCACTTTTATAATATAAATGTATATTTGTGTTTAGTCTTTGTAGCAAAAAAGTGGTGCATATGTTAGTCTTGGGTACTTAAATAAATTAAAAGGTCGCGTTTTATTTTAAGGCGATACCATTCTTATAATTGACCAAAAACATGATATAATTTTACTGAATCTTCATACATTCTTGAATCGCTCAACAACCAACTACCTACAACAAATTCAATAGTTCGCAAACCCTGGACAGTTTTATTGATGACATGTAAATTTAGGTCCTGGATGAGGCCGTTGTTGGCGTAATCTTTTAAGGCGTAATTTGAAAAATCACGGAGGTTATTCCTATTCTCCCATTCCTTCTCCATTCCTGTTCAATAGAGATTTGTACGTTGTAAGCCTAGTTACTTATTGGATTGTATAAAAGCATAAATGAATATCGTAAGTCTCCAGAATGTGGCAACTTGTTATTGGGTGCGTGTTAAATACTTATTTGAAATAGCACCCGTCAGTGAAATTAAAAAATTAAACAATATGTTTTAGATTCTACGTATATTTTTTTATAATTGGTCGATAGCTATTTCTCCTTGTCAGGGCATCTTCAAGACTATGACGGCGTGATGTTTCTGTTGGGTTATATAGGTAGAGGGTTGAGCTTACAGTGTTTTTTGATTGGTCAGTGTCTGCAAATATACTATTAAACAATGGTAGTGAGTGGAGACTATAGTTAAACTTAACAATTTACTAAACATTCCCTAAATATACCGGTAGTTATATTTATTTATTTATTTATTATTATTTTTACACAAAAATAAATACAACATATACAAACTAACTAATAACGCCCCACAAGGCAAATGCCTGTTCTGGGACTGTTATTTTACACAGTTGAGTATCTTTATTCGGCTGTTATTTAGTTTTTTGATATAGTTCTAAGAATTTTATTTTATTGGTGGGTTATTTTCTAGGTATAGTATTTGTTTCGGCCACAGAAGAGATGGGCCGACGATATTGTTGTGGTCGCCGGAATCAAATGGATTGAAGCGACACAGAATAGAGTAAAATGGAGACAGATGGAAGAGGCCTACATTCAGCAGTGGAGCAGTGGAGGGAAGGCTAGGAAGAAGAAGATGAAGAAGAACATTTGTTTATTTGTGGATATTGCTATCCTGTTAGTTTCCCAAGAAACTACATTTTTAAAATGAAATATGAATTGTGTATTATGTTTTCAAACAAATTGTAGGTATATAACTGTCTGTTCCCAGAACAAAAAAAATAGATACTAGTTGCATGTAACACATGAGATCCAACTGTCGATAGCGATAGTATGTATAGTTGAAGAATATGTACCAAAATATAAACCCATAGATACAAATTATTGAATATTTTCAGATATTTTGTTTTCTATACAACATATGTAGGTATGTATGTCAAGATAGGATAGTATGGAGGAAGATCCTTTTTCCTACCCAGAATATGCAAATAGCATGATGGTATGTATGTATGTTTGGAGATGAAGTATCAAACTATTAAGTCTTCTTACATATTGTGTATATGCGACTGCCATACAAAATGTATGAAGCAATGTCGTCACTAAATTCAATTTTTAAAAAAATTGTTAAAAAAAAATTGAGATCTTCTACTACAATGTTAATATTTTTTATAGAAAATTAAATTATCTAGTTGGGGTGTTTCGGCTTTTTTCGATAATTGTAAAAGTTTTGGAAATATAGGCAGTTAAACTCATAAATTTATCATAAAAAAAATATTTTTCTTAATAAAAAATGTTTGAGAAACATTTGGAAGGACGGAGGCAGCGTGGAAGGACGGAGATCTCATGGTCGCTCATCAACCAGATGGAGCGATTTGGTTAAGTCCACAATGGGGTCTTCGGTGACTGGTGCTCTGCGTTCAGCACAAAACAGATTGGCATGGAGGCGGGCCATACGTGTGGCGACGGACTACAGCCGCTATCCCCAGTCATGAGGAAAAGGACGAATATATCACTTCAAATTAAATATATGTATTCACTTATGATTTAAATTTAAACTTTTAACTTAATTATAGTATTATATATTTTATTTACTAATTTATCCAGTTACATATATTATATTGTACCTACTTCAGATATTATTATACTTGTAAAAAAGGATTTTTAATAAATAAATAAAATAAATAAATTTCAATCTACGCTTTAACCTACCAACGTACATCCTTTAAGTATAAAGGCAAGCGAACATTTTTTTAACTATTAGAGCATTACAAAATCAAGCATGGCTCGCTCTTGAATTCCTTCATATGGAGGAGAATTTTGATATTTCATAGAAGGTCTGTCTCACAGGATTTTGCCTTTAAATTTCCGGATCGTTCGACTTGAAGGTTCACTCCACTTCCCTAGACTACAGACCGTAGAGTTGTAGTTTATTCACAAGGATTGGATTATTTGTTTTAGCTCTTTTACAAAGCGATATTCTGTTTGGGAAAAAGACACTGGAAAATTTCTGTTGTTTTATCAACAAAACAGTATTTCGCTACACAATACACTATTATATAAAATATTAATAAAGTCAGCAACTAATAATAATAATAAAAGACTTTTATTCAATGAAACAACGTGGCAGATCTCTACCAGTCAACCACCAAATATTATACTATTAATATTATACTATGATGATTTATTTACCACGTAAATAAATTTATGTGTAGTGACCAGCAAACATTTTGAAATACACCTATTTAGAAAATGACATGACAACAACTTAACCACACTTAGGTACGTAACTGAACGATTTAAAATATGTAGTTTTATTTTCAAATGACTATTGGCATTAAACTTATTATATAAAATTAGTAGGTATCTGATTAATTTGATATTAACCTATATTTTTAAAGACCAGAATTAATTTGATATTAACCTATATTTTAAAGACCAGAATTAATTTGATATTAACCTATATTTTAAAGACCAGAATTAATTCGTTAGCTGTGAGGCACCGGCTTAGAATAGTGCTTCCACTCTTTTCTATTACTGTTTTCGAGTGTCCCGTAAGAGCCGGGTAATCGAAAATACAACAGGCAACAATAACATCTGACATAGTTCAGCAATGAGGTTCACCACCCATTCTGAATGTAGTGCCTTTTTAGGTGAGACGAGACTGGTGTGTGGGTATACACATATGTGTTGTGCTCCCTTTTATAAGGCAATGCACACCCGCACACCTTTCGCTGGTTACCCCACATTGTGGGATATGCCGTGATGGTATGAATGAATGAATTAATGAATATTATACTAGAGATAGCACAGAGGTCAAAATTCAAGCAAAATTCATTATATTTTTGAGTTTGAAGTCTGGTCAACGTGCGGAATCAAAACCATCCATGTTTACCCATATCATGGATATACTTATCTTATGGAGTTCTATAACACCTTTGGATATAATGGAACTCCACAAGATAATTATATTCATTATATACACAATTTAATAGTCGTTCCAACAATAATGTATACTAGTGAGACATGGACATGGCGGAAGACGCATGAAAGTCAAATTAACGCTATTTAATGAGGTCCCTAAGACGAATGTATGACAAAACAATCTAAGATAGGATAATGAATGTGGATTTTGGACGAAAATGCAATGACGAGCTGAAGTTTGAGGATCGTCAGATTGAGG
The DNA here is from genome assembly GCA_963576475.1 of Molanna angustata. Classification (NCBI taxonomy): domain Eukaryota; kingdom Metazoa; phylum Arthropoda; class Insecta; order Trichoptera; family Molannidae; genus Molanna; species Molanna angustata. The sequence goes on along the minus strand of OY754985.1, from coordinate 1,457,925 downwards.
ATATGTTACAGACGTATCCTCCTAGAAGGGAACCGGACTGCCTGGAGAAGCTTGTTGTGATGGGCAGCGTGGAGGGATGGAGATCTCGTGGTCGCTCACCGACCAGATGGAGCGATTTGGTTAAGTCCACAATGGGGTCTTCGGTGACTGGTGCTCTGCGTTCAGCCCAAAACAGATTGACATGGAGGCGGGCCATACGTGTGGCGACGGATAGCAGCCGCTATCCTCAGTCATGAGGAAAATGACGAATATATATTTCCAACACTTATTTAACAATAAATTACCTTTAATTAATAATTTAAAAAATGAAAATGTAATAAAAACATGTTTTTAAACTGCATTTATATACGAAATTTGTATACAAACGATTTAATGTGTTTAACATTAAGACCGCTACTCTAATAATACGTTACACGTGACATCAGCTCTGTTTTACATAATGCCTTTGTAGGCGATAGTCTATCTGCGGTATTTGCTACGCCGTCATTCGTAGAGGGAAGGATATCGTAGAGGAAAACTGGCGTAGAGGAAAGAATATCTTAGAGCCCACATCTCGTTGATCGATGACGCTACCATAAGGGAACAAATTGAGATTACAAAGGACGCTTTGTGGATGAAACTGGAATAAATCAAGCAGAGTTTTTGCGTGGGAGAAGTATGCCAAGAGAATGATGTACCACACATCACATCACATCACTTTGGGGAAGATGTGTATTAACGATATGTTTTATAACCTGTTAGAGGCGAAAGGAAACTTTCTCTTGAAACACTCAACTTTTTGGGATGAAACTACTTTTGAGAAATGGGATAATGCACATCTTTATAGGCAACGTTTTCACAAATGATTGTAGACTATAAAATATTTCAAATTCGTTTAATTCCTACTATGTTGGAAGCATTTTATGTAATTACATTATGATATGCTGAAAATCAGCTGCTGAGGGCTTGTCTTCCTGCAACACATCTGAGCATGGTATTTTTGAATCGGACAAGTTGTTTTTCTTTTCATTTGTTGATATATTTCTTTGTATACGTGTGTAATCTTCTTTTATTCGTCTCAATAAATATTTTATTATTATTATTATCTTTCCTAGTAATTTGATTCTATCAGCTGTCTTATTTTAGTGTTTTTTTTTCTTTTAATGTAAAAGTATAGTTATTATGTATTTTCGTATTTTTTTTGTAATCAAGTTATCCTATTTTTATTTTATTTTTGTATTGTTTTATTTAGAAATACAACAGCTGTTTACAATCATTAATAAACAGTTAATAATTTTCTTAATTATATCGCCAATTACAGTACTTCCTAGTTATTCAAGTGTACATCTGCGCATATAGATACATTTTACATTTTTTTCGGTCTTTACAAATACACAATACACAATAATGCATGGAGTTTTCACTAGTGCTCTAATAAAGCAATGCAACATTGTTTGTCTAATAAATTGTGTAGACTAGGTATATTACTCTCTATCAATCAATAAATAAAATAAAATATATATGTTTTTGTATCATTGTTATTTTTTACACCCTATTCTGAAATTTCACTCGTCTATCTGTCTGTCTGTACTGGAATTTCGCAATCGTTTTTTAACTAACTTTACGACCAGTAGGAGCTCTAAAACTTTCTGAACAATATTTATATAACTGATCATAAATTGTGACTGCTATACAATTTGCAAAGTATTACACACATTTCATTATAAGTGCACAATTGCCGTATGGCAATATCTTCCAACCGAACATATCCATTTGGTGATGCAAATTGTGTTAATGACACGTATCAATTTATGTGGATAAAATTTTTATATTTATATTTATAGAAACATATTCTAAAACAATAAAAATAATAAAATAAAGGAGGGGAGAAAAATTGCTGGCATTTTTGGATTGCATAGGACTCACGATATTATTTGAACCTTATCCATCTATAACTTATTCTGTGGTTTAAATCTATGTAATATGTATATGTACGATATATAAATTGTTATTCCTGTCGTAACGATCCATACATAGAGAACAACCTCATTTCTGACTATAAAATGGACCGCAAAGGTATATCACTTATGTCATCATATACTTTAGTATTCAAAGATCAAACGTTTTGAAGATTGATATTTTCTAGGTAACTTATCTTCCTACATAATTGTGTACCCATTTACATATTTCATCTTTATTAACAATTCAATTAATTGTGGAAACAAGTTTACATGTTCCTTGTAGGGAATCTATTTACATACGCCCATTCCTTTAACTAGGGAAATTACCTGATGGTATGGTGATATGGTATCAATTACATAATCCAACTGTCGATTTGTTCAGGAGAACTTTGTTCTCTTAACATATCGACAATGTATCAAGCCAGAATACGCGAGAATTGTATGGAGAGATCTACTTTTTTCACGGCTTTTCCAACTTTGAAGTCAAAAAACACCAACTTAGAGGCTTCGCAGCATATATGTTCCATACACGGATTTACTCAGAATTCGGAGTAGAACATTTCGTGTGTCTGTGTGTGTGTGTGTGTGTGTGTGTGTATGTCTGTGTGTGTGTGTGTGTGTGTGTGTGTCCCCTTATAACTTTTGATCCGCACAATTTACAGAGCCCAAAATTTCAGAATATATAAACAGTTACAGGCCTACAAAACTTTTATACTCGGAATTTTGAATTTTTGTTTCAGTCAGGTGTTATCAACTTTTGAATTTTTATTTTATTTTTCCCTATATCTCAGAAACCATAAAAGCTAGAACGCTGAAAATTGGCATAAACATAGACAAATACAAAATCTCAAATTAGTTTTTTCAAAAAAATTCCAGGGTTTCTCAAACATTTTTTATTAAGAAAAGTATTTTTTTTATGATAAATTTATGAGTTTAACTGCCTATATTTCCATTTTTTTTTAAATATCGAAAAAAAACCGAAACACCCCAACTAGATAATTTAATTTTATATAAAAAATATAAGCATTGTAGCAGTACATCTCAAATTTTTTTCAACAATTTTTATAAAAATTGAATTTAGTGACGACATCGCTTCATACAATTTGTATGGTAGTCACCTTTACACAATATCAAAGAAGACTTAATAGTTTGATACTTCATCTCTAAACATACAATATACATATACCATCATGCTGTTTCAAGCTTGATTTATTCGATATTTTTATAAAATATATGTTTCCTGCTGGGCCTAAATAAAATTTTTATTATTTTTATTTTAAAATGAATATGTCCTTGTTAAACAAGTACATATACATCTTCCTACGTTCCCTAAAATAAGCAAATAAATGATTGTGCTATAGATGAACGAAATCGGTCGAGGCAGGATTTGAACTAGCGACCACTGAATTACTAACCCAGCGCGCTAACCGCTCTGCAATCGACCCATCCATCTGATTGATCTGATTGATTTGATTCAGTTATGTACATAATAATATTTTACTGTTTTTGCATATTTTCAATGTAAAACAATTATCATTATCATAATGTACATTTAAACTTTTAATACATAAATACATATTTTTATTTTTTCCCTTCCCATCAGGTTACGTCTAAGATTTGTTTAATTTTCATTGGTGTACATATTTTTATACTTTTTACTTTTTGTGTATAAATGTTGTATGTTTATTGTTTTATGTAGGTTTTCTTTTTTTTGTATATGTACCACTTCCACCTATAACGGTCCACACTTGCAAAAAGTGAAAGCTAGGAACAACATAATTATGAAGCTCACCGGAACAACTTGGGGCAGCACTGCTGAAGTGCTGCGTACATCAGCGGTTGCTCTCGTTTATAGTGCGGCGGAGTACTGCGCACCAGTGTGGGAGAGAAGCGTCCATTGCAAAACCCTTGATGCCGAATTAAATAAAACAATGAGGACAATCACCGGATGCTTAAGGCCAATTGCACTCCCGTGGCTCCCTGTGCTTTCGAACATTGCTCCTCCTGATTTGCGCAGGAGCCAGGCTACAGCTAGAGAACTTGCCAAGATTGAAAAGAATCCCGCAATTCCCGCATCTCAAGATATATTCCGTCCACCAAGACAACGACTGAAGTTCAGAAAGCCTGTTTGGTCGAAGCTACTCGGCGAATTCAACTTGCCTAGAGCATGGAAAGAGAGGTGGAATGATTCAGACCTGGTATTAAACAAACATATTATTCTAGACCCTAACGAAAGGGTCCCAGGTCCCAGGTTATAACCTTCCCCGAAAAGTTTGGATTCAGCAAAACAGAATTCGTACAGGTCAAGGACGATGTAACTACCAAATGTGAAAATGGGGAAAAAGGGATTCTCCAGAATGTGACTGTGGAGCAAGAAGCCAAACTATCCAGCATCTAGTAGAGAAGTGCCCGATACGGAGGTATGAAGGAGACTGGATGGACATCCATAGGGCGACTCCAGAAGCTGTGAAGTGGCTGGCCGAACGGGAGCCAAGAGTGTAGAAGGGAACTACTCAATGACGCAGCCAAAAACGCAGGAAAAGCCGTAGCCATACAAAAAGTAAGTAAAGTAAAGTGCCTATAACCATAGCAGACGGTTGTCTGAAAGAAATTGCCACTAGGCAATAAGTCCGCTATTTGTACTGGCAAATAAGTTATGTACAATAAAGTGTTAAAATAAATAAATAAATAATAATTTATATTCTTCATTTCAACGTGTCATCAAATTAATTTTTATTTATTTTTTTGTTTTCTTCTTCTTTTTGTGCCATTTCAGGTCTTCCCGATATCTTTAAGAAAACAGCTCTCTTTTTTTTCCTTTTCAAGTACATAAACATTCTCATACATCCCCTAAATCAAGCATAAATGCTTGTGTTATAGGCGAACGAAATCGGTCGTGGCAGGATTCGAACTTGCGACCATTGGATTATAAATCCATCACCCATCAGCAATGATCGTACAATTCATTGTGTAATTTGACCTGCGATAATAATATTTTTTCATAATAAAATAATTTTTGTATTCATAAATGTCAAATAAATTAATATAAAGGAAATTTTAATGAATTTGATATACTTCTTATTCCTTGTTTTTACTTATTATGTATTTTTCTCAAAATGCGATGATTGTTTTTCCTTTGGAAACAATGTCCCTGGCCATAAATACTGTCCACAAATTAAAATGCTCGCAACGATCCATGAAGCGGCAAATGTTGGGCATAAGTCTGAGTTATATAATCACTAATACAGAAATCAGACGCCGAACAAAAGTCGCCGATATCATGGATCGGATTGCAAAATTATGACACGTGGCCAGACAGCCAAATTCAAGATGGACTCCCATAGTCTTAAAGTGGAGGCCATGGGAATACAAAAGGGGTGTCGGTCGGCCACAGAAGAGATGGGCCGACGATATTGTTGTGGTCGCCGGAATCAAATGGATTGAAGCGACACAGAATAGAGGAAAATGGAGACGGATGGAAGAGGCCTATATCCAGCAGTAGAGGGAAGGCTAGGAAGAAGAAGTTTTTCCTTATCAGGATCTTAATTATTAAACTGGTCACTTCACAACTGGTCGAATCAGGTAACTCATTTGTGGTTTTAGTTATTTGAATTTTTTATTTATTTATTCAACTGTTTGTTCATTGTACACTGAGAATATACGAATCCTCACACTTGTACCATAAGCAAATGCTTATGCAATAGGTGAACGAAATAATATGTTTAGGAAAGAATCGAACATACTGCAACAAACTCATCTTTAGTAAAATCTTATCATGAAATATAAAATCTCGTGTAACGATGTTCTTACGAGCTCCGAAAGCGTTCAACCGATTACAAGTAAATTTTGATAAATGCGTTATTTTTTTAAAATGCGTTGTGGTTTCAACTTAAAATATAGGATATATTAGGACCCAATAGATGGAGGTGTTATCGAGATCTACAAAAAATTGATGTATTATTTTCTTCAGATTATTCATCCGAAAATACTTAAATCACAAATTATAACTTTCCGACACCCCTAAAAATCTATTTCATTTTTAAATTATTTATGCTTTCAATATGGCGTATGAACAAATCTGTTCACATCTGTATTATAAATATTGCCAGGATCCGAGTGCGCAGAACGCAAATTTGTGAATTTTTGTTTCGTTGGTATACGTGCAAATCATCCCCCTTTTCGGCAAAATGGCTCAAGATATTTGACGTCAACTATACTTATCTAGAGAATATACCACAAATGTACGAAAAAAAACGAGTGGGTTGTGGGCAACGCTTAACTCCTCACTAACAAGTCATTCTATTCAAATTTTGTATGGAAAATTATTCAGCCTTTTCATGAAATAAGTTTGTTCAATTATTTTTTTATTTAAATATTTTATTATGAAAACTTGATTATTCTTTAACGCTATTTTATGAAAGTAGCGTGCTTTTTTACCAATTTGAAAATAAAAATTTCAAATTTTAAGTTTCCTGAGCATGGGGTCACTTTAAATTTTTTTTTAAATGAATATGTCCTTGTTAAACAAGTACATATACTTCCTACGTTCCCTAAAATAAGCAAATAAATGCTTGTGCTTAGGTGAACGAAATCGGTCGAGGCAGGATTCGAATTCGTGACCACTGGATTACTAGCCCAGCGTGTTAACCGCTCTGCCACCGACCCATCTAATACCCATATTTGACAATTAAAAAAAATTGAGAAGCACTATTCAGATATCTTTCAAAATCTAATGGGGTCTAAGCGAGTATTAGATATACGTATTTGCAAAATTTGAAAGGAATCTAATGAGTATTTTAGTCTATAATCGATAAAGTAAAATAAACACACAGCACATAGCACACACACACACACAGATACATTGTAATGATACTTTCGGAATACAATCTCAGCATGATACTTGTTGATAATCTGCAATAAAAAAAATAGCCTTCAAAATTGCGAAATCATAACTACCCACTATATTCCCTTGGGTTAGTGAGTAGTAAAAATTAAAAAATAAGTACATTAAACAATTATTCAAATGCATTTTTATTTTTTTTAGTACATTTCAATTAAATCAATATAATATGTTGTTCTTGTGTATCCTTGGTATAGATTTCCATCAGACTATAATATAATGCTGATGTGGGTAGAGATTATCGATCCAATCGTCTGTATCCAATCGTTGCTATGGTATAAGTTGTTGAAACTGATACCTAATTGAGAGGTCATCTCAGGAAGCTGTGTGGAGAGATCTGGACCACTTCACTTAGATTCAACGTCTGAGCTAATCTTGTTCATCACTTTTAATTCGCCTCAAGTCAATTTACGATCTAATCTGAGTTAAGCGTTAATTTGGCTTGACTGAGAGAAACTAATTAATATAGTATACACATTTATATATGTAGCTATTTTTTGACATTGAATACAACACAGCGGCAAGACTTATTTTCGGTGCAGAAAAACGATGTCACATAACTCCACTACTAAACCGATTACACTGGTTGAAGTGTCCAGAGCGAATTGATTACAACATTTATTTGACAGTATATAATGCTTTGAACAACCTGGCACCATAATATATACAAGAGCTGTGTCAGAGAAGAGATCTCTCTGGGAGGCATCTCACACTCAGGTCGTCTAGATCACAGAGTAACAATTCCTTAAAGGAGTTGGACAGAGTCAACAAAGTGGCTTACTATGACCGATGCTTTAGTGTGAGTGGTCCTATTAAGTGGAATTTACTGCCACTAGATGTCCGCAGTGCTCAAAACAAGAGCACTTTCACTAAAGGACTAAAAACAGCTTTGTTTCAGAGAGCAACACAACATTAAACTATCAGCGCCCTTGGTATGATCTCGAATCATTAAACGGCGCTATACAAATAACTTATTATTATTATTAATACAAAATATATTTATATACAAAGGTACCTTTGAGAAGAGCGAAAGACGAACAAAATGCGAGATACGAGTGGAGAATGTACAATTAGAACAAGTGGATGAATATTTATACTTAGGAAGCATGTTTCAGCGTGATGGAAGATTGGAAAAAGATATTTAAAGGAGAGTAACGGCAGGTAATAGAGTGAATGGTGCATTAAGAGCGGTAATGGCTGACCCAATTATTTCGAGGCAAGCAAAGCTCGCGGTACACAATGGTATCGTCGCACCGACTCTAATGTATGCTAGTGAGACATGGACATGGCAGAAGACGCATGAAAGTAGAATTAACGCGGTTGAAATGAGGTCACTAAGACGAATGTGTGGTAAAACGATGTATGATAGAATAAGAAATGAGGATATTAGACGAGAATGTATGATTGAAAGAAATATCGTAAGTAAGATGAAAATAAATGCCCTTAGGTGGTTCGGCCACATAGAAAGAATGAGTGATGACCGTCTGACAAAAAAGTGTACAAGGCTGATAAAAGAGGAACGAAAAGTAGAGGTCGGCCAAGAAAAAGTTGGCACGATCACATAAATGAGATTTTGAAAGATGGTGATGTTAGAAGTAAGAATAATAGAAGAGCGTGTATGAGACTATTTACGGACGTGAATGAAGCGAGGAATGTGTGTCAAGAGAGAGGAGTATAGCGTTCGGTTTTCTCTGCCTACCCCAAATAGGGAAATGGCGTGATGGTATGGTACCTTACATGGCGAAACGATCATCCTTAAAATCATTCATCAATTCATACAGTCACCACATTTTTCGCAATGTGGGATGAAAATAAAGCTCGATGTGTAGTTATACTCACCTCATTGTTGAACTTTGTGAGATGTCTTTGTCGCCTGTTAATATCCATTACTTGGTTCTATCAGGACACCCTTTTTATAAATAAATAAATAATAAACACTTCCTTCACACCGCGTAAATTCGAGTTTATTAATATAAGAAAATTTCTTCCAAATAACCATTTTTTCTGTCCAGAGAAGCAATATTTGCGTGAGGAATGAATTTGAATAAATTTCTCCTCTGCTGGGGAACCCAGGAATTCTTCTTCTTGGCACTGTCTCAACTCACTGCCTATATTGGCTATTGGAGTCAGCTCTCTCGTCCTTAGGCTGTGTAGTATTCTACATAACATATATGTATTGCAAGATATTTTAACAATTTCAATGTCATTGTATATTATTTTTCATATTGTATAGCATTGTACATTTTAATTTAGGTACTGCCTCCCTGACCAGCCAGGATATCTTAGGATGTACACCGATACTTTAAACCTAACCTACAAAAGTTTGGTAAAAATAGGTTGGTTATGTTTGTTTGTAGTTGTTATAATTGCGACTGACTTGAGCCAGTTGAATTATATTAAAATTAAAATAAAATAACTAAATTGGTGTGAATACTAGATAAACTGTATGTCTTGGCTGTTCAGGGAGGCAGTATCTTTAATTTGATCCAAAGTTTATTCAACGTTATAGATTACTATCTTTTTTTAACCAATTTTTCTTTACACTTAAGATAATTTTATTTTACGTTAATATGTTATAAAAAATATAAAAATACTTGGTTATAGTTCTATTGTATTTATAATACAATAGAACTATAACCAAGTATTTTTATATTTTTTTATAACATATTAACGTACAATGGAGTTCTATCAAGAATTGTCGATCGACAAACTAAACTTAGTTGCTTATATAACCTTTTAATGTTTTGTTTTTATTATTGTATGTATTCGGCCTTCGTGGCTCAGTTGGTTGGGTATCTGACTGTAGATCTAAAGTTCCCGGGTTCGATTCGCGGTGAAGACACAGTTTTTAATTGTGTTTTCAGTCTGTATCTGTGAGACGATAAATATAGTAAGTCTCGAGAATGTGGCAACTTGTTATTGGGTGCATCTTAAATTAATATTTGACATAGTACCTGTTATACAGCCCGAGAAGCAATATTAAATAAATAATCTGCGATTCTGGGAATCGCTTCTTTGTGAGTAGTTTTCTTTGTAGGATATTGGAGCATTTGTTTATCCGGGAGTTCATTGGTCTTCCTCTGGATAGTAAACGAGGAAGATTAATGTTTATTAATGTTTATGGTATGGTCTGGTAGTCTCCTTTTTACATTTTCGTATTTTTGGCTCTACCCAGCTCTTATGGGACACCCGAAAACGATGACAATAGAAAAGATCGGGTTTTGGTAACTTTTCTAAAAAAAAATATTTTTAAGAGGTTTGTCTGAAGGTGTGTGGAAGCCTATTTCATGCATTTGGTCCTGTAACAGCAAACGCATGATCGCCGAAATTAGTTCTGTGCTCTCTGTTTATTTCAGCCAATTTTTCAACCATGCATTTTCAACGAGGCGACAATTGTCTTGTCATTTATAGAGGGACAGAATGCAAAGCTCGGAAAAGTAAACATGAGCTCCATTGAAGATCGTGTGACAAAGCTTATATTCAATAATTTCCCAAAATTTAAATCAAAACTCTCATCTTCCCAATATCCCTATATGCAGCCGAAACCTTGACAATGAACTCCTGTGATCATGCCAGGATTGACGCATTAGAAATGTGATGATGGCGTTGTATCCTGAGGATTCCTTGAACTGAAATATAACAAATTACTCGGTCTTAAAAGAGCTCGAAATAAAACAATAATTGTCTACGGTATGCAATTATCCGGTGCTGAGTTTCTTTGGTAATATTGCCAGAAAAGGACCAGGTTAACTGGTAAAAAGTATTGACTATGGAAGGGGTAAGGAGGGTCGCGGGGTTATGAAGAAGGGAATAAGGACTGACCTGTCCTCCGTCATCGGTTTCCAAATGTTTTTCTCTTCCTCTACTGTCTTGCGGTACGACGAGTCTTTTGACCTTCCAGGAACAGCCCGGAAGGTACCGATATCGATTACCGTCAGGGACAACACACGGAGTTTCGCGACCGGCAATATGCTCCAAAACTACTCTACGCTGCAATCATCTAAGAGATTGCGAAACACACATAACGTATCAATCGGAGAGCATTTGGGCTGATTTTTATTCAGCCTTGACATGGCCAGGCCCGGATGGGTGGAAAAGGTATGAAGTGAAGAAAGGATTTGTTCCAAACAGTTCCAACTCTGAACAAGTAATACAGGTAAAATAAGTAGAGGCAGATCTCCTGCGCGATGGTGTGACCAGATTATAGGGATGACCTTAATTCGGCGGAGTGAGCTGTGGACAGCAGATATAACTGGAGACGATTCGTTATGTCAATTGGCGGTCCCATAGATCAAGACCGTCAGCAGTGAGGAAACGACAAATCAATGAAGATGTATGTGACAAAACCCGGAGGCCTCAGTGATGAACTAGTTTTCGGTGCCGCAGAACTTAATTCGTTTGTTTCTTTTTTTTTGCTAAATTGGTATCAAAGCCCGACCATTCCAAAACATAAACTCTTCACTAGTACCATTAATTTATTCAAATATTGTTTCACATATAAACAAGAGCACCAATTCTGAAATCTTTATTGCATTCCGTCTCGGAGATCTAGATGGCTAATTTGAGATAATATTATCTGATCTGAAAAATCGCGTGGGTTTCATGTAGACAGTGCGACGGTCCTGGCATCTCTTATTGTAGGGGCGCCCGAGGCACTGTGGGCCTTCCGACAAATGTAAACAAAGATTTTTGCCAGATAATCAGATTACCAACTGTTTTCGGTCGCAGTGCCGGGGTGAATATTTGACGATTGAATCAATTGCCCGGGGCGCCGCCCGCCGCCGCCGACCTACACATATCGTGACAATAGTATTATATTTGGAGGCGTCGAACTAATGTTATCAGAAAACAACACATGTATAAAAATTTATATTTTATGGTAGGAAATACAGTTTTTTTTTAACAATTTGCGAGCGAAAAATGTCGAGTTAAAACGAGTCGATGTAAGGATGGTATTTTCGATGGACTTACAAAAGAAAAAATTCAGTTTCAATTCTTTATATTCAGAAGTAGATACAATTACCAGTAAACTGTGTCTGCACCGGGAATTGAAGAGAAAACACAATCTTGAGATATGGGGCAAAATTTTATTACAGGAAATGATTTTTTTCTATACTTAATTAGATTTTATAATTATCGTATGTTATTGTAAATATAAACGAATTTATCACGTCGGGGATACCAATTTATAGGGAGATTGTTATTTAATTATAAGATTGATTACGATTAATTAGTTTAAAAGAATGTTTATAAGAATGATTACTTGCATGTTCAAAAGGTATTGTTAAAACTCATCTCTCTATATTAAGATATACTACAAACAATTGGGGCAACTGGTTATTGTATTTATTCAAATTATGGTTTGACATTGTAGTTTTTTTAAAAATTATAATATTCAATTTTAACGGAATAAGAATGTCGAGGAGAATTCGCGATACGTCTAGCCACAGCAACTGGAGATATTCCAAATGATAAGTGTTGAAGGCGATCACTGCTTATACATAAGTTCAGCTTGAGTTGGTAGCAATTATATGAAGTTAGTGATGTGGGAACATCACAGGCATGTTCCACCACAATTGTATTTTCGTTATTTTATCTTTCTTCTTCTTCTTTTAGTATCTGTTGGTCTGTAATTCAAAAACTATTAATCCTGATTAGTCCATCCTATTTTTTTTTAAATAAAAAATGAATAATATGTTCTTGTTAAACAAGTAGATATACATACTTTTTCATTCCCTAAATTAAGCATAAATGCTTGTACTATAGGTGAACGAAATCGGTCGAGGCAGGATTCGAACTCACGATCACTGGATTACTAGCCCAGCGCGCTAACCGCTCTGCCATCGACCCATCTATTCCTATTATTTTTATTTTATTTTATTTTATTTTATCTTCTTTTATTGGCTACATGACTGTGGATGGCAGCATCATTCAATCTACCTTCCACGCTTTCTTTTACGACGAGCATTTCGATCAGGGCTCTTTCTAGTTTTAAGCAACATAAATTTTTGTGTTTACATAATGTAAAAGACTACAAGTTATTTATAGGACGCTGTCTTATGCTGACGCAGTCACAAGAAGAGACAAGAGACATGTAAGCGATAGCCGCTCAAGTCAAGACCCTGGAACAAGTGAGGAAGTCAAGACCCTGGAATTAGTGTTTTTTGAATACCTAATCCATCAATATGTCACATGTTCTGTCATTAAAATCCCTGAATTTCTATTTCCGCGTAGCAAAATTTCTTCGTCTGAATGATTTCAATATATAATGACCGAACCTCGTGGGTTGCCTAATAGGTATATAAAAAAAAGTGACCAAACCTCGACTCTAAAAATAATTTAATAATATTTTTTATACTGAGAGAAATCAATCGTTGAATGTTTTATTTTATTAATTTTATTATATTTAGTAAACGTACAGTCTTAATTACAAGTAATAAGAGAATTATCAAGTAATTACTGCATTAGACGAATAATTAAGTTAACAGAAATAATAACTTGTATGTAAATTGTAATTGCAGATTTAAAATGTCAAGTAAACTTAAGAGAAGAAGAAAAAGTCATTATTCAAACTCTTTCTTCTCTCTTTCGTGGTGTTGAAATATTTATTGACCTGGTCTATCTATCTCATTGATGATCGTCAAATCAATCATCAATGAAAACAATTATAAGTAAATATTATGTGATATTGATTATATGTACCATGTACCATGTAATCAATCAGACATATACCTACTTATATGTCACACATGAGATCCAACTGTCGATGGAAATAGTATGTTTAATTGAAGAATATGTGCCAAACTATAAACACAAATACAAATTAATGAATATTTTAAGATATTATGTTTTCTATGTAAAACAATAATGTTTGTCAGGGTAGGATAGTATGGAGGTCAGTCCTTTATTTCTAGCCAGAATAAGAAAACAGTATAATGTTATGTATGTATGTTTGGAGATTAAGTATCAAACTATTGAGTCCCCGTAGATATTGTGTAGTGTATACTGCCTTACATATTGTATGAAACGATGTCGCCACTAAATTCAATTTTATAAAAATTGTTATGAAAAGTTTGAGATGTACTTCTACAATATTCTTTTTTTTATAGAAAATGAAATTATCTATTAGTTGGATTGTTTCAGCGTTTTTCGATATTTTTAAAAACAAACACATATATTTATCAAAAAATGTTTGAGAAACTCTGGAACTTTTTTAAAACAACGAATTTGAGATTTTGTAGTTGTCTACATTTATTCCAATTTTATGCGTTCTAGCTGTTATGGTTTTAGATATAGGTATATGGAAAAATTGAGCAAAAAATCAAAAGTTGATAACATTTGGCTTTTCCGTCAGAAGCAGCGAACTTCCAGTCATCACAAACATTCAGGATATTCAGATCTCGTGTGAAATTTTAATTATTGATAAAGCCAAGCCACCTCGGCGAAAGCGTTCGGGCATAAAAATCGAATTTTTGGGAAAAATTCTTTAGTAGGTATATTTTGTTCATTCATTATAGAATGGATATCCACTCTGTTAACACAAACACTTTAGAATAATTGAATTACACTCACTCTGTTAACACAAACACTTTAGAATAATTGAATAATTGAAATACACTATTAATAATAATATATTGTCGCAAAAACTCGAAGCGAGAGACCTAGGCGTTATCCTTGATAACAAACTATCATTTATTCCTCATATTGATTCTGTCGTAAATAAAAGCTACAGAAACTTGGGTTTCATACAAAGAATAACCAAATCCTTCAAAGAAACAACCTCGCTTGTTCTTCTATTTAATGCCTTCGTTAGAAGTCATTTGGAGTTTGCATCAACTGTATGGAGCCCTAGTTACAATATTCACATCGACAGAATTGAGATGATTCAGAAAGGTTTGTTAAAACGCTTAATTTTAGAAAAAAAATTTACCGCCATGATTATGACCAATCTTTAAAATTACATGGGTTTATATCACTTGAAAAAAGAAGAAAGATATCCGATGTCTATCTGCTTTATAAAATACTTAATAACCTTGTAGACAGCTCTTACCTACTCCAAAAAATTTCTTTCAACTGCCCCATGAAAACAACACGCCAAAGTCATCTTTTCTATACACCATACTGCAGAACAAATTACGCACAGAATAATTATGTCAACAGATGCTTAAATTATTACAATAGTCTTGACCCCCAACCTGATATATTTAACTCCACACAGACATCGATGAAACGCCAATTACGCGCAGTTATTGGTAATATTACTGGTTAAAAATCAAACCTACTTTCCTTAAACATTCATCCCTTCCTTATCAACGCTTTCCTATATCCATTACCCTTCCCTTTCCCCCACATACACTCACCACCTTACAATGACTACCCAACATTAATAATGTATAATAATTTAAATACATATGTGAATCTTTATAATTGGCTATTTATTTTGTATTCTCATTTGAAATTAAGTATTATAAATGTATAGCTGTTAAGTTTCCAAACAAATAAAAAAAAAATAAAAAATAAAAAAAAAAAAAATAAAAAAAAAAAAAAAATAAAAATAAAAAAATAAAATAAAATAAATTATAAACATACGTAATTGTAATTCACACTGAAATTTCAAAAAAAATTAATTTTATCTTGTTTCATTTAACGTCTCAAAAACCCAAGCCTGTCTAATTTCTGAGAAGAGAAACCCCAATGAATTGCAAGTGTCTTTCAACGGAAGCACCCTACCTAACAGCAGCTCTATCGACCTGCTTGGAGTATCTATAACGAACCAATTACACTACAAGGGCTCCATGGAAGCTAAGGTGAAACTCGCCTCCAAAAAATTGAGCGTACTATAGTTATAGAGCGCGTAGATATTTTAAAAAGACCCAGATCTGTTTACTCTACAAAGCGCAAATACGTTCAATTATTGAAATACCTCTGGAGTGGTGCCCCCCAATACCTACTGAATACCCTCGACGATGTCCAAAGGCGTGCTATACGTCTGATTGATGATCCATCACTGACTGATGGATTGCAATCACTAGAACACAGAGGCAAAGTCAGTATTTTAAGTTTATTCTATAGATACTACCACGAGAATAGCTCAGAAGAACTTGCATCTTTGGTCCCTCCTCCACCCACTCGCAACATAGTCCTTCGCTTTGCTCAATCGCAGCACCCATTCACAGTGGACCTTCAACATATACGAACCAGTCGCTTCTCGAACTCCTTTATTAATACAGTAGCCCGACTGTGGAACGAACTTCTGAATTCTGTGTTTCCACCTTCGTACAACCCGGGTCTTTTTAAAATCCGAATTAATAAACTTTTTTCTAGATTGCAAACCCCTCCCAACGCTACGAAGTGCGCTTCTTCAAAGAGTATAATGGACCCAATTCTTAATAGCTGGTGTCCCCTACGTAGACATGATAAAAAAAATTGGAACATGTCATCAAAGTGAATTCCACCATAGTTTTTAGGTTTGTTACATAAATAGTACCTACATTCGCACGTGCAAATCAAAGTTTATTTCCAAATCCTGGAGATTTTTTCGTTTTGCCAACTCATCGAAAAAATTCCATCCGACATCAAAGTATCTTAAAGTGTGCACTTTGCAAAAAGTTTTCAATCTTACACTAACTAAACATTCAGTGAACCGTAATCTGCCGCTTGATTGTTTTGTACCTTCTGACAACTTCAGTTATAATACCTAATCTGTTTTAGGATTCCCCAGAAAATCAAAAGATGTTTGTTATGTACAAAAAACACACAAAGAAATTAACGCCTCAAAGAATTTTCGGAAGTGGTAGGATCTAAAATTAAATTGCTTTTTCTGTTTCTAAACAAGATAATTTCAGTTCACGGAAGATATATGGTTCAAAGCTTTGAATAACTTTATTGTTTTAAAATTTCCTGATGGTATAAGAGCTACTTCTAGCTTGACGGATCTCAATAAGCTTCTGAATTCACTTTTCCATTTTTACACATAGTCCTAAATATTTATTTATTTTTTGTTTTTTTATTCAATTACTTACATATAACACCGTAGTCCTGAGGTGGGGTAGAGGCCGACAGGGAATAGTTGCGAATTAATTTGCTTTAAACAGTCCTTGTTGCTTTCATCGTTTACAAATAAATCAACTTCTCAATAGATGGCCTTACAAAAAGGTTTCTTCGTAACCTCATTGATGGCAAGAGTATAATTCCGTATTATTCAGGCGAAATGTTTATACATTATTCAAATATATAAAACTTTCAAAAATTACATTGATAAGGGAAGACTGCGCCAGCGCATAAAGTGATCACGTAAACCAGCCGACGACAGGTCGTAAGCCCTGTAGGTGCCTGAGTTCCTGGTTCTTCTATAATATCCCAACTTTGTCTCTATTGAGATATTATTGTCAATAAAAATATATTTGACTCCCGACAGGGAAAAAAATCCAATGTTTGAGTATAGGTATGCTATTAAAAAATATATTCGATTTACTCGTATAATGCCTATAATCTATACAGACTGACTATACTGACTTGTGTAACGCGCAACATTACGTTTATATCAATCTCCCAACTCACGAAGAATGTCGAACTCCTGAATCGTGATTACTCGTATAATGTCTATAAGCTATACTGACTTGTGTAAGGCGCAACATTACGTTTATATCAATCTCCCAACTCACGAAGAATGTCGAACTCCTGAATCGTGATTACTCGTATAATGTCTATAAGCTATACTGACTGACTATACTGACTTGTGTAAGGCGCAACATTACGTTTATATCAATCTCCCAACTCACGAAGAATGTCGAACTCCTGATTCGTGCATACTCGTATAATGCCTATAAGCTATACTGATTGACTTGTGTAAGGCGCAACATCAATATATTACATATTATTATTGCGTGGGAAGAGTTTTTAAAATAATTTTCAAATGAAAAACAGAAGGTCGATCGGCAGAAAAAAAATGTCTTGTCTACGCAAGACAGGGGAGGATCCGCATCCTTAACTTGGAGGGGTCGAGCAGCGCAGGACCGAGAGAGATTCGCTGATCGCCAACAATTGGGGGGTCTAACAGGGCACATGAAGAAGGTTTATTCATATATTAAAAAATATACAGAAAAAATCTTTAATTTATTCTCTCCGACTCTTGATATGTCATCAACTTTTTACGGGGATTAAAAGAATGTTTAATTTTATATTATCCAACTGAACAAAGTGTCTAGCCAGGATACGCGAGATTTGTATGTAAGGTCTATATTGTTCACGGTTTTTCCAACTTTGAATTCAAAAAACACGAACATAGAGGCTTCGCAGCATCCACATATGTTCTATATATGTGGATTTACTCAGATTTCGGAGTAGAACATTTATTTAATTTCATCGTTTACCTTTTTAGGTTGAAATATGTGTTTTTTTTTTCTTTTTAATTTTAATAATATTAATATATAATAATATTAATTAAGCAATATTAATAAATGTGTGTCTGTGTGTCCGTGTGTCTGTGTGTCTGTGTGTCCGTCCGTCCCTTATAACTTTTGATCCGCTCAATTTACAGAGCCATACATACATACCATCATGCTGTTTTCATATTCTGGATAGGAAAAACAGACTGACCTCCGTATTATCATATCTTTACATACATGTTTTATATAGAAAACAAAATATCTTAAAATATTTATTATTTACTAGCTGAGAAGCTTCGCTTCGCTCAGCTTCTAAGCTAGGGCTTGCAGCCGGCTTTTACCGCTGCGCGGTAAATGACCGCCTCCGGCGGTCCATGGCACTGAGGGATCTGAAGGTACTGAACGGTCTGAAGGTACTGAACGATCTGAAGGTACTGAAGTTACTAAAATGTCTGAAGGGATGAAAGATTCGGGAGGAAATGAAGAGGCATTGACGGAACGGGAGGTACAGAAGGACCTAAAGGGACGGGAGACACTGAAGAGACGGGTGGCACTGAGGGACAGGAGACATTAAAAGGACGGGAGGCACTGAAGGGACGGGAGACACTGAGGGACCATTTTTAATTATACAGGCAATACGAAGATTGCTGAGTTTCAACTAAATCAAACGCCTATAATCCGCAAAGTGGTTAAAAAGGTTGCAAACCCTATTGTAGAAGTCAAACGAAACTTCTCTTTTAGTTTCTTAATTTGCGTTTCACAAACCATGACACGGAGCAAGCTTTATTTTTCGCTGCTGTGTTTGTCCCCTCCGCACAAAAACGTTATTCTTATAAAATATTAATTTACAAAATAATAAATTGTTTAACTTTAGAAAGATTGATATTTTAAACTCCTTGTAAATAAGCATGTAATAAATATTAATATTTTTTTATGCAACTCTCCAATAATAATTAGTACTTTAAATCCTGGCAACACCGTGGTTGACATTTGACTTGACGTTTGACAAATGACCGATAAATTATGTTTGCAAACTCAACATGTAGTCTAAATCTAAACTAAATGATATTACTTAAATATTTACACTTACTATTGTGTGTTATGTGTATTTAGATTGTATATTTTTTTATGCTTAAATAAGGATATTCGCCTTTTCAGTTAATTTAGCAAGCATTCGCAGACTCTTATTTTAACTGCAGACATTAAAGCGGTACTATAGTTTGGTTATGGACATTTTATATTTAATTCACCAGAATTTGATGTATTTCAGATTAGCATTACAGTAGCGAGATGTATTCTAAGTGCAATTTTTTTAATACTATAATTTATTTTGCCAACTGTAACCACTAAAATATAAAATCATGTATGTTCTCTTCGGTGATAATTTTTTTTTCTTGTTTATGTTTACCTCCGTTTCACGATGAAACTTTATCTGTTACAGAAACATATTATATTGTTATGTTATATTTTTCAACTTGCAACTGACAGTATAGCCAATCAGCTGAGACTTCTAATTGGCTGTTAAATTTTTATATTAGATGTAATATATATGCTATTAGTCTTCCAAAAATTTATAAACAAATAAATATAATAATTTTATTCTAAATTTAATACTTAAACTTTGTCGTATGTCTGTTGAATAACAAATGAGAACGTATGAGGCCGACTTAAAAATTATTTACCAGTTAAGACTAAAATCACTCTAACGCGACGTCTTACGTAGGCGATTCAAGGCGAACGCGAAGCGGCGCGAAAATAACAATCAGTCGGTAACTATTGAAGTGTCCTGCGTTACCGACCGCGAGTAGGGTACGGTGTGACATGGCACGATGCGAAGCGAACGCGATCAATTGGTTTGATATTTTCGCGCGAATTGGAAGCGGTGCCATAGTTTTTTTTGGTAAAGTATAATGTCAGAAGCACGATTCGCGTGCCCGTAGGACAGAGCCGCAGCGTCGCACCGCATCGCTTTGAATTCGCATGTATCCGTTCGGATCGCTTCGCATTCGCTTTGAATCGCCTACGTAGGATGTCGCGTAACTCAACAACACATGCTACCATTACTTGACTACGCTGACGTTGCCTACGCTGAGATTCAACTGAAGATCAACTTAACAAACTCGAACGTGTTTGGACTCAGGAAGTTCGACCACGTATCCGAGAGCAGGCAACGACTGAACTGGTTAAAGATCCGTCACCGAAGAGATTCCCGTGTTCTTTCCCTTTATATATTTTGTATTTTTAATACTATAAAAGTCTTTAATTATTATTATTATTAGGTGATGTATGTATGTCGAGTATCGAGACGACAATGCGTATATGTCATAGGAAAATGTGGTGTTCGATTCAATATGGTTATATAGTTTTTATAGTTCGATTCAAGTTTTTTCAATTAAGTTTTTGACAAAGATATACATTGTTAAAGATATGGAGAAAACTTACCACGTTAATAAGTTTTGTTGAATTTGATAGTAATATATTTTTATATACCTACCTGGATATTAACAAAACACGATTAAAACAGAGTGGATGCCTTTGAAAGAAAAATCTTATGCAGAATATACCTATGTACCTATTAACGACTGTCAAACATGGCATAAAAGATATATATCACCGAGCTTTATGATCTTTACCAGGACATCAGCATAGTCATGAGCCATGGGGCAGCAGAACTGGAAGGTGGCAGCCAACGATAGAACAGTATGGAGAAGATTCTTGGACACAGATAGGACCCATCAAGAGTTGTGACGCTAAGAATAATGATGATGATATTTTTATGTGAATAAATTAATTGATTGTTGGCAATTATTTAATTTTATTTTCTTAAATTTATCTTCATAAATTTGAAAGTAAAATAATTTGTTAATTAAATGAAACATACAGAAATGTTTTGAAAATATAGATTTCTTCTTCCTTGCCTCTTCCCAGTTCATCTGGAGCGGCCCTTCTGGTACGACCTTTCCTTTCTTGCCTACGGAGACCGTATTTCTGGACTGAGTGCCTCTATTTCTGGACTGAGTGCGTATATCCTGTGTGAGTTTAACTATATGATCCTCATTTCGTCTGGTAATGTGTCCGTACCATCGGTGTCTGGCCTTTAGTTTCTCCGGAATAGAGGCGACTCCAAAACTACCTCGGACGTATTCATTTCTAATTCGATCCTCCTTTGTAACACATCTAACTCTATCACTCATAATAATAACTCATAATTCTTTAGTGGTTCCTAAAAATTTCATTTGAAAGCAAGCATTACATACATACCATCATGCCATGTCCCTCGCGGGGTAGGCAGAGAGAACCAAACGCTACTTATTTCTATCTTGACACACATTCATCGCCTCGTCGACATTCATACATTGTCCTATACATATTCATTTGTTGTTCATGCTTCTGACATCTCCGCCTTTCAAAATAGCGTTCCCATGGATATGCCATCCCTTACTTGGGCGGCCCCGACCTCTCATTCGATTCCTGTCGCAAAGTATATTTTCTTCGTCAGGCGTTCCTCATTCATTCTGCCAATGTGTCTAAACCATCTCAATGTGTTCACTTAAATTCTATTAATGACATCTTTCTTTATCTTACATTCTTTCCTTATGTCCTCATTTCTGACCCTCTCATACATCGTCCTATTATATCTTCTAACATGACTTTTAAAATACTTAATTCTATAATGGCATGCATTTATAGAATTACCTGTTAATAATGTATAAAGAGGCTCTGGAGGATATCTATTGCAGGTATGTGTACTATTCCATTGTTACAACACATTCCTGGGTTTTCTCCCTTCCATTTCAAATCACCACAATATGTACAAATTATAGACATTCTACCAAAAGTTGATACTGGCTCAGAAATAAATTGCAACTATAGGTTAATATCTATATTGCAACTATAGGAAAAAGCAGAATTTTCCTTTTGTCTCCATGATTCATGTTTCAATGCCACATCTGTTATTTTACATACAAAAAAAATAGCGTTTGGCGATATTGTTAAGCGTTTTCAATTTGATTCAGGGGCCTTATGACTTGAAGACTTAGCTGTTTTATACTTTTAATGCTGCTAAGATGGCGCATTCAAGTGCAGTAATTTCTATTACTTCAACGTCTTGCATATTCATCTGATCTATTATCATTAAATTATCACGACTCCCTACCTCTATCCAATTACTTGAAGACTGAAAATCTGTACTTCCTCTTTCTTGCTGCAGAAATTGTAATACCCTATACGCCGTCATTTGTAATCTACTGGCTTCACATCTCATTTCTTGCTGTTCTTTAGATTCGTTTGCCCTAAGTGCAACCATTCGCAACATGTTATTTTCACATGTGCCATTCCTTCTGCACTCCTAGAAGAATGACATAACCTGTACACCGAAATACAATAATCACCAACTCATTTATGAAAATATCTTTAAACAAATACCTATGTTCTTTCCATATGTGAATGTTGTTTTTACCTAAATTCATCGAGAATTGAAATTTCAACTTACATTTTTTTTAACTTTATAGGCTAAAATTTGATTCTGAAAGAAAATAAAATATAAAGAGTTATTAAATATTGGAAAATAAACTAAATCAATACATATTAATTACGATAAAAATATAAAGTAGGTAACTTTCGAATATTTGACAGCTGAAAGAATGGTGGAACAACGCGAGGAAAGCAAATCTGACCCACAATGCAAAAGGGACCATTTGTTCAACGTGAATTGCTCACTCTCCCTGTGTCGGATTTTATTACTTCGTGCCATTTGAGGTCTAATTACGATAGGGACGCATATATCAGAATGTTGGTATTTTTGTCATCTTCAGGGTAAATTCACATAAATCAATTTTGGCGACTCGGCGAGTAAAGCATAAAAGCATTCTTTAATTCTTATTATATAACATTTAAACACACTTTCTTTTGAAAATAATAAAAAAAAACATATCAGCTTGTGAGGCTTTGTGTTTTTGTACCGTTTCAAATGTAATATTATAAAAATGTAATATTGTAAGTTTTTTACTCTACTGTAAAATTGCCGATTTCCACATAGAAAGATTTCAAACGAATGTAAGAACAGGCAGCCTTGGGCAGACTGACATGAATATAGTCGTGCACAAACATTCGCAAATCCAGAACGACAATCTTACCAGGTCTACTTTATTTATATGCAGATTTATTTATTTATCGTATTGTACTAGTGAATCAAATGTTTAAAATCAAAATGAACAAAACACAGCAATGACAACAATCAAATACAAAACAGCACAATATGTCAATCACACATTCACGTCGAGGGCTTCGAGCCAATCCACAAATGCTGGTGTCAATTCGCAAATGTCCGACTTTGGGCCTTCATATGCATGGACGCTGCATTCTTTCAATATGTATTGCGTTGTTTGAAAGGTGTGGCCGCAATCGCATTGTGCGGATGGAACAATGCCCCACTTTGCCATAAGGTAGTTGCAGCGTCCATGTCCAGTGCGGATCCTGTTCAGGGAAGTCCACAGCCTTCTTGGCAGCTCGAAACCTAAATATTTATTAATTTGTGTTCATGTGTTAATAGTTTGGTACGTATTCTTCAATTATACAGACTATCGCCACCGACAGTTGGATCTCGTGTGTTACATGCACCTAGTTTATAGTTATATTTGAAATTCACACAGAAACATTTAGAAGATAGGGAGGAGGTTGGGAGATATCTTCTTGTCTGGAGAAGTATCATGAAATTGGCCAGCTAAAAGCTATTTTGCATAATATCTTTGGACATTGGAATCTTCACGAACAGATATAGTGTTGCATCGGACGTTTACAGAATTTCCAAATGTCAATATTCGCATACAAATGTAGGAAGTTAGCGATGTGAAAGTATAATGGTTTGCCATATCTACATACATCTGTTATCGTCGCCCGAGTGACTTTCCACTTTTTGAGGGAAATTTTTGGAAATGTTATTTAAAGTAGGGTATCTAAAAGTCAAACCATTTAGAGTAGGTAGGTAAGTACTGAGCCTCATTATTCGATATGTCAGATATTGTCATACAATTATTGCGTCACATATTTCGCATTTCAAGCACAAAATATTTAATCATTCATACCATCACGACAAACCTCACTTTGCGGGTTATTGATGAACTGGTTTGTAGGCGTGCATCATTTAATTTGATTTCATTTGCTGAATTAACGGCACTAATTGCCTTAAACATACTACTAGAAAACGCATACATATTTATTTATTTAAGGGTACAAATACAGTCTTATAAAATATACAGAATAAATAATAATAATAAAATTTTTTCAATATTGGACACTGTCACTTCGTGGTAGAACTCCATAATTAATTAAAACTATGAAAAATTTTTATATTTAATTTTACGTTCTACTTAAATTTTTTCGCAAACGCGACTCCCATTCACCGGTATCGCTCTATGAGGAGCATCGTCAGAATGGTGAACAATAATGATGAAGACCATATATATATATATATATATATATATATATATATATATATATATATATATATATATATATATATATATATATATATATATATATATATATATATATATATATATATATATATATATATATATATATATATATATATATA
>OY754985.1:1332201-1432903 GCA_963576475.1 Molanna angustata | reverse complement strand
TATATATATATATATATATATATATATATATATATATATATATATATATACTATATATATATATATATATATATATATATATATATATATATATATATATATATATATACTATATATATATATATATATATATATATATATATATATATATATATATATATATATATATTATATATATATATATAATATATATATATATATATATATATATATATATATATATATATATATATATAATATATATTATAATATATATATATATATATATATATATTATATATATATATATATATATATATATATATATATATATATATATATAATATATATATATATATATATATATATTATATATATATATATATATATATATATATATATATATATATATATATATATATAGTATATATATATATATATATATATATATATATATATATATATATATACTATATATATATATATATATATATATATATATATATATATATATATATATATATATATATATATATATATATATATATAATATATATATATATATATATATATATATATATATATATACATATATATATATATATTATATATATATATATATATATATATATATATATATATATATATATATATATATATATATACTATATATATATATATACATATATATATATATATATATATATATATATATATATATATATATATATATATATTATATATATATATATATATATATAATATATATATATATATATATATATATATATATATATATATATAATATATATATATATATATATATATATATATATATATATATATATATATATATATATATATATATATATATATATATATATATATATATATATATATAATATATATATATATATATATATATATATATATATATATATATATATATATATATATATATATATATATATATATATATATATATATAGTATATATATATATATATAGTATATATATATATATATATAATATATATATATATATATATATATATATATATATATTATATATATATATATATATGTATATATAGATGGTCTTCATCATTATTGTTCACCATTCTGACGATGCTCATCATAGAGCGATACCGGTGAATGGGAGTCGCGTTTGCGAAAAAATTTAAGTAGAACGTAAAATTAAATATAAAAATTTTTCATAGTTTTAATTAATAATAAAATTCTTTTATTGAATGAAACAACGTGGCGGACTTATTGCCCGCAGGCAATCTCTACCAGTAAACCACCATGGTAAATACAATCAGTTACAGGTTAAGAATATCATTATCAGTTAAAAATACAAATAGAAAAATAGAAAAAAAATATATATATAAATAAATCATAAATTAAAAATAGAAAATAAATATAACAAACAAAAAAATAATATATTGTATAAATAAGAACAAAAATAAGAACAAAAATAAGAATAAAAAAAAATCAGATTACACTATGCTTATTGGATGGAGGAGAGGAAAGGAGAAAGGAAGAGGGATAAAGGGAAAAAGACGTGAATTTATGTTTATGTGGATAGAAAGTGTGACTTCAGACGCTTTTTGAATGCTAACAAATTAGTGGCATCTCTGATACTCTCCGGCTGCTGGATAGATTCCACATCCGAGCTACATGAGCTGTGAACGAGTAAGTGTAAGTAGAGGTGTTGTGTATTGGTATTGTAAGTGTGCTATTATGTTGGGACCGCAAGTTAAGGCCATGTGATGATAAGTGGGCGAATTTCTCTTTGAGGTACGTGGGTGTAAGAGGGTTATTAAGGATTTGGTAGAGTAGGGAAAGAACATGCGAATCTCTTCGGTGACGGATCTTTAACCAGTTCAGTCGTTGCCTGCTCTCTGATACGTTGTCGAACTTCCTGAGTCCAAACACGTATCGAATGCAGACATTTTGTAACCGTTCGAGTTTGTTAATTTGTTCTCCGGTTGCATCCAGGTAGGCAACGTCAGCGTAGTCAAGTAATGGTAGCATGAGTTGTTGAGTTAGAGTGATTTTAGTCTTGGATACAATATTAAATAATAAAAAATACAGACCAATTACATTTGACCACGGATGACAATCATAATATGCAAGCACACACATTACAACGTTAAATAAGTAAGAATATAATCAAAATAAATAAAAATATTTATAAATGAATTTAAATGTTATTAAAAAAATATTGCATGTTTCCCGGTGACGGAAAATAAAGGGAAGAGGAAAATGAAAAGGAAAAAGGATGGCAGAAGGATTAAATGTGATACTAGGATATAAAACTAAAAAATTTAAAAAAAAATAAGTACAAAAATTAAAAAGTTTACGCCGCTATGCATCTACATATTATGTAGAGTTTTTTGTAGTAGTTATTGCTAGCAGTGAATATATCAGAATTGCCCAATAGGTTGACATTATAGAAATGACATGCCCTTTTGATAAATTCGTTTTGATTTGAATCTGTGTAATTTTTTTTATATTGATAACAACAACAACCTCTTAGGACCTGGGTATGGCTGTAATGCACTGTTGAGGAAGTAATGTTATATGAGTGATGTCATTCTTGTGTATTCCAAACTATACTTCATAATATGTTTTTTCAATTGGTATAGATTTTTTTTATATTTTATTACTTTTATCTCTATCTTAATCTCTAAGCACGTCTATGTTTACATTGTATGTAACTTCTCTATGGGAAATATTGTGATTGCACATATTTTTATATTTTATTACTTTTATCTCTATCTTAATCTCTAAGCACGTCTATGTTTACATTGTATGTAACTTCTCTATGGGAAATATTGTGATTGCACATATTTTTATATTTTATTACTTTTATCTCTATCTTAATCTCTAAGCACGTCTATGTTTACATTGTATGTAACTTCTCTATGGGAAATATTGTGACTGCACATATTTTTATATTTTATTACTTTTATCTCTATCTTAATCTCTAAGCACGTCTATGTTTACATTGTATGTAACTTCTCTATGGGAAATATTGTGATTGCACATATTTTTATATTTTATTACTTTTATCTCTATCTTAATCTCTAAGCACGTCTATGTTTACATTGTATGTAACTTCTCTATGGGAAATATTGTGATTGCACATATTTTTATATTTTATTACTTTTATCTCTATCTTAATCTCTAAGCACGTCTATGTTTACATTGTATGTAACTTCTCTATGGGAAATATTGTGATTGCACATATTTTTATATTTTATTACTTTTATCTCTATCTTAATCTCTAAGCACGTCTATGTTTACATTGTATGTAACTTCTCTATGGGAAATATTGTGATTGCACATATAAATCAACTTTATTATTTATAAAACAAAAATGTGTGTCTGTGTGATGTGTAATTGTTTTTTCTCTTAATAAATAAATAAACATAGAAATATAAAAATAAATTATTAAAATCACTTGGTAAAATTATTGAAAACAATAGGAAATACAACGCCTTAAGACTCTGGCATTGTGGTAAAATAATAATATTACTGTTCATTTAGACGTGATAAAGAAGTTGTATAATTATCGAAAAATATAATGGTAAAAATACAAAAATTGGTAATAAATAATACGTGTACAATCGTTAAATCGGTAATCAATAGGGTTGATAGGTATTATAGAGACCTCCGCAGAGTCTAATCTTTTGATATGTTGAGTATCTGGATGGGTGAACTATTCCCAATTGAAAGCTTGATAGGTGCCTTTATTGTATTTACGTTGATTTATTTAATAATTTACAATTTACGCATTGATCTGCTAATTCTTTTTGGAAAGAAAATCGGCCATCACCGTATAAAAAAACTATATAATGATACAAGGAAAAAAAAGTAATAAAAAACGTATATGTTGTCTGTTTGAATTAATATTTGGACGGCATAAAAATGTCACCTTAATGAAGATATTAATTTCCATTATTTTACCCACAAAATCCAATAAGACGAAGGTTACACGCTCACCCTGGCGTCAGTTCAGGCCATGACTGTTGCCAGAAAGAAAGATTACCATTTCCGAAGATGCACTTGTGATCTCCACAGTTGAAACAGTGAAAAATATTATCGAATTCGTTTATTTTTATAAAATCAATAGTATGTCCACGAATCGCAAGTCCGCGCAAATTCCGCATATTTGTGGGTTAGAACTGGTCAGCGATTTTGCGATGGATATTACAGAAATATAAAATGGACATTTAGTTCCACTTTTCACCTGCAGATGTCGTTTTGTATGTGAGAGCTTTTTGGCACAGATTCATACAAGTGTTTCACTTCCTTATATTATACCTAATATTTGATGTGTATGTATGAAAAACACCAATTTCCATGACACGGGAAAATTATCATAATTTTATCTCTGCCCTTTATATAACCTATATTATACACCTGTTCATTCATTCATCCACACCAACTCGGCATATCCCACAGTGTGGAGTAACCACCGAAAGGTTTGCGGGTGTACACTTAAGCACGACACACGCGAGTACACCTGAACACCAGTCTCGTTTGAAAAACTGAAAATGACCATGTTTAACAAGTATCATGGGCCCACGTTAGTTAGGGCCCGTGACGCATGTCCCAACCACCTTTCACCTGTACTCAAATACCTATACTGAAATTCCCATATAAAAATTGTAGGCTGAACATTTTACCTATACTAAAATCTGACAAAACCCCTTAAAAGGGGAATAGTGACACAAGTCCCTGCGTATACTTACAAAATGACTGATATAGGTAAAAATTTCAAGGCTCATACGAAAATGTTGCGTTACAAAATGCTCGTAGCGCAACACGAAAAAATCGACTCAAATTATAATAGTACCACGTCTTTAAAAATATTGCGTCACAAATTGCAGATCATCATGTAAGCTCTCTCTCATCCAGTATTGAGCATAAGCATCCCCTTGAGACCTCCCAGATCTCTTTGCCGGGCAGACCGCATCCTACCGTCTCCAAACACTCATTTGATGTCATCGGATCACAATACCTGAGATCTTCTAACATTTATTTCTATTTTAGGTCGCCTTTCAAACATTGTTTTCGTTCATTTGGAGTAATGGTTCGAGCGACATATGTACGCTGGTAAACCTCTGGTCGGCACGATGTGGAGGCTGATATAAGAGCTCTGGGCCCTACCAACTGGAAGAGAACCACAGAGTGTAGGGAAGAACGGTGACGGATTCTGAAGGAGGACAAGGCCCACAATGGGCCGTAGGGCTAATGACGATGATGATGATGACTATTATAATTTGAGTCGATTTTTTTTGTGTTACGCTACGAGCATTTTGTGACGCAATATATTTGAATGAACCTTGAAATTTTATAAGTCAATTTTTTTGCGTTCTTACAAGCGACGAACGTCACATCCAACTACCTATATCGGTCATTTTCTATGTATACACATGGACTTGTGTCACTATTCCCCTTTTAAGGGGTTTTGTCAGATATTTACATCTTCCAAAATTTTCTTAATGAATGCTTGTGCTATTGGTGAAAGAAATCGTCCGAGACAGCTAGGGTGCTCTATGACCGACCCATTTAATTAATATTATATAATAAAAATATTTAAATACTCGCTTGCCTGGGCTTGAGGCATTCGTTTAGTTGTTAACACTTAACACTATGAAAATTGTAACAACACAATGAACCTATATACCTAAAATGTATTGCGAATAGTGTTCAGAACTCATTTATAATTTAACTAACGAAAATCCTTTGTGGAATACAATTTGAATAAAAACAAATTGATGCAAACAAAATTTAAATTAACATACTAAATTATATTGAGGTGCTTTTAGGCAAAAACAACATGTCTATATTATAATAATTGCTTATTAATATTACAAATCACCATCCATTCTTGTTGATGTTATGGATCGAGTTGCAAAACTTAAGTGACAATGGGCAGGTCATGTTGCCAGATAGGGTACGGACAGATGGGCACCCAGAATTCTTTATTGGAGATCATGGGATATGAAAAGGGGAATAGGCCGGCCCCAGAAAAGGTGAGCCGATGATATTATCCCTGTCGCTGGAAGTAGATGGGTTCAAAAAGCCCAAAAAAGACGAGGCCTACATCCAGCAGTGGAGAGATGGCTGAGAAAGAAGATGAAGAAGACCATCCATTCTGAATGTTATATTTTTTTAGGCGAGACGAGGCTGGTGTCGTGTCTATTTTTGTTAGGTAATGCACACCCTAAAATCTGTCGCTGGTGACCCCACATTGTGAGGATGGAGGAGGGCGGATATGCTCTGTGATGGTTTGGATGCATATCAGAAAAAATACTCTCATATTATAATGTTAAAAGTCAAATATTTTTTTTTTACAAAAAAATAAATATGTCCTTGTTAAACAAGTATGTAGATATACATCTTCCTAAGTTCCCTATAATAAGCAAATAAATGCTTGTGCTTAGGTGAACGAAATCGGTCGAGGCAGGATTTGAACTCGCGACCACTGGATTACTAGCCCAGCGCGCAAACCGCTCTGCCACCGACCCATCTTTTATTAATCTTAATTATTTTAATAAGTTCAGCTGTGCAAATGTTAATTAGGGAGTTTAGTCGAAAAAATTATTCATAAAAAAGCAGAATTGATTGTAGATGATTGATCCAATAGTAAAGAGTGAAATCAAATTAATTTTCATAATACCAAGTTCAAAATGAAAAATGGAATAGAAAGATTAACTAACTGTTTAATGATTTGCCAGAATGTGTTAAGGAAGCATCTTGTATTGCCGCTTTTCGACGCGTTGAATACATACATACATACCATCACGCCATGTCCCTCACGTGGTAGGAGAGAACCGAACCCCACTTATTTCTATCCTGACATACATTCATCGCCTCGTAAACATTCATACATCGTCTCATACATGTTCGTCTATTGTTCATGCTTCTAACATTTCCGTCTTTCAAAATATCGTTCACATGGACGTGCCATCCCTTGGGCGGCCCCGACCTTTCATTCCATTCCTGTTCGCAACGTATATTTTCTTCGTCAGACGTTCCTCATTCATTCTCCCCATATGGCTAAACCATCTCAATGTGTTCACTTTCATTATTTTAATAACACATACAGGAAAATAGGAAAAAAAGGAAAAGTTCATATTGTGTCCTACCTTTGTATTTTTGTGTAAGTTGGAATATTTTATTGTTTTTATAAAATTCATATTGTGTAAATTTGTTATTTTTTCAACTTGTTAATATTCATTTTAGTTACCTATCTGTATACTGCTCGAGAAATATAAATGAAATTGTATCTATGTATGTATATACCTACAAACTGTTGAGTGTTGGTGTGAGTATTACCTATGAAACAAATACTTGACAAATAATTGAGGTAAATACCTATACCTATTATAGGGAAGTTTTGGTCAATAGATTACCTTAATGGACAATTTCGTATCCAAATGGACATTTAAAAATAATTTATATTAAGCCACCTGTATTTACGGTCGATTTGAAAAAGTTACAAAAATTATTGCTAACACAAGGAATTTATATGTTGTAGGTACTACTTATATCAAACGCTTACTTATTTATTAATATATACTGTAGGTATTAATATATATTGATGTTGCGCCTTACATCAGTCAATCAGTATAGCTTATAGGCATTATACGAGTATGCACGAATCAGGAGTTCGACATTCTTCGT
The DNA here is from genome assembly GCA_963576475.1 of Molanna angustata. NCBI lineage: Eukaryota > Metazoa > Arthropoda > Insecta > Trichoptera > Molannidae > Molanna > Molanna angustata. The sequence continues at coordinate 1,425,221 of OY754985.1, read as the reverse complement.
GAGTTGGGAGATTGATATAAACGTAATGTTGCGCCTTACACAAGTCAGTATAGTCAGTCAGTATAGCTTATAGGCATTATACGAGTATGCACGAATCAGGAGTTCGACATTCTTCGTGAGTTGGGAGATTGATATAAACGTAATGTTGCGCCTTACACAAGTCAGTATAGTCAGTCAGTATAGCTTATAGGCATTATACGAGTATGCACGAATCAGGAGTTCGACATTCTTCGTGAGTTGGGAGATTGATATAAACGTAATGTTGCGCCTTACACAAGTCAGTATAGTCAGTCAGTATAGCTTATAGGCATTATACGAGTATGCACGAATCAGGAGTTCGACATTCTTCGTGAGTTGGGAGATTGATATAAACGTAATGTTGCGCCTTACACAAGTCAGTACAGTCAGTCAGTATAGCTTATAGGCATTATACGAGTATGCACGAATCAGGAGTTCGACATTCTTCGTGAGTTGGGAGATTGATATAAACGTAATGTTGCGCCTTACACAAGTCAGTATAGTCAGTCAGTATAGCTTATAGGCATTATACGAGTGTGCACGAATCAGGAGTTTGAGATTTATATACATGAATGAGTGTAAGCCCAGGCTGGATTGGTCGATTATAGTGTTCTCACGCTGTGGTTCAATTGAATATACTTATTGTTGTATATTCAATTGAACTAAATAGTCAAACGAGTCTATTTATTTATGCTGAAATGTTATTTATTTTACACAAGCTGACCCGGCGAACTTCGTACCGCCACAGTCAATGGATGTCGTGTTTACTTGTAGCTAAACCTTATTTAGTTTTTTATGAAATGAATGCAAATAATGCATTAAGTTAAATAGTTTATTAGGGTATAATAATAAAACTTGTTGCATGTAACACATGAGATCCAACTGTCGATAGCGATAGTATGTATAGTTGAAGAATAAGAATCAAAATAAATCCATAAATCCAAATTATAGAAAATTTTAACACATGTTGGTATGTATGTCAAGATAGGACATTATGGAGGTCAGTCCTCTTTTCCTACTTGGAATATGAAAACAGCGTGAAGGTATGTATATATGCTTGGAGATTATGTATCAAACTATTAAGTCTTCTTATATATTGTGTAAAGGCGATTACCATATAAATTGTATGAAGCGATGTCGTCACTAAATTCAATTTTTATAAAAATTGATATGGCATATCCTGACTTGAAACTTTGTCGATATTGAACAAAATTCTCTTGAATAAATCGACAGTTGGAAAATGCAAAAATCGGTAATAATCATAGATAATAATGAATACATTTTTCTGTATCTGATCACTTAAGAACCAACACCAAGCATAATGTCAAAATTTTCCAATTGTCGATTCGATCAAGAGAATGAAATTCTCTTGAAGGAAGAGGCAGTTTAAATCCAAGACGCGTGTATGAAAGAATATTCCAACTGTCGATTTGTTCAAGAGAACTTTGTTCTCTTAACATATCGACAATGTTTCAAGCCAGGATACGCGAGATTGTATGCAGGGTCTATATTTTTCACGGTTTTTCAGCTTCGAAGTCTTAAAACACCAACTTAGAGGCTTCGCAGCATATATGTCTCACATACGGATTTACTCAGAATTCGGAGAAGAACATTTAGTGTGTGTGTGTTTGTGTGTGTGTGCGTGTGTGTGTGTGTGTGTGTGTGTGTGTGTGTGTGTGTGTGTGTGTGTGTGTGTGTGTGTGTGTGTGTGTGTGTGTGTGAGGGTGTGTGCGTGTGTGTGTGTGTGAGGGTGTGTGCGTGTGTGTGTGTATGTGTGTGTGTGTGTGTGTGTGTGTGTGAGGTTGTGTGTGTGTGTGTGTGTCCGGGTAATCGAAAAAGTGTGTATGTATGTGCGTGAACTTTTATGCGATGCACCCAATTCATCAGTGAGGAAAGTTAAGATTATAGTAGAATGCTTAATAATTTATTCTTTATTGTAATTAATGGGGAGTTAAAAAGATCTGCATCACTAATCTGGGAGTTATAAAATTGGCAAGTGCGGTATATGAAGGAGTTCTGTCTGGCATTAGTGTTGCAAATGTGGAGGTAAATTAAGTCAGTCAGTCTAGTCGGTCTTGTTGGCACTCTCAGAGTCAAGCGTTCTAGCAGATCAGGGCAGTCAACCGTTGAGTTAGCAATTTTGAATATAAAAATTATATCTGCTATCGTTCTACGGCTTTCATGTGAAGTTATTTTGTAGTACTTAAATGAGTCAGAATAACTTATATGGTCTCTATGTGAACGAGAGTCAAGATATTTAAGATTTTTTTATGTGCCGTGTTTCCTTTTATAGGGTAATACATACCTTCTAACCAGTCGCTGGTTACTACACATTGTGGTAATAGTTGAGTTCGATATTAGAATGTTATTAAATAAAATATCTTATTTGTTCCATTACATTTACATATAACTATTCTATGATAGGACTATCGTTTCGTTTGATATGTAATGTCTTGAGACAGCTACCAATTTATCTAAGTACCTTATTTATTTTTATTTTTACTTCAAGTACACAAGTACACAAGTGCTCATATCCGGTATTCCCATGTAAAATAAAATATTTTAATGAAATTTTTTCCCGTGAAGGATTTCCTCATGAGAAAACATCAAGGAACGCAAATTATTAAAGCTAATATATTATGTGATAAGTAGGTAGGTACCCATGGTTTGATCTTTGAATTTTTGGAAATATTTCTTCAGAAATAATTTTAGATTTCAATGGAAATCATAATATACATACAAAAACGTATGAAGATATGTTAAATTTTCACGAATTTTTATTACGGAAAGCAAGAACATAAATAGTTTTATGATTAAAATATAAAATAAATAAATTCGCACATTTGTTTAAAAAAAACAAGTCTGTGTTAAAAATATTTTGAATCATATCAAATATGATTGAACAACATTTGGTATATCTGCCTACTTTAATAAGGACATATGTAGCGTTCAAGCATTCATACTATCAAAGCATTTTACACAAAATCTGATAACCAGCGACAGGTGAGCGGGTATGCATTGCCCACATCGGTGTCATAGTGTGATGGATAACATATTTAGTAATATTGTTAACTATCTTTCAAAATGAAGAGTGTTAAATGCACTTTTTAATAGGGTACCTCCATGTATTTTTTTACAATTTTTTAACAGCTCATTAGAGACGATGTAGGAATATTGTAGAAGCACCAGCAACTCAAGGCACCTACAGAACTTGCAATCTGTCATCGGCTGGTTTACGTGATCACTTTTTGTACTTGCGTAACGTTCACAAATTATGCCTTCTTATTGAGTTCCCTCATAGATGCGATTTTGAAAGTTCTATATATTTCTATAATGAGAAAATTATTGTTTGAAAATAAGCTGTTTTTACTGTCGCCATCTACATATTAAGTAACGATGAAATCTTTTTAAAACGCCATCTATTGAGAAATAATTTTTTGTTAACAATGAAAGCAACAGTCCTTGAGGTGACAATGTTCTCACACAGATGTCACCCCTGAATGATTAATCATAGATGTCACAGGGTACCTGTAGTTGAACGTAGTTTAAGAGGCTGATATCGATAGGTAGGTATTTTGATTCGCAGAACCATAAAATCAGAAAATCTCACTTAGAATAATCTTTTTTATCATATCGCCCTTAAATGATTTTATTGTCATAAAACAAAATCGCTCTTAAAATGATCTTATTGTAATAAAACAAAAGCGCACTTAGAATGATCTTATTAACATAAAACAAAAGCGCCCTTAGAATGATCTTATTGTGATAAAACAAAAGCGCACTTAGAATGATCTTATTGTCATAAAACAAAATCGCCCTTAAAATGATCTTACTGTTATAAAACAAAAGCGCACTTAGAATGATCTAATTATCATATAACGATGGTATATTCCTTAATGTGTATTCTTATTATTACTTTTATTATTGACATAAATGAAAGGTAGAAATGACAAAACTAATAGTTTTTAGAAGAGTAAATTATCTAAATATACCTATATCATTTAAATTACTTCTTATAAGTGATATTAAATTTATTCCATAAATAAATCTTTTCAATATTAAAGTTTCTGGAAAAATATTTAAATAATTGTATGGCAGTCAGGCGTTTTTGATAAATAGCTTATGAATAAACGTGAATGTGCTAATGTATGTAGATGAGTATTTACAAACTTTCTAGCGAAACCCGGCATACCTTGTACTGCCTGTGTATACTTATAAAAGGTTGATCTTCTTGTAATCTGAAATTTCTTATTATAATTTCGTCTCTTTATTACGTCCCATCCCTTCAGTTCTTTTAGTCCTTCAAGTTTCTTCTGTCCCTTCCGTACACCCCTCAGTCAATCAAAATATCAAATGACAAAGAAATAGGTCATTCGATATTTTTCATTTGTCGACCTTCGTGGATCAAATGGTAAGGTATCTGACAGCTGATTCAAAGGTCCCGGGTTCGATTCCCGGTGGAGACACAGTTTTCAATTGTGTTTTCAGTCTGGATCTGTGAGAAGACTAATATCGTAAGTCTCAAGAATGTGGCAACTTGTCATTGGGTGCGTGTTTAATTAATATTTGATACTACAAGAGAACAAATCTTGAACAAATTTCTAAAAAATTCTTTCTGGAACAAATCGACAGTTGGAAAATTCTTGCTTTTTATAAACGGTCAACGTCGGGTAAAAGAGCTATCAACAATAAAATAAAATTTAATGGAAATCAAATAACTTTTTTCCATAATAATGTAGGAGTTTGGAAAAACTTGTCACAAAAAAACGACAAATGACTTTATAATATGTAGATATTATAAAAAATAACATTTTAAATTCGCTTCATCAAAAAATATCAAAAACGTGTTAAAAGTATTCCAGTGTCCTTGTTGATATTCGGATAAAAATTGAGAAAATGAAATATAGGTACAAGTAGGGTAACCATTTATTATAGAAACCAATATGATACCGATCTACAATTTCACATTGATTCTAAATTATCCATAAATCCATATTTAATATATTTAATTGATGCATGAGTTGCTGGGCAACCGTCTTTAATAGTTTTCAACTAATAAATAATAAAAAATCATTCATACCGTTACGGCTTATCTCACAATGTAGGGAAACCAACGACAGGGGTGTAGGCGCGTATTACTGTAGATGAAATGATGTACAACACACGCGTGTATATCCGCACACCAGTATCATCTTACCTAAAAAGGCTTGTGTCTTTGTACGTGATTTCTGAATGGGCGGTGAACTTTATTGGTGAATTATGCGAGATGTTATTGATGCCTGTTTATTTTCTATTACCCGGTTCTTACGGGACACCCTTCTTCTTCTTTTTCCTGGCACAGTCCCAACTTACTGCCTATATTGGCTATTGGGGTCGGCTCTTCTCGTCCTCAGGCTCTTTACTCTGCGGTTCTGGGTATCGCTTTCAGAGCTTTCAGAGGATTTCGGAGTCAAGGGGTAAAAATCCCATCTCTCAAGATTACCCAGTTATCGTTTAGAGTTCTATAATATAATATGATAATTATATCCATGAAATGTGTAATCATGAGGGTTTTGATTTCACCGCTTGACCGGATTTGCCCCCACTGGATGGTTAACGGGGAAATTTATATTTACTGACGCAGGCTTCGAATACATTCTTTTTTGAGACACATGGGTATATAACGACATATGAGCACGTAGTAGAGCTTTTCAAAAGCTGCCAATCTAGACCGATTCTTCTTAGGCTTTCTGTAATATGATTTTCCTTTCCTAGTTTTATTTTATGCCCTAGGTTAATATACTCCTTCACATTTCCATTATTTTAATTTCCAATTTTTAAATCAGTGTCGTAGGGGCTCATTCGGAGTAAAAATTTCATAATTGCGGGTAGAATCAGTTGTTTCGTAAACTTTTTTCAAATTTAATAGGCATTTTTGGGTCATATGGAATTCCAGACACTGGTCTGAATTTCATCCGTTCTTCATGTAAACGATATAATTATCCGTTTTCTCCATAGATACTCTGTATTACGACCGAACATATAATAATAATAATAAACACTTCCTTGTACCCTGCGCAAGTGGCGAGTTTATTGCTGTATGGCAATTTCTTCCAACTAACCAGTATTTCCAGCTCAGAGAAGCAATATTCGTTAGAAAAATGAATTTGAATAAATTTTTCACCCTGGTATGGTCACCCTGCTTATAAGAAACCTTGAAGATTCCCACCCGAGTTTCTCGTATGGCAAAGAAAAAGTAAATATATTTTATCAAAATTCGACAGGCAGGTACCTACTGGAAATTTGAGGCTATATGAATATTGTGATTTCACGCGAAGTATATTTGCAAGTAAAGGGAGGATATTTTCTAAGGTACATACATACAATAATATATAGTGAAAATTTAACATTATAATAGGCATATCTCATGATGATTCGCGCATCGGCTACGAGAGTGTCACAAAACACAAAAATACGAAATTGACTTATGTATGCCATAAGATCGGCTTTCTTGAACTTTATCTGCAAAAAAAGTCATAATTACAGTGCAGTTCGTTGCCGAGATATGGTGCAAAATACCATTTTTTACGGAGCCAGTTGTCTAACATCTGCAGCAACTATATGGTGGTGATGGTAGTAGTGTCATTATCCTGTGTTATGACCCTGTTGCGGTAAGTAACATTCACGTGTTTACTTTTATTTCGGCAAAAATAGAAACAAAATATGTGATATAACAATATTTTTGAGTAATTCTTATGAAATATATATTTATTTTATTTATTTATATCATCTCGACACTTATAAAATAATTTATAAATACATAGGTACTATCCCAACTTCACTAGGACTACGCCTGTTTCGAGGTTGGAGATTTACAATATTGATACATTACATCTATATCAATGCACCCACCACACAAAAATACAATATTTACTATACGCAGTTGGGTACCTTAAATTATTATTGTGACAATATTTTAAAGATAGCGAATAAAACAGGCACAACAATATAATAATTAAACATAAAGTGTTTTATTTCATGTAAATATCTTTCGTTTTGTCTAAAAAAGAGGCACATCAGGAGAACTTTTTCAAAAAAATATACAAATGATCAAAAGATTTTTATGTCTGTGAAAATATTATAATAGTACATTGATTTATCTAATAAAAAATAGCATTACATTTCCAATATGTTATCTCAGTAAATTTTAATTGAGATTTTCTGATAAAAGAAATATTAAAATACATAAACTACATTTTTTGAGTTGTGACACTCTCGTTGCCAATGCGCGATGTGTTGGTAACTTAGCGCAGAACTCACATATTTAACATTCAATTTTGTTGCTCATATTTTGTTATTTGTCAACAAACATTATATAAAATGTATAAGACGTCAAAAAATACTCCAGAAAATTTTTGCAAATTACCTATTATTTATTACCGACTTTTAAAAATGGAGAGGTTATCGATTCGACATGAAGATTAACTAATTTTTACTCAACACTAACCCATTTGCATTTAGTATAAATTGCACCTCCGAGGAAGGATGCTAACTGTGTCTAAATAGAGAAAACGCAAAATTCAAATAAACTTATTAACTAGTTGCGTGTAACACATGAGATCCAACTGTCGATAGCAATAGTATGTATAGTTGAAGAATAGGAATCAAACTATAAACCAATAAATCCAAATTATTGGAAATTTTAACAAATGTGTGTATGTATGTATGTCAAGATAGGACAGTATGGAGGTCAGTCGTCTTTTCCTACCCGGAATATGAAAACAGCATGATGGTACTGTATGTATATTTGGAGATTAAGTACCTATCAAACTATTAAGTCTTCTTACATATTGTGTATAGGCGACTGCCATACAAATTGTATGAAGCAATGTCGTCACTAAATTCAATTTTTATAAAAATTGTTAGAAAAAAATTGAGATGTGCTAATACAATGTTTATATTTTTTATAGAAAATTCAATTATCTAGTTGGGGTGTTTCGACTTTTTTCGATATTTTTTAAAATAATAAATAAAGGCAGTTAAACTCATAAATTTATCAAAAAAAATATTTTTCTCAGTAAAAAATGTTTGCTAAATTGGTGTTTTTTGACTTCAAAGTTGGAAAAGCCGTGAAAAAAGTAGACCCTGCATACAATTCCTTCATACACGCGTTTTGGATTTTAACTGCCTCTTCCTTCATAAGAATTTCTCTTGAACGAATCGACAGTTGGATAATTCGAATATATTTTTTAATTGCATAGGTATACGCAAACATTGGATTTTTTTCCCTTTCGGGAGTCAAATGATATTTTTATTTACAAACTTTTTAACATCTCAATAGAGACGAAGTTGGGATATTATAGAAAAACTAGGAACTCAAGGTACCTACAGGGCTGGTATCGGCTGGTTAACGTGATCACTTTATGCGCTTGCCCGACGTTCACCAATTATGCTTTCTTAATGAGTTCCCTTATCGATGTAATTTTTGAAAGTTCTATATATTTGAATAGGGTGTAACTTATCACCTGAAAATAAGACTTTATTAATATTGCAATCTATGAAGTAACGAAAAAATCCTTCTGTAAAGCCATCTATTGAGATATTGGTTTATTTGTAAACAATGTAAACAACAGTCCTTATAAATGAGGTGACGGTGTTCTCGCACATATGTCACCCCTGGGACGGAGTCTTATAAAAATATTTATTTTATCCATTTGTGTACCAATTAAGTTTACATAAATAATCAAGTTGAATAGAGCTGAAAAATAAATAAACAAGGGGTAAGAAAGAAGCAAAAAGAAATCAGTAGATAAAAGGATGTGAATGTATGTAAACATAGAATTACACACCTATGTGAGTTCTAATGTTAGTCAAATAGGGAAAGGTATGGGATGGATGTTAGGAATTGGATGGAAATAGAAAGAGGAGAGCTTGCGAAAACACTACTAACCGGGGACTCTATTATTGAAGATTTAAATTAAGTAATTGACTTATTATAAAGGTCTTTATTCTTAAAAACTAACGCTTACCAACTATACTATGGCGGTCAGCTCATAATTATATACATAGTTTAAAAAACCAAACAACATGTATAGTTCTATTGTATTTTATTAGTATGTACATAGATAAAAACGAATGTTTATTCTTTAAGGTCTTTTTCAACTGATATTATATAATCCTTGACAATTTTAATAGATGAAGTTGGAATATTACAGAACCAGGAACTCGAGGCACCTACAGGGCTAACGACCTATCATCGGCTGGTTTACGTGATCACTTAATGCGCTTGCGCAACGTTAATGATTTATCTCTTCTCATTGAGTTTTCTTATCAATGCAATTTTCAAAGTTCTATATATTTTAATAATAAGACACAGATCGTTTGATAACAAGACATTTTTACTATCGCCATCTATGAAGTAACGAAGTGTCTTTGTTTTGTTTTGAAGTTGTTTTTTTGTAAACAATGAAAGCAACAATACATAAAAAATGAAATAATATTTCTGGCGCAATTCAGGGGAGACGTCTGTGCGAGAAACACTGTCACCTCGTGTATAAGGATCACGTAAACCAGCCGATGAAAGGTCGTAAGCCCTACAGTTGCTTTGAGTTTCTGGTTGTATTATAATATGCCAACTTCGACTCTATTGAGATGTTAAAAAAATGTCAAAGATAGCATTGACTCCCGACAGATAAATTAAATGCTTGCATATATGCAACTTTTAAAAAATTATGAAATGATAAGATGAGCATTATGTTCATTTCTTCTATCTGTGCCAAGTCAGGTACCTCAGACTCCACTCCTCCCATTCCTGTGTGATTCACATCTACTGGGTTCCAAAGAATCTTCTGATACCGTCCGTTCATCTGTTGGGTGACCTACATACTTTCACAGAAGACTACCCGTAAGACCTTCGACGAGATGGAAGGACAGTTGGACTTCCTCTTTACCCTCACCCTCACAAACAGGTCAAAAGTCCTAATACACGATGAAGAAGATTTCCTCCAGTAACTCCCTCCCAGGCTCCAACTCCAGACGAAGAAGAGGTGCTCTCCGAAACCGGTCGAGGTATCGACGGAGTTAAGTGTGTGGAACAAAGTTTTTAAAGTTTATTTAAACTGTTGTTGGCAGAACACATTAGGTACTCAAACACCCTTGACATGAGAGTTTTTATACTTTAATTAAAAATAAACCAATTGTTGTGTTTTTTGTAGTATTTTTTATTGAAATTGTTAAGAATATTTAATTTCCCAAATATTGAGAGACTATTTCAAATAAGGAAACGGTGGAGATGAAGAATAATAGTAAACAATAAACATCCCTGAGATTTATTATAGCGAAGTGTTTTTTGTTTTTATATCAAATAAAATTTAATGGCACAGTTCAACGAATTATCGTTTTTGGGAAATTTTAAAATTTTTTGGGATACAGATAAAAATGGCTTCAAAATATTGTATTTTTTATCTGGGGTTATTCAAAATATGTTTTATTAACTGCTGAAGGAAAGTTGATATTGTGCTATGTTCACTTTCATCTTCATCTTCCTGGTTATTAGGGTTGGCACTTCTCGTCCTCAGGTTGTATACTCTGCGGTTCTGGTTATTGCTTTCATGCAAGCCGTTTCGTTGTAGGATCTTGGAGCAATTGTTTATTTATTTGATTTTAATCGGAAACTGAAGTGGCAGACCTGGACCAACAAAGAAGGCGAAGGAAGACCACTAAAAAAGTATACAGATGACATTATTCAGAATGTAGGTGGGAGATGGCAGTAAACAGACAAGATAAAACTAAATGGAAAATTTTAGACGAGGTCTTTGTCCAAGAGTGGATCAAAAATGCCAAAGAAGAAGAGAAATGAATAATTCTATGTACATTCTGACATTTATTATATTTTTGCTTAATACTGGATTATGCATTGTGGCAAAATGGCCACCGAGAGGTTGGAAATAGACAGATTTCCTGACTGCGATATATCAGGGAATGGACGGGCTTCAGAACAATTGAGCAGATATTCCAGTCAGCACAAGACAGAGAGGGATTCGCCAGAGTGATCGCTAACGTCGGAGGTTCCTGAATGGGCGCCACAACAAGAATATTGTGGAACTCCATAAAAGAGTTTACACAGCTTATACATCTAATTTGAGTCACGCAAATTATTTTCCCATTATAGGACGACCTTTAATCTTGAAAATGTTGAATCAAAAGTTGAAATGTTCGAATGATTAGACTCAATATTTAAGAATCGCTATAATGTCAGACTTCGTAGCTCTGTTGGTTAGATATCTGACTGCTGATCCAAAGGTTCCAGATTCAATTCCCGGTGGAGACACAGTTTTTCATTATGTTTTCAGTCAGGATCGATGAGACGATTGATAATGTTAGTCTCCAGAATGTGACAATTTGTAATTTATATTTTTCTTAGTACCCGTTAGTTGTTACCCGAGGACTAACATAAAAAATACAGTTGTTTTATTTAGATATGGATTAATGTTCTGCTAGGAATCGAGCTCAGTACGTTGAAACATAAGTCAAACGACCTACCACATTGATCATAATAAAATGTTGGCCTTCGTGGCTCAGATGATTGGGTATCTGACTGCTGATCCAAAGGATCCCGAGTTCTATTCCCGGTGGAGACACAATCTGTGAGATGATTAATGTCGTAAGTCTCTAGAATGTGGCAACTTGTTATAAGGTGCGTGTTTAATAATTATTTGATATAGTATCTGCTAGTTGCTTGAGAAGCTAAAAAAATAAATATTATGAAAAAAACTATTGATATATACATACATACAATCAAACCATTACACCATGTCCCTCATGGGGTAGGCAGAGAGCACCAAACGCCACATTTTTCTATATTTGCAAACATTATCATCTTGTCAATATTCATGCATCGTATCATACATGTTCGTCTGTTTTTCAAGCTTCTAATATTAGCTTTTTTCAACATATCATTTAAATAGTCGTGCCAACCCTTTTTAAATAGTCGTGCCAACCCTTTTTAAATAGTCGTGCCAACACTTTTTAAATATTCGAGCCAACCCTTTTTAAATAGTCGAGCCAACCCTTTTTGGGCGCCTCCGATCTCTATTGCGTTTCTGTCAGATTTGTATTATTTTGTCAGGCGCTCCTTATTCATTCTTCACATGTGGCCAAACCATCTCAATGTGTTAACTTTCATTCTATTGATTAAATCTTTTTTATCTCACATTTTTTTCTTTGTGTCCTCCATATTTGAAATATATTTTTACCCAATAATCATTGTCTATCCTAGCTGAAAAATCGGTTAGTTTGAAGAATGGCTTTTGCAATTTACTCGCCACTTGCACAAGGTGCAAGAAAGTATTTACAAATAAATGTATAATGTAAACAAGTACCAAAATCTTACTTACTTACTTACTTCCGATGGCCATACAACTCCGGTAGAGCTTTAGCCTCCTGAACAATAGCTTTCCAAGCCTTCCTGTCAGCTGCAGTGGACTCCCAGTCATCGCAAGCATTCAGCACGTTCAGATCTCGGGTAACATTGTCCATCAATCTCTGCCTTGGTCTTCCCAGGGGTCTCTTGCCCACCGGGCTATTTCGCAAGATACGTTTTGTGGCTCTTTCTTCCCCTGATCTGATAAAATAACATAAATAAAAAAAAATAATCAATAAAAATAATAATTTTTTTTTAAAGAATCAAAATCATTTTTTTTATTGTAACGAGGCAACGGGTTACGGATTATCCAAAATACAACATATGACATAAAACGCAAACGCAACGATAACGCAAAATAATATCTCACAAAGCTTAGCAATGAGGTTCACCTCTCATTTTGGATGTTGTATTTTTAGGTGAGACGAGACTAGTGCGTGGGCATACACGCATGTGTCGTGCATAATTTTTAAGGTAATGCAAATCAGCATACCTGTCGCTGGTTACCCTACATTGTGGGATTTGCCGTGATGGTATGAATGAATGAATGTATAGTCAGATTTTCGTTTATAAAAATCTATCTTGCAGTGTATTTTATTTTTATATAATATTTTTATATAAAATTTTTATATAATATTTTATTTTTATATAATATTTTATTTTTATATAATATTTTTATATAATATTTTTATATAATATTTTATTTTTATATATTATTTTATTTTTATATAATATTTTATTTTTATATAATATTTTTCAAAAATATTTAAATGATTTGTGCGTCATGAATTATATTTTGCAATATAAAGCTTGTTACAAAAATGTCTCATATTTGTGTTCGTTTGCAGTATATGAAGAAATATTTCAGTCTGATAATTTCAATGGAAGTTTTTTAATAAAAATCCAATAAGGAAAAATCCTTCATACTATGAGGATAACATAAGTTTCGAACGTAGCTATCACATACTTGAGTTGGCACAGTTATGTTTTCTATATTAGGAAGTGAATTTAATTTTAAGTGAATTGTTAAAATATATTAGTTATCTCTAATATCAATATGGGTTCGAATGGTTGGTAGGGCCTCGGTGGTGCCTACTCTGCTGGAGGGTAGGTATCAATAAGTGCCGAGAAACGCCATGTTGCAGAACACCAGCAACAATACCAGCAAGTCCAACTCGCTAGTGTCCACGTCACGAACCCTGGGCAATGTGACCTATCTAGGTCATAGCAGATAGCGAGAGGGCGATGGCGAGTCTCCAGCGCCACAAAACTGGAACCCCCCAGCTAAGGGAAGGAAAACCCCTACAGAAAAACCTTGGTCCTCCAGATTGGGGGTTAGGCGAGAGGCCAATAACCCCTCCCTATAAAAAGACCCTATTACGAAACCGAATACAGAGCCTCGGACACTTACTGTAACTCGGAAAAGACCTGGCAATCGAAATAAGGACCTGAGAATCGCTACTTGGAATACGAGAACCCTATACAGAAGTGGAGCCCTGGGAGAAGTTACCAGAGAAATGACGAAATACAAGATAGACATGTTGGCAGTACAGGAGACTAGATGGACGGGATCTGAGATCTTTGATACAAGAACCCATACAGTACTACACAGTGGAAATGATAAACACCATGAATTTGGAGTGGCCTTTATTGTCGACCGAAATATGAAAAGCTCCATACTAGACTTTAAGCCCATCAATGAGAGAATGTGTGTCATACGCATAAAAACAAAATTCTTCAACGTATCATTGATCAATGTTCATGCGGAAACGGAAGATAAGGATGACACCATAAAGGATGCTTATTACCAGAGACTGGAACACATCTACGATACATTACCATCCAATGATATCAAAATTGTGATTGGAGATTTGAATGCTAAGATTGGTAGAGACCCTTTACTCCAACATATCACTGGAATGAACAGCTTACATATGGATACTAATAATAATGGATCTAGAGCGATAGACTTTGCGGAGTCTAGAAATATGATCATAGCCTCTACCCAGTTTCCTAGTAAAAACATCCACAAATGGACATGGACATCACCAGATGGCAGATACCATAACCAAATTGACCATGTCATGATAGAAAAAAGAGGAGCATCCAACATCACAAACGTCAGAACTTATCGAGGAGCTAACTGTGACTCCGACCATTATATGGTGGTGGCCACATATAGGAGCCGAATTGCCAGCAACAGGATACGAAAACCACCAAATACTCCAAAAATCAACACAGAAGCTATAAAAACAAGTATCGGACTAGAACAATACCACAACGCACTTGCCAACTATCTACCAGACCATATCAGCAGCGAAAACACCCATGAAGCCCTTGACAATGACTGGAATTTGGTTAAAAATGCAGTTATGAGAGCTGCAGAAGAAAGTGTTGGAAATAGACCAAGACAAGATAGGAATCCCTGGTTCGACGAAGTTTGTGAAAGAAGCGTGGCTGACAAGAATACACTCCGGAAGCAGTTTATTGAAAGACCAACCAGAATTAAAAGACATGCATATGAACAGGCTAGAAGAGAAACAAATAGGCTGATAAAGAGAAAGAAGAGAGACTTTCTAAATAATATATTGCTCAAGATGGAAGAAGACTTTACAAATAATAATACGAGGGAAGCATATAAAGGTGTTAACTTCTTTAAAAAGGGATTCAAGCCAAATACGACACTATGTAAAGACACAAACGGAAACATAATATCAGATAAAGAGCAAATCAAGCAGGTGTGGAAGGAATACTTCCATAAACTCCTTAATCCTAACAATGATCTGAGAAATCATACTACTAATATCCCCGCGGAATCAAATAACGAAGAGCCGACAAACCCACCATCAATAACAGAAGTAAACATCGCTTTAAGAAAATTAAGAAATAATAAAGCACCTGGAAAGGACAACTTGCCCGCTGAGCTGCTTAAAAATGGAAACGAGCACCTAAAAAATTTGATACATAGCCTCATTGTAAAGATATGGACCATGGAGGAAATCCCAATGGAATGGCAAACCAGCGTAATATGTCCCATACACAAGAAAGGTGATAAATTAAAATGTGAGAACCATAGAGGCATATCATTGCTCTGCGCAGCGTATAAAATCTTTACCACCATACTAAAACAAAGATTAGAGGGATACGCAGAAAACCTATTAGGAGAGTATCAGGCGGGCTTTAGAACTGGAAGGTCAACTACGGACCAGTTATTTACAGTCCGCCAGATCCTGTCGAAGTGTTGGGAATTTGACATCGATGTGCACCAACTATTCATAGATTTTAAACAGGCATACGATAGCATAGACAGGGAGAGCCTATATGAGATACTGCTACAGTTCCAGATCCCCCCGAAATTGGTGAGGCTTATCAAATCAACCATGAACAACTCCAGATGTCAGGTCAAGGTAGATGGAGAACTGACGGAGGAATTCGCAGTGTCTCAGGGTCTGAAACAGGGTGATGGCCTGGCTCCCACTCTCTTCAATATCGTGCTTGAGCATGTGATAAGAAAAACTCTAGTGGACACCAATTCCAATATTTGCTACAAAAGTAGTCAAATTGTCGGCTATGCGGATGATATTAACATCATAGGAAGATCAATGACAGCCATTGAAGAAGTCTTCGACCCCTTAGAGACAGCAGCATGTGAAGTGGGATTGTGTATAAACAAAGAAAAGACAAAAGTAATGGCACAAAGCAGAAACCCGGCGCATCGACCGAGAGGCAGTGTGCAATATAAGGATAACTACTCGTTTGAAGTAGTGGATCAATTCACTTACCTGGGCTCCAGTCTTACCGAAAATAATGAAGATCCAGCTGAAATAAGAAAAAGAATTACGGCAGCCAATAAAACATATTTTTCATTGCTCCCTGTTTTTAAATCTCGCAGTGTCCATCGTAAAACAAAAGTCACACTCTACAAGACCATAGTCAGAACAGTGTTGGCATATGGATGCGAGACATTAACCATAACGGCGAAGATGTCTGAAACGCTGGACACCTTTGAAAGAAAGGTACTGCGTAGAATATGCGGCCCCGTGAAGGATGGCGATGAATGGCGCATTAGACGCAACGATGAGTTGTACAACATATACCAGACCCCAAGTATCTCAACGCACATGAAATTACTTAGGCTGAGATGGGCTGGACATGTACAACGAATGCCAACCTCACGGGTGCCGAAACGAATCATGACTGGACACCCAGGTGGGAGAAGAAGGGTAGGAAGACCAAGGCTGCGGTGGGAAGATGAGGTCAAAAAGGATGCGGCTCAGCTTCTCCAAGAGAGGAGCTGGAAAGTGGCAGCAGAGGACAGGATTGGATGGAGGCGAAAGTTAACGGAGGCCAAGGCTCGATTTGGGCTGTAGCGCCATCGAAGAAGAATATCAATATAATTTTGTAAATCTCCAAACTCGAAACAGGCGTAGTCTTAGTGAGGTTGGGATAGTATTTATAAATAAAGTTATAACTATCGATATGGTATAAAATAAAATAAAATAAAATAAAATAAAATAAAATAAAATAAAATAAAATAAAATAAAATAAAATAAAATAAAATAAAATAAAATAAAATAAAATAAAATAAAATAAAATAAAATAAAATAAAATAAAATAAAATAAAATAAAATAAAATAAAATAAAATAAAATAAAATAAAATAAAATAAAATAAAATAAAATAAAATAAAATAAAATAAAATAAAATAAAATAAAATAAAATAAAATAAAATAAAATAAAATAAAATAAAATAAAATAAAATAAAATAAAATAAAATAAAATAAAATAAAATAAAATAAAATAAAATAAAATAAAATAAAATAAAATAAAATAAAATAAAATAAAATAAAAATAAATATAAATATAAATATAAAAATAAAAATAAAAATAAAAATAAAAATAAAAATAAAAATAAAAATAAAATAAAATAAAATAAAATAAGATAAGATAAGATAAGATAAGATAAGATAAGATAAGATAAGATAAGATAAGATAAGATAAGATAAGATAAGATAAGATAAGATAAGATAAGATAAGATAAGATAAGATAAGATAAGATAAGATAAGATAAGATAAGATAAGATAAGATAAGATAAGATAAGATAAGATAAGATAAGATAAGATAAGATAAGATAAGATAAGATAAGATAAGATAAGATAAGATAAGATAAGATAAGATAAGATAAGATAAGATAAGATAAGATAAGATAAGATAAAATAAAAAAAAAAAAAAAAAAAAAAAAAAATAAACTTAAAAAAAATAAAATAAAATAAAATAATATAAATAATTTTTAAAGTAGGTATTTGAGATTATTAAAAAGAGAAGATATGTTATAGAACAATCTATATATGATAGAAAAAAAAACTATAAATAATGCAAGATTAACAAGAACGAACGGTATAACAATCTTCTTAATATTTTCTTGAGCAGATTGCAAACCCTCCCCAACGCTACGTAGTGCTTTACTGCGGAAGAGTATAATGTAACCAAACCCTAAAAGTTTGTGTCACCTCCGTAGCCATGTCAAAAAAATAGAAAAAAATGATTTTTTTCGCAGTCTTTCACTTCAAAAAAAAAATACAAAAATTCAACGCTAAAAAACCTTTATATTAAATACAATGTATGAAAATTGTGAGTACAAATATAAAAACATTCAGACTATTACTATTTATGGTTATAGTCGTAATGCTTTATATTTGTACTCACAGTTATTATTTATTGTATTTTATAAAATTGATTATTTAAATAGGCAGGTAATGAATTTTAGGATATATTTTAAAGGTCCACTTATATATAAATACCATTCTGTAGATTCTCTTTGAAAAAAAGCGCGTCAGTTCCCACTCCTTTTTAATTATTTCAAGTAATTTAATATTATTGATTTAAATTAAATTAATAAATTAAATTAATAAAGAAATAAATAAATATATATATATAAATTAATTAAAATATTAAAAAATAAATAAATAAATAAATAAATAAATAAATAAATAAATAAATAAATAAATAAATAAATAAATAAATAAATAAATAAATAAATAAATAAATAAATAAATAAATAAATAAATAAATAAATAAATAAATAAATAAATAAATAAATAAATAAATAAATAAATAAATAAATAAATAAATAAATAAATAAATAAATATATAAATATATATAAAAAAAAAATAATTAATTAATTAAATAAATTCTTTATGTGTGGCTGTGAGACTTTCATTTTTTATTTGGCGTTACCTGGGACACAGCGCGTGGAGCTTGTCTTATCTACCTGAATTTATGATCATATATTATTTAATTTATATTTAATTGTGTTTTTGTTAATTTGATTTTAATGAAATTATTGTAAAATCACTATGTCATACGATAAAAAAATAATGTTTTTTTTTTTGCTGAGAAATGAACCGAGGACGCCATCACAGATAACAAACGACTGATCACAATGACAGACTGCATGGTGGTATATATATATACCAAAACAAAGACATTCGAAGAATTGGAGAAATTTCGCTTTGTTATATGTAATTGATCGCTCAATAGTATCGCCGGACAAAGTCTTTCCGTTAATATTAATGCAGCGTTATTAATTCACGGCCGTCTCCTTACAACGAGGATATACTTCTTTGGAGAATAAAGCTCCCATTCTGATTAAGTCCCCCTCCTGCCTCCCTAGTTGAGTGAAATAGTGACACCGTGGCGTAGGGGACTACTACACAGACAGAGTCAATTCGTGAATTTTGAAGGTTTCCCTGAATAAATAAATTCAGCGAACCCTTCAGGGTTGCTCGTATAAAATCTTAAATTTTCCCGATTTTCTCCCGTGGAACGGGAAACACATACAAACACACTCTAACACATATTATATGTACATCCATGTATCTACAAATTGTTGGACTTAAGGGTCTCTACAGTAACTCATGACGTCACAAACAGCGTAGGGAAAATATGGCTTCTGTGATATATGGACTATAAGTTAAATGTATTTTTTCTAGTAGATTCAATGCAATATTTTTTTTTTTTTTAATTATTTATTTAAATCCATACATTTATATACAAAAAAAGAATAACAATAATGGAATAATGCAACAATAGTACAAATTGGACAGTTTAAAATAAGCTGGTTCTAGCAAAATGCTCCAGGATGAAACATAATTAAAATATGAACATAAAATTATGTATTATTTTTATATTGTCTCATTGCATTGGACGTCCAACTAGGTGAACCTGTTTTAGGACGTCCGATATGTAGATACAATATGTAGGTATCAATAACTTAACTATATTTATATTGTCTCATTGGACGTCCAACTAGGTGAACCTGTTTTAGGACGTCCGATATGTAGTTACAATTTGTAGGTATCAATAACTTAACTATATTTATATTGTCTCATTGGACGTCCAACTAGGTGAACCTGTTTTAGGACGTCCGATATGTAGTTACAATATGTAGGTATCAATAACTTAACTATATTTATATTGTCTCATTGGACGTCCAACTAGGTGAACCTGTTTTAGGACGTCCGATATGTAGTTACAATTTGTAGGTATCAATAACTTAACTATATTTATATTGTCTCATTGGACGTCCAACTAGGTGAACCTGTTTTAGGACGTCCGATATGTAGTTACAATATGTAGGTATCAATAACTTAACTATATTTATATTGTCTCATTGGACGTCCAACTAGGTGAACCTGTTTTAGGACGTCCGATATGTAGTTACAATATGTAGGTATCAATAACTTAACTATATTTATATTGTCTCATTGGACGTCCAACTAGGTGAACCTGTTTTAGGACGTCCGATATGTAGTTACAATATGTAGGTATCAATAACTTAGCTATATTTATATTGTCTCATTGGACGTCCAACTAGGTGAACCTGTTTTAGGACGTCCGATATGTAGTTACAATATGTAGGTATCAATAACTTAACCAATTTAAGATGCTTGAAAACTTAATAGATAAAAATTGTTATTAAATAAGTAGTGAGCAAACTAGAAAATAAGCTTAATTTTTTATTGGATTCATCTATGCCGATGGATATAAGCCAACTGTTTATTGCTTTTTTTTTTTCTCTCTCTCTCTCTGGTGACCCTAAATAGTTAAATTACTAACTCAGCTGATAATATAAATAGTCTGAAACTCGTCTACCAAACTGGTAACGGAATAAATTGGTCACAAAAACCGTGATGGCATTAGAAAAAAAAACGTGTCTTTACACTTAGGTACATTATTTTATTTCCATATATTTGATTTTTCTGTTACTGTTAGGAATGAAAATAAAATGCGTTTAGTGAAAATTTGAAATGTTATACAGATTTTCAGAGCTCACTTTGCGATGTCTTCATTTAAAACAATTTTCTTTGTTTAAACCAAGGATGAAATTTTGTTCGGCTGGTTTCAAAGCAACCGCTCCTTCTGAGAAATTTTTGCTTTTACAAAGATGAATCGGTCGTTTTATCTTTGTTAAATCGTTTTTCAAAAATGTGTAGTTTTCAAATTATATTAAACGTCCTAAATAAATACACCCTTACTAAAACTCAACAACAATAAACAAAATATTACGGAAACAAACAAACAAAACCAACTCATAGTAATATAAGATATTGGAAAACACGAAGGTGGTATATAAAAATATGATTCTCTTACGTAAATTGTCTCCTAAAAATAGATGAAAATGAGGTCCAGGAGACCCTTCTGTGTTCGTTCGATAATATTATGAGAATCCACTTTGATTTAATATAAAAATACCTAAATCGGATCATAAATCAGTGAACCTTCATCGGCCGAATTGTTAAATTAATGTATTCGCATTAATTTTGTTCGTGGCCCCAAAAAATTACACGAATTTGTACCGTGGAACACCGGGAACTACGTACATTTGTTGATCCTCGAAGTTTTTACGATCCCAGTGTATGATTTATTGGCGGAGAATGTGGACTTGGACGTCAATAAATCTAAACCAGATATATTGTAGCGAGGTCATATTGTAATTTTATGTCAACACCTTCTTATAAATATCCCTTTTACTATCCGCTAAGTATCTACTGTACGTTTTTATGATTATTTTTTTCACGACTAGAATAAATTCACTTTGTATATTGCTGGGAGATTTTAATACAGATCAAAAAGTTACAGCCTCCTATTGAGTAGGTTTTTGGCATTACCCAGACTAGACCTTAGAATACACAACAACTCATTTTTACCATTGTCAGATGATCTATCAAAAGTTAATGTTAAACGCGAAAATTTTAAATAGTGTTTAAAATCATTCAACTACATAAATAATATGTTGAGAAATATAATTTATTTGTAAAATGTGATAATATGCAAATGCATATTAAGCTTATTCCTAACCTCAAATGGCAAAGGTGTTGATAACATTTGTTCTGCAATCAATTTCAATTCAATTTATAAAGCAACACGCTCACGCGAGTCTAACTAAACTCAACCGAAAATTATATGTGCTGTAATAAAATACAACAGCGAAATAATAGTATGATGTCAACCAACTTGAAACATACATACTTCAGACTGGCAACTGAATATAAAGAATTATAGAAAGATAGTTATTTAGATATTATACTATTGTATTTAATAGTTTTAAAGAAATATTTTTAAAAATGATTATTTTCGTGTTCAAAAAGTATTGATAATACTCATCTCTCAATATTAAGATATACTAAAGACAATTGGGGCAACTGATAATTCATATAATAAAAGATAGTGCTCACTCTGATACATATTTATTTAGATTAATGTTTTACATAGTAGTTGTTTAATAGTAATTATATTCAATTTATGCGGAATAAGAATGTCGAGGAGAATTCGCGATATGTCAAGCCACGGCTACTGGAGATATTCCGAATGAATTGCATAGATGCAGACGGCTGTTTATATCTTCAGCTTGCGTTGGTAGCTGTGATGGGATGTTAGTGATGTGGGAACATCATAGGGATGATCCACCACAGAATTAAAAAAAAAATCGCTATAATTATAAAAAAACTTACTGAACCTAACCAAAATATTAAGAGGAATTATTTTGCTGTCGTATTTTATTACAACCCGTATAATTTTCCCTTGATTCCTCTTTCAACAGACGCTAGAATAAAAGCGATATGTCATTATGTTGGTATACGTGATTGTCTAGGGATTGTCAAGCCTCGTAGTGATGAGCTACATACTTGTCAAACAAGTATATACTCATTAAAATTGTTTAAAAAATAAATTACTCCCTTAACGGATGGTCATTGGGGTTCTGTTAAAATGCTTAGAAATAGTTTCATTTGACATATGGACAGGCAGGGTGTAAAAACAGATAGGGTAAATAAATGTTATACAAATTACTAAACACATCTTTTTGCTATCGAATATTTTTATTATTGCATATGCGCAAACATTGGATTTTTTCCCTGTCGGGAGTCAAAGGTATTTTTTAACAGATTTTTAATTATCTCAATAGAGACGAAGTTGGAATATTTACTGTAGGAGAACCGGGAAATCATGGCACCTACAGGGCTTACTACCTGTCATCGGCTGGTTTACGTGATCACTTTATGCGCTTGCGCAACGTTCACCAATTATGCCTTTTTAATGAGATCCCTATCAATTCAATTTTGAAAGTTCTATATATTGTAATACTGAAATTCTTTTCGCTTGAAAATAAGGAATTTTTACTACAGCCATCTATGTGTGAAATTATGAACAACATTCTTATTTTTTTTTGTTGTAACGCCATCTCTTGAGAGAATTGGTTTTTTGTAAATAATGAGAGCAACATTCCTTATTTTCAAGCGAAAAGAATTTCAGTATTACAATATATATATAGAACTTTCAAAATTGAATTGATAGGGATCTCATTAAAAAGGCATAATTGGTGAACGTTGCGCAAGCGCATAAAGTGATCACGTAAACCAGCCGATGACAGGTAGTAAGCCCTGTAGGTGCCTTGATTTCCCGGTTCTCCTACAGTAAATATTCCAACTTCGTCTCTATTGAGATAATTAAAAATCTGTTAAAAAAAAAACATCTTTTTGTAATGCGTCATAAGTGTATGCAAAGATACTTCTTCTTATGGTGCCCTGTCATGAAGCCTCGATGTCGGTGATCACTCTGGCGAATACCTCTCTGTCCTGTGCTGTCCGGTATATCTGCTCTACACTTGATAATTACGCAGCCAGGATGTACCCAATATATTAATTTATTGGTTAAAAATGAAAACCTGACATCTATGTAAGTTATCATTAATACGATAGTTATAATATTAGTATTGTTCAGAATCGTTTTGTGTTTATTTTTTTTTTTATTATTTATTTTTTTATTTTAAAAATTATACATTAATGATAAAAAGAATTATAAACAGTATCTTAAAATTAAATTATTTAATATCTATTCATCCCTCAGTTGAGATCAAATCTCGTGTTCGAGGGAGGAGCACAGTCATTTGTGCGGTTCATTTATTTCAATAACATATAATATTACTAAAAATAACACGCATATATTTAAATTAATATTACGCAAACAGTTTACCGATGAACCCTCACCAATGGAGCATACTCTAGTATACGCAAGCGCATACTGAGAACCGCGAACTGCATTTGCCGTTCACAGGGCCCCACTAGCAGGCATTCACCGTTCACCGTCCACCGTCACGAAACAAAAACCACTAACCGCAAAAACTGGAATACAATAAAAATACATTAATTACATTAAGAACAAATTCAAATAAATTACTCATCAAAAACAAAATCAATATTTCTTATAAAATAACAGACAACATCAAAAAATTATATATACACATAACATATCATCAAAAAAAAAAAAGTACACACAACTTAACACCAAAAAAAAAAAATTATTGTTAATAGACTTGTTTTCAAAGAATTAAGTTGAATGATACATAGATGTCGCCTAACTGAAAATTTTATATATTGTTTAGATTTAACTATTTGGCTTTGGTTACTTAGCTAGGGTGACTAATTAAATGTGAATTAATAATATTGTAAATGGGGAACAGTAAAAAAATATCTTTATGAAGTAAGAACTAAAGAATTCTAGAAATAAACCTCCTTTAGATAACAACTTAAACTTAATTTTGTAAAATTGTGTTTTATAAATTGTAAATAAAGTGATTGTTTTAAATCAAAGTTTAATTAAAATCAAATCTCCCATAAATCTAGAAATTACTCTTTGGAATGAGAGATAATTTCACACAGGATATCTGTCTCCTTCCAGTCCTAAGGCGACCATATATTTGCCCTTCAGTATTAATGGAAGCAAGTGGTATGTTTCTTCTCTCATTATATGACCTAGATATGCGATCTTCCGTAACTTTATTATAAGCAGGAGTTGTTCTGACTCGATTTAAGACTTCTAGATTTGGAATCAGGAATATCAAAGGTATTTTAAGCATTCTGGGATCCAACTACATCTCAAAAGTTTCCACCCTCTTTATCGTATTAACCTTCGGCGTCCAAGTGTCACAACTATACAGCAACACAGACCACACATAACATTTCATCATTGTCTTTCTTGGATTTTCCATTGCAAAACTGGGATCTCCTTTTATTAAAGGCGAGTTATGCTAACTCAATTTAAAGATACAAGATTTGATAAACATTTCCTTAAAAATCTTTTATTATAATAAAGGTAACGTGTGTATCAAATATTTATGATTCGTTAGAAAAAGTGGGAGTATTGAGCTAGATACAATTATGTATATCGATGTGTGTAAGTACAGATATAACATCAGCTGTTGAAATTACATACATTATATTATAATCTCGTGTTAGTCTCCCACTGTATTACTATTATTTTATATAACCTCTCTGGCAACTATGTAACAGCTGTACTATGTCAAATATTAATTCAACACGCACCCTATAGGTACCAAGTTGCCACATTCTGGAGATTTACGATATGAAAACACAATTAAAATCTGTGTATCCACTGGGAATCGAACCCGGGACCTTTGGATCAACAGTCAGACCAACCGAGCCACTAAGGCAGCCATTTATTATAAAAACATTGGTAAAAGTAATAAATTACTTCTCGTTTTTGAATATCTGTTTCTCACAAACGAGATAAATTTTTATAATCAATGCAATGAAATATTGATTAAGGTTTTTTATTCATCGTTAGAAAGAAAGACCATCGTTAAGAAATCACATGCTGAATTGATGAAATAATGACGTCTTAAGAAATCACTGAGGTCCACGGATATAATTCATACCAGCAATAAGAATACCTGCTCCCCTAATCAACGTGTCATTTATGTCGTTGTAGACCAAAAAAACATAACTCAGTGTATGTAAATGACAGTTGAAAGTCAAGTGACAACAAGAAAAGATAACAATGTATGAAAATGACAGTTGCATGTCACGTGACAGCAAAAAAATATAGGTAACTCAATTTATGGAAATGACAGTTGCATGTCACGTGCCAACAAAAAAACATAACTCAATGTATGGAAATGACAGTTGCAAGTCACGTGACAACAAGAAAAGATCACTCACTATATGAAAATTAAAGTTGCATATCACGTGACAACAAATAAATATAACTCACTGTATGAAAATGACAGTTGCATGTCACCTGACAACAGAAAAAAAACTTAATGTATGGAAATGACAGTTCAATAGTTGCATGCCACGTTACAACGAAAAAATATAACTCAATGTATGGAAATAACAGTTGCATGTCACCTGACAACAAGAAAAGATAACTCAACGTATGGATTTGACAGTTGCGTGTCACGTGACAACAAGAAAAGATAACTCACTATATGGCAATGACTGTTGCGTGACAACAAGAAAAGATAACTCATTGTATGTAGATGACAGCTGCCTGTGACGTGACAATTGTCACTTCCATACATTGAGTTATTTTTTCTTCTTTCTTTTCTTGAGTTAAATAACACGTTGTCTAGGCACCCTGAAGACACTCGATTTCAACCCAAATATCGAACCAACGCTTAAAGCCTTCATTTATAATGAAGAAGGAGGTAATAAAAAAGAAATAAAATAACGGATAATTTCATGAATGAAGTATTTATTAAAAGCATCGATCAACTTCTTGATTACAACCTTAAGATTGGTTTGTACCAAAAACTCCATCTCTACTAGAACTAGAATACACCACAGCTCACATAACCAAGGCGTGATGAGTTGACATTGAACGCGAAAATTTTCAACATAAAAATAATAATAGTGTAAAAAACTATGAAAACCGTTAAATAATAGCGACAAGCGGCGTGTCATGAATTTGTTATTTTTTTATTCTCTTTTTCTTTTGACAATTTTCTTTTCTCTCTCCAGCGATTGCTTAATATTTTACCCAACCTAATATTTTACCCAAATGCTTAATATTTTAAATAGCGACTCGCGTGCGCGAGTTGCTTTATAAATTGAACGGAAATTGGTAGCAGGAAATTTTTTTTCTATTCCTGTGTCATTTGATGTTACGAATATTTATTTTATGTATTCGCATTTCGCGAAAATTTTCGCATTTAATGTCAACTATGACAGCTCATTCGATCTTAGTAATAAGAGCTGTTCTGTATTCTAAGATCTATATATTTCCATCTCTCCTCATATCTCTGCAGTCCGTCAGCTTCTTCATATCTTGGTAGCTGCTACTGATCAACTGGTACAAATAACAGTCACTAGGGCGACCTCTATGTGTTTTGCCTTCCCTCATTCCTTCGGCGATAGAAACAAGCAGACGCGGATAAAAAGATTGATAGTTGTTAATTTTATAATTTATTTACTGTCTTCTAGACCAAGAAAAATGTCTAATGAGGATGGATTTTGTGGTAGGTAGATTATCTTGCGAAATAAGCAATCAAGCTTTGTGATTTACGATTTTATAAATTTTGTAGATCCAGTAAAAGTTGGAAAAACACAGTCGTAGCAGCTAGTTCTGCAGCAAAAAACTAAAAAAAATAATGTTTTACATATTTCCACTTACAAATAAATCATTCAATCTGTGTCTTGTATTGTTTACAAAAAAAATTGTTTCTCAATAGATGGCTATTGGCTATACAAAAAGGTTTCTTAATTATTTCATAGATAGCGATGGTAAAAACAGCTTATTTTCAAAAGATCAGTTTCTCATTATCAAAATGTATAGGACTTTCAAAATCGCATTGATAAGGAAACTCAACAAGAAGGCATTATTTTTGAACGTTACATAGGCGCATAAAGCGATCACATAAACCAGCCCATGACAGGTCGTGAGCGCTGTAGGTGCCTTGATTTCTTGGTTCTCCTATGATATTCCAACTTCGTCTCTATTGAGATGTTGAAATAATGTCAAAATTGATAATGTTTTTTGCATACCAATTTTTTTTTTATCAAACCAGACTGATTATGTTTTTACATACACATGTTTTCACTGTATTGTTTCGGCTGACTAGGCCATTATCAAAATGGTCTAACAGTCCAAAAAGATAATCAATTTAATCTTCGAATATTTTTATTATTGCATATGCGCAAACATTGGATTTTTTTCCCTGTCGGGAGTCAAAGATATTTTTTTAACAGATTTTTAATTATCTCAATAGAGACGAAGTTGGAATATTTATTGTTGTTCACCCATAGATGGCTGTAGTAAAAATTCCTTATTTTCAAGCGAAAAGAATTTCAGTTTACAATATATAGAACTTTCAAAATTGAATTGATAGGGATCTCATTAAAAAGGCATAATTGGTGAACGTTGCGCAAGCGCATAAAGTGATCACGTAAACCAGCCGATGACAGGTCGTAAGCCCTGTAGGTGCCTTGATTTCCCGGTTCTCCTACAATAAATATTCCAACTTCGTCTCTATTGAGATAATTAAAAATCTGTTAAAAAAAAACAATTTAATCTTCTTTAAAAAATCAATTAAAATAAAAAATCAATCAATAGCTGTGAGGCACCGGCTTAGAATAGTGCTTCCTTTCTTTTAAATCATTGTTTTCGAGTGTCCCGTAAGAGCCGGGTAATCGAAAATACAACAGGCAACAATAACATCTCACATAGTTCAGCAATGAGTTTCACCACCCATTCTGAATGTAGTGCCTTTTTTGGTGAAACGAGACTGGTGTGTGGGTATACATAGATGTGTTGTTCTCCCTTTTATAAGGCAATGCACACCCGGACACCTTTCGCTGGTTACCCCACATTGTGGGATATGCCGTGATGGTATGAATGAATGAATGAAAAATCAATTACACCTATATCGCAGAATTTAAAAATAATATATTAAATTCAAAATATTATATAAATTTAATTTGATCCTATTTAATCTGGCTATTTGTCAATAAATAGAAATCTAAGATCAATGAATGCGGCTTTAGGTTTTCAACACAGCAAGACCACCATTGAAATATAGACTACAAGTTGAGCTAAAACTGGCACTTCTCTTTGTTTCTTTCCTATGTTGTTCGTGAAAAGTTTTTCTTCTAAACGGTCCCTTGGGTTTCCTACAAAGGACGTTTAATCTTAGACGAGGATAGTCCGTGTGATGTATATAGTCTTGGTTTCTTAAAACATATTGTGGTCCATTGCTTAAAATGCTTATACTTATAAAATTTATGTGTGTATAACAAACCTTTATCAGAACAGGAACGTCCACAGAAAATTTTCCACAAATTTTTATTTCTGCACTTGTGTTGATGCTGTCAGCCGCCGAACGAAGAATCTAGAAAAAAATAATTTCGCTTTGCATTGAAGGATGAAATTATAGATCCATATGAATATTATAGATCCATATGAATATTATAGATCCATATGAATATTATAGATCCATAAATAATTAATGTTCAATACACGGTGAAGTTGATATTTTTAAAGCTGCCTGTACACAATGGGCCATGAACCGCTATGCTCCACTACAGGCCAGCATCGCACGTCGGCGCAAAGATGTTCAGACAATGGTGTACGGTTCATTGCTGCCTGGCGAAGCATTAACGATGGACGTGGAAGCTATCTAACAGCCGCGACAGTTTATTTGTATAGTAATTAATTTATTTGTATACTAATTAATTGAATAAATTATATTGTAAATTTAATTTTTATGTCCCAAATTGTGGGCTTATATTGGTTTATCAAAAAAATCCGAATGTTTCTTTATAACTCTTCAGAGGAATTTCAAATATTAAAATTACACAGCCAAAAAATGTACCACCGCGTCAGCGACCGGCTACGCCACATCATGATTACCTACTACAAAATGCGCCCCAAAAAGCGACAGCATTTCCATTGCGCGCCACGATGCATGGCAATTGTCCGCCATCATACGCCATTGTCCACTGTACACTACGGTGATGGCTGTAATGGGCCAGCATCGACCATTGTGTAGCTTTTCATGTTGATTTTATTTTACTGTATAATTAAATATTCTTTTTCTTTGTTATTTTGAAGGTCTACTGGTATGTTCGGCACATAAACTCAATACATCCATATCTAGGTTGTAATAATAAAAAATGGTTTTCAAATAATTGATTATTTTGTTATGTTTCGTATCGATATGATGATTAAATACTGATTTTTGCATCAGAATTTTATCTATAAATCAAGAATAATTATATTTTAAGGGAATTCTGTTCTTTTAAATATTTATTCTCAGTGTGTTTATTGATATACATACAAGGTGAGTCGCTTAAATAATTTATTTTTTGTATCATAAGTGATTGTGTAACTACTTAGTACAGGAACTTATATTTTATCCGAATATCAATTAAATTAACACAAAAAACTTACATTTTCCTGTGTGAATATGTCAAGGCCAAGAAAATTCTTTTGTAATGTAACGCTTTGTACAACCCACTTTGCCTGAAAAATGTTTTACGTAAAATCTAAATATTAAATTATATTTTTTTAAATGAAACACATTTTTTTACAGTTCACTTAATTTACCCACAAATGAGTTTTTTGATACGACCAATTTAAATTAATTAGTTTGAATAAAAATATTTATTTTTTACTCGCCACAATTAAAATCAAATACCTACATATAAAGATAAGCCAAAATACTCGGTTAGGCAATAAAAATAATACCTATCATTTTTTTTATATATTTCTTTTATCTAATTATTTTTATTTATTTCAAATTTTTCGACTGCTTATATGTGATCGAATTCCATTATCAATATTATAAAATGACTTAAAAAAATAAGTAAAAACACAAATATTTAACTTTATTCCACAAATTTAAAATGTTGACCACTGACGTGTTTCGCTCAAAGAGCACCTACTGAATGGTGATGCTCTTTGAGCGAATTCAGTAGATGCTCTTTGAGCTAAACGCGTCAGTGGTCAACATTTTAAATTAGTGGAATAAAGTTAAAAAAAAAATTTTACCAATTTTTTTAAGTAATTTTATAATATTAATTGTATTTATTTTATATTTCTTCTTGGGCGACTAAAAGGTACTATGTAAAATATTAATTTAAAATGCACCCAAATACACGTTGCCACATCTTGGAGACTTGCAGATCCAGACTGTAAACACAATTTAAAACTGTGTCTGAGCCACGAAGGCCGACAATTGAAGGCCGATTGAATAAAAAATATCGAGGTCTGCCATCTGTGCAATGGATGGTCACTTATTTGTGATTTATTTTAACATACGATCACACACAGGGGGCAGATCTATGCAAATTTTTGGGTCGACTTGTGCTGATAACTTTGGATCCCAATCCGTTCTGCAGTCAAGATTTTGAACTAGGTACATCGGTGTAGAATTATGATTATTATGAATGTCCCGCATGTTCTTTTCTCGTATTTTTGGTGCTGTGTATATCTTTGTGAAATTTATAAACCTTCTTTTGTGTATGAAGTCATCTCTCACCTCGCCGGTATATAACTGATCTGACGCGTTTTCGTTATAATATACAAAACTTTTTACTTATACATACATGTTCTTTGGTGTAATCTGTGATTATTATATGTGTAACACTTTATGTATATACGTGATCCTATCATACTGTTTCTGCGAAGACAGAAGGATACTCCTTAAGTAAGTGACATTCTTTAATTTCACAGGTGAAATATCGGAACTTGGTTTTAAGTTGAATTTATTTATTTATTTAAAGAACAACATACAGTATATAATAAATGATATAACATAAAGATAATTTGATTAATAATAAAGCCAATTACAGGTTGTCGCTGAAGTTATTGTAGTATATTAAGATACATTAGGAATGGTTACATATTATGGTGAGATATTGTCTGAATGATGTGCGAAATTGCATATATAAATGTGTCAGTACAATTAAGTGTTAAATTTGATTATGAGGATGAAATTTTAAGTTTGATATATTTTTTAAATGTGGGGGCGCTAAGTAAGAATATGTCAATCTCTCGGAAGTGCCTATTATATGTATTACAGATTCTGTACATTGTTGCATGTTGAGCATAGTTGGTGTGTTGAGTGGTAAAACGGAAAAGAGGAGTGTGTCTAGTTCTACAGGTGTAGGTAGGGATGTTGAAAGATATATAATTTAAGAGAGTAGGAGAATCAATTTTATTATTAATAATATTGTGGAGAAGCATCATATCAGATAGAATACGTCTGTTTTCGAGTGAATCAATGCAATGGTAAATCCTTGCCTCACGATACGACGGGAAATCAAGAAATACTTTGAAATTTTGTATCCTTTCGATACGGTTTATGTGTGTTGCATAATGGGGAGACCAGACAGGAGATACGTATTCCAGGATAGGGCAAACCAGGGAAAAATAAAGAAATTTGAGCGTTTTCAAGTTTGTGAATGGTTTGCTGGTTCTGAATAAAAATCCAAGCATTCTGTAAGCCTTATCTATAATGCAGTCGATGTGTAAGTTAAACCTAAGTTTGATGTCCATAATAACACCAAGGTCTCTAACGTTATCACTAGAAGCAATAGGTTTACCATTGAGAGTATATTGAAAGGCTATGTGAGATAGTTTGCGAGAGAAACTAATTTTATGGCATTTTGTGACGTTAATATGAATTGCTTACACTATAATTTTTGGAGTAATTTAGCCCCATATCCGCAAAGTGGGTTATTTACTAGCCAATACTTTTATTTTTGGCGTTCCACCCGATATCGAGTGATATAGCTAGCCAATACCTGTCATACATGAATAAAGTTGAGATTCTATTTGAGTAATTAATATTATATTAACTTACCTCATTTTTCATAGATTAACTGAAATACGTTAACACAAAAAGTTTAGTCATCATCGAAATTTTAATAAATATAGATATGATATCAATGAAAATTAATTCATCGTGTCTAATGAGTCTTCTTGCTAAAACGAGAACTGCTGTAAAACATGTTAAAAAAATGTACGCATAAAGGCAGTTAATGGTTATAAAATTAATATTGTTCACTTCTGTTATCAAATCTCTTAAGTTTGTATACACCTCTCTCAAGAGTTTGATCTTTGCGGTGAAATTTTTGTTAGAATCTTTCAAGTTCGACTCGAAAAAAGTATTTTGTTTGTCTTGAACCAATTTCGAGATACATTCGACTTTGCGCGATTTCCAGAAAACAGAAAAAGCGTTCGTTCTATACTTTTTGCATCTGTTGTTTCTCAATAACAAATCTATGCACTCATTGATGTTTTGAAATCTCATCTTTATCTCGTGATACACAGCTCTATCGTCGCATTCAAAACGCAAACACCCCCATTGGAAACTTGAAGAATACGGAAACCACAGTTGCTTGAATACCTCGATGCGCAGTACAGATATAGGTTACCAAAGTAACGAATAAAAATGAGGGAAACGCAGTAGCAAAACAACATAATTATAACTTTAGAAGAACGGCGGTGGTCTAGTCTTTTGCCGATTTTCAACAGTTTTTTGTCTATGTCGCTTAACTTGCTGCCGATGACATTTAAGCGGTTACAATTAACAATGGACCATGCTAAGATCACCACACTTCCAGCACATACGTTAACTTGGTCCAAAGCAACTAGGTATACTTCGTTGTTGTCCATTTCGAACTTTATTAGCATGGTCTTGTTATTCGTGAAAAAAATGTACAGATGATGCGTCATCTGTACATTTTTTCTCTATTACTGATACAAAATGTACATCTGTACATTTTGTGTCAGTAATGCGAATATCATCAATACGTTAGTGACTCCCAACGCATTGTAAACGATCGATTTGATCCGTTTGTTTATTCTTCCCGAGTTTGAAAAGTCTTCTGGATGATACAAGCAGAACAATCCGAAGATTCGAAACACAAGTGAGATTTTTCTAAACGTTGATCTGGCGTCGTTAATTTTCCGTTTTTGTTTGACAGACATTGTAACAAAAATAATTGGTAATGAAATGAATAGATCACTTCTACTTGTTTTCTTTAAACCTATTGAATTAAAAGCGAAGTAATTTGAATGGATCAATAAAGTTTAAATAGTTTCATCGTATATACCATAAAAATAATTAGATTATTGGTTGAGAGTTGGGAGTGTTTTATTGTAATATATTATGACGGTGAAAAAAATGAGTAATGCGTGAAAATACTACAATCTCCACTACAAAAGGTGTATTATTTTTTTATTTTATTTCAATTTACGGTTTGATAACCTTTTACATATACAAGTATACATAATATATTAAAAACAACAGAATTAAAAAAAAACAAATAAAAACAAACAAATATACAAAATGAAAATAAAAAATGAATAACAATATAAAAAAGGTGAAAACATGTAAAAATATGTAAAAAATAATGAAAAACATGAAAATAAAAAATGAATAACAATATAAAAAAGGTGAAAACATGTAAAAATATGTAAAAAATAATGAAAAACATTTAAAAAAAATATGTAAAAAATAATGAAAAACATTTTAAAAAAAATATGTAAAAAATAACATGCGAGAAACATTCAAAAATATGTAAAAAAAAATAAACAAAAAACATGTAAAAATATGTAAAAAAATAAACAAAAAACATGTAAAAAATAATGAAAATCATGTAACAAATATGTAAAAAATATGTAAAAAATAAACAAAAAACGCAAACAAAAATATATATATATATATATATATATATATATATATATATATATATATATATATATATATATATATATATATATATATATATATATATATATATATATATATATATATATATATATATATATATATATATATATATATATATATATATATATATATATATATATATATATATATATATATATATATATATATATATATATATATATATATATATATATATATATATATATATATATATATATATATATATATATATATATATATATATATATATATATATATATATATATATAGATCCCACTACATTTTTTGCGTCCGCCAAATATCCGACAGATCGGCGTCCACCACTTCTACTTATTATTTTAGGTTTATGTCAGTGAATTTAGAGCTATTTGTTGCTCACAATCATTGTAGCCATAAGGTTTTTCTTGTAAATTGAAAAATATAAATATTCAGTTTTATCCTATTTTGGTACGTTTGACACGTCATTTTCATACTTGCGTCCATGTGTATATTTTTTGTATATTTTACAAATATCTTCCTATAGTTTTCACGTCCATTTTTTTATCTTTATTACTGCGTCCGGTGTATATTTTTTGTATATTTTATATATTTCTTCATATAGTTTTCACGTCCATTTTTCTATCTTTATTACTACTTCCGGTGTATATTAAAAAACTTTTCTATGCATAATTGACATCATACCTGCGTCCATGTGTATATTTTTCGATATTTTATATATTTCGTATATTTTATATAGGTAGTTTTCACGTCCATTTGTTCTAGCTTTATTACTACGCCTTCTGTACACAGCAGGCGATTCTTAGTGTGTACATAAGTGCACTACACTGCCTTCTAAAATTAATAAATATATATATTATCAAAAAAACTTATTCAAAACACTTGAAAAAATACGTTATAATGGTACCTAGTAACTTTGTTAGTAGATGCGTGTTTGTATATAGCGCCAAAATTCGTATATTATAGGATTGTGTGCATAATTTATATGAACGTAATTTTTCTACATATTATCTCATACTAATACGAAATTTTGCCGATCCGTGATTGTGAGCGACACAGATAGCGCTTCATTGGTATGTGTTAGAAAAGGACAGAACACTGTCCCGGTCCGTGCTTTGCTCCAGACATGCGTATTGAAGACATAAATACTGTCCATAATGAGTTAACATCAACATGCGTAATAACAACATTTTACTTATTATTTGTAAGGATTATTTTACATTAACTTACGTACAATGTTATGACAAACATCTGTGGTGTGATTGTGAAGTTTGTCCAAATGTACATTAGTGTCAGAGTAAAATTAAAAACATCTTTTGTAATATCAATAAGGATATTAAAAAAAATATATCAATTTAATTGCTCGTTCTTAGGGATAATTATTTCAATGTCGATGGACTGATATTATCAATTTAACAACTATGTTTTTTTAAATACCTACGATGTTTAGAAACATATTGTGAATTATTGTTCAATTTATTGACAGCTTACTGTTGAGTCCGACCGACGGTGTTTTTATACGCAGTTTTGAAGAAAACTACATTATTATAACATAAGACCATCTCAATGTTTTTTCAACGATGTTACACCAACAAACATTTGATCTCCTCTATCGTAGAGTTTTATACAATCGTGTAATCGAAAGGCATGCACAAATTTAAGAGCGTTGAACTTTTTTTTAATTTTCATATAGATATCAACCGGGAGTATAACATCTAGGATTTTATGAATCTTTTATATATTTTGAAGTACTCGTATATTATACAAATAACAAAAGTTTTTATTTGATTTTTTTGTTGTAATATATTTAGTCAAAAGATAATTTTGTATTAAAAAATGTTGGGGAAATTCATTATTTAAATATTATATAAAACACACTACATAGGTACCTACTTTGTTTAATGTCACTATTTATTAGATGAAGTACTTACGTACTAGGTACATCATATAAATTTAATATGTACCCAAACATTATTTCTTTCAAAATAAATAATAGAATAAAACAAAATTCAAAGGCTCGCCATTGAAAAAATATATAAATATAAAAATTATAATAAATACTTCCTTGCACCCTGCGCATGTGGCCATTTCATTGCTATTCGACAATTTCATCTAATTTATTTACCTAGTATTTCCAGCCCCGATAAGCAAGAGTTACGTGAGAAATAATTTTAAATAAATTTATAAACATGAATGTAGATACCTACATATTATGTTTATGTAAAAATGAACTGCAGATAATTTCAATCACGAGCCGCCTATGCTTCTGATTGTGGTACATAATCAATAATCAGAGTGTCTATCGTCCGAATATGGGCTCCGGTTTTTCTATTTGACTTCAAAGTTGGAAAAACCGTAAAAAATATAGACCCTACATACAAATATCGCGTATCCTGGCTTGAAACATTGTCGATATGTTAAGAGAACAAAGTTCTTTTAAACAAATTGATGGTTGGATCAATATTTAGGAACTAAAACACTGAACGAAAATCAATATTCGATTGAAATCTTGACTATTATAAAACTAGTTGCATGAAACACACGAGATCCAACTGTCGATAGCGATAGTATGTATAGTTGAAGAATAAGTACCAAACTATAAAATCATTAATCAAAATTATTGAATATTTTAAGATATTTTGTTTTTTATACTAGTTGCATGTAATACATGAGATCCAACTGTCGATAGTGATAGTATGTACAGTTGAAGAATAGGTAAGTACCAAACTATAAACCCATAAATACAAATTATTTAATATTTTAAGATATTTGGTTTTCTATACAACACATGTACCTAGGTATGTATGTCAAGATAGGATAGTATGGAGGTCAGTCCTTTGATCCTACCCAGAATATGAAAACAGCATGATGGTATGTATGTATGTTGGGAGATAAGTATCAAATTATTAAGTCTTCTTAGATATTGTGAGTAGGCTCCTTCCATACAAATTGTATGAAGCAATGTCGTCACTAAATTCAATTTTTATAAAAATTATTAAAAAAAATTTGAGATGTGCTCATACAATCTTAATATTTTTTATAGAAAATTAAATTATCTAGTTGGGGTATTTCGGCTTTTTTCGATATTTTTAAAAAGTTTGGAAATATAGGCAGTTAATCTCATAAATTTATCATAAAAAAATATTTTTATTTATAAAAAATGTTTGAGAAACCCTGGAATTTAAAAAAAAAACAAATTTGAGATTTTGTATTTGTCTATGTTCATACCAATTTTCAGCTTTCTAGCTTTTATGGTTTCTGAGATATATGGAAAAATAAACCAAAATTTCAAAAGTTGATAACCCCTGACTGAAACAAAAATTAAGAGTATAA
Source organism: Molanna angustata (assembly GCA_963576475.1). NCBI lineage: Eukaryota > Metazoa > Arthropoda > Insecta > Trichoptera > Molannidae > Molanna > Molanna angustata. Next base: position 1,387,436 of record OY754985.1, on the reverse strand, counting down.
ACGTTTTGTAAGCCTATAACTGTATATATATTCTGAAATTTTGGGCTCTGTAAATTGAGCGAATCAAAAGTTATAAGGGACACACACACACACACACACACACACACACACACACACACACACACACACACACACACACACACACACACACACACACACACACACACACACACACACACACACACACACCACACACACAGACACACAAAACTCACATAAAATGTTCTACTCCGAATTTGAGTAAATCCATCTATGGGAACATATATGCTGCGAGGCCTCTAGTTCGTGTTATTAGCATGCAAAAAGTCCACTACACCATACAAAATTTTCCTTCGTACACGCATCTTGGCTTAATAATGTCGATTCATTAAGAGAATTGAATTCTCATGAACGAATCGACAGTTGGACAACACATGTTAAGATAGGACAGTATGGAGGTCAGTCCTTTTCTCCTACCCGGAATATGAAAACAGCATGATGGTTTGTATGCATGTTTGGACATTAAGTATCAAACTATTAAGTCTTCTTACATAATATTGTGTATAGGCGACTACCATACACATTGTATGAAGCAATGTCGTCACTAAATTCAATTTTTATAAAAATTGTTAAAAAAATTGAGATGTACTACTAGAATACTGCTATTTTTTATTGAAAATTAAATTATCTAGTTGATGTGTTTCGGATTTTTTCGATATTTTTAAAAACTATGGAAATATAGGCAGTTAAACTCATAAATTTATCACGATAAAAATTTTTATTCAACAAAAAATGTTTGAGAAACCCTGGAATTTTTTTGAAAAAACTTATTTGAGATGTTGTATATGTCTATGTTTATACCAATTTTCAGCGTTTTAGCTTTTATGGTTTCTGAGATATATGGAAAAATAAAGTAAAATTCAAAAGTTGATAACCCCTGACTGAAACAAAAATTCAAAATTCTGAGTATAAAAGTTTTGTAGACCTGTAAATATTCATATATTCTACTAAGATTGTGTGTGATTGTCATACATAAATTATTGACAGCTTAGCAAGTTATTTTTTTTCAGTTCAACAAGTTAGCGGCGCGATAATGATTATGTTGTGCATATTATATGTGTTTATTAGTTTAAATAATATGTGTTTAAAAAATCAAAACAGATTAATAGCTCTACATGTTAATAATATGATGTTTGTATCTGCTTCATCTTTGAACTTAAAAAATCGATCACATTTCCTCTTACCGTAATCTTCTCAATTTGCCTAAGATACAACAGCGATATATACTTTGTCACTTCTATACAATACGCTCTTTAACCCTATGTAATTCACCGCAGTAGGTACGTTAAAACCAAATTCACCTATTTATCTAATCACGGCCTATCGCTTCGGTCTGCTGAACGTACTACATTAACTATCCCAATTCACAACACTGAATTTTTCAACTCAACCTTTGAAGTATGTTCAGCAAGACTCTAGAATAATTTGAGTCCTGATATAAATAACTTCGTCAAACTCGCTTTCCATTTTCAAGAAAAGACTAAAGCAGGGATATCTCTCCGAAAATACCTGATCCCTCTCCTTTTCCTTCCTTCCCTTTGCTACGTAATATTTACTAAAGAAGGAATATTTACCCCTTGACACCTGATCTCGGTTTCCTCTTCTTGTTCTTTCCCAATCCTTTTTTTTTTTTTTTGTTATGCTATTATTTTATTTTTTTTATTGTTTAAACTTGGTGTTATGTATATTTTCTTTGTTCTTTTTTAGCTTTCATTTTTTGTTGATGTAGGTACATATATGTATAATTCTGTCAATCTGGTTGCTTGGAAAAAATTGCCTAATGGCAATAAGCCCGCTAGTGTGCTTTATATTTGTTTATATTATGTACAAAAAGATAAATAAATAAATATGAATTTTATTCTTAATATTAGGACGCGTTTCGCCTAGTAAGGGCCTTATATTTTCTGTCTATAAAATATACTTAGGTTTTAACATCAAGATTACCCAATAATTAGATATGTTTAGCTCAAATTTAATGTCACGGATTATTGCGCTAAAAATCAGATGAACATATGTATTATCCACATCTCAAAATGAAGAATATCTATTATTAAAAAGAAGGCTACGACTATTTACACGACTCAAACATAGACGAAAACCAAAAATAACCACAGAAAACGCAGATAAATCAAGTTATAAAAATATTTACCTTTGTTTATACTTTGCTATAATTGTAGATCTCGATAAAAAAATGATTTATAAAATTAAGTAAATGAAATGAGATGCCTATATTATTTATTTTTTCTTCAAGTTGGTTTCCATGATGCATTTTTATGACCATTGAAAAAATGACAAAGGTAAATATTTTTGTGTTTTGATTTATCTGCGCTTTCTATGGTTATAAATGACCTAAAAACATAGACGACGTCAGAAAATTTGTCGTGTAAATAGACACTTTTTGGCGGGAAAACGCTTTTCCCGCCAATTCCGGTCGTAAAAATAGTGGCACCGTAAAAAGAAAATAATGATAGACTTAAGACAATTATTTTGAAAGAACAACCTTTAATTCTAAATATTACGAAATACATTATTAAAACTGAATTACTAACTCATGCACCATATTATAATAAATTCCCTCGAGGTTACTTTAATATAGTTATCGTTTTCTACATTTTAAACAATTACGATACACCCTATAAGTTTAAAAATACACTATCAATTATTTATTCTAAATGGCATATACGACATACTTAGTAGGTATACATTGCAGATAATATTGAATCATTTTGTGCAAAATATTTGGCAGAAGAAAATAATTATTGTTTTACGTATATATTTTAATAAATAATTTAACATAAAAATGTTTACGAAAAACAAATATTTTTCAATTATTTTGTGTATATTTTGATGATTTTATTTCAATTAAGATACATAGGTTAGACTTAAATCACTCAAAAAGTATAGTAAAACGTTTTAGACTTCAATGTATCTCTATATACTTAGTGCAGATCATTGAACAAATTAGTACTTGGAGTAAGTTACTTTTTAATTGTGTGTGCGGAATGTTTAGTTTTAATATATCTTTCATTATGTTAAGAGTTATGTACACTTAATTAACTTTTTAATTGTTTGTGTGAATGTTTAGTTTTAATATCTCTTACATTATTTTAAGTATACATAGATCATTGAACTATTCAGTACTAATGTAGTGTGAGTTACATACACTACAATTACTTTTTAATTTTCTGTGCGGAATGTTTATTTTTAATATCTCTATATTATACATATGTGCAGATCATCGCACTACATAATGTTAAGATATTTATAAAAAGATTTGACAAATACGACTAGATCAGGGGCAAGTCCGGCCAAGAAGTGAAATCCTGGATATAATTATATTAGATATCTTAAGATATTATAGAATCCACATGAAAATTATATCCTTGATATGGGTAATCGTGAGGGTTTTGATTTCACCGATTGACGGGACTTGTCTCCTTGAGTTTAAAATACATTTAATATCTGTTGTGCATAAAAATAATACAGCTTAGTGCAGAATATTTCTTACCCAATAAACTTTCAGTTTCGGAAATTAAATGATGTAAGTGCGTATTTTTAAATAACAAACCCGCATTCATGAAAAAAAATACCTGATGTTATTGATCACATGGCTATTCTCATGATTTTACCATCCAAATACGTGGACAGTATGGAGGTCAGTCCTCTTTTCCAACCCGGAATATGAAAACAGCCTGATGGTATGTATGTATGTTTGGAGATAAAGTAAAAAACTATAAGGTCTTCTTAGATAATATATTGTGTAATGTGTATAGACGACTACCATACCATACTTAGGAAGCATGTTTCAGCGTGATGGAAGATTGGAAAAAGATATTGAAAGGAGAGTAACGGCAGGTAATAGAGTGAACGGTGCATTAAGACCGGTAATGGCAGACCCAATTATTTCGAGGCAAGCCAAGCTCGCGGTACACAATGGTATCGTCGCACCGACTCTTATGTATGCTAGTGAGACATGGACATGGCAGAAGCCGCATGAAAGTAGAATTAACTCGGTTGAAATGAGGTCACTAAGACGAATGTGTGGTAAAACGATGTATGATAGAATAAGAAATGAGGATATTAGACGAGAATGTATGATTGAAAGAAATATCGTAAGTAAGATTAAAATAAATGCCCTAAGGTGGTTCGGCCACATAGAAAGAATGAAAGATGACCGTCTGACAAAAAAAGTATACAAGTCTGATAAAAGAGGAACGAAAAGTAGAGGTCGGCCAATAAAAATTTGGCACGATCACATAAATGGGATTTTGAAATATGGTGATGTTAGAAGTAAGAATAATAGAAGAGCGTATATGAGACGATGTATGAACGTGAATGAAGCAAGGAAGGTATTTCAAGAGAGAGGAGTCTGGCATTCGGTTCTCTCTGCCTACCCCAAATAGGGAAATGGAGTGATGGTATGGCTTTGGGACTACCATACAAATTGTATGAAGCGAAGTCGTCACTAAATTCAATTTCAATAAAAAATGTTAAAAAGAAATTGAGATGTACTGCTACAATGTTGATATTTTTTATAGAAAATTAAATTATCTAGTTGGGGTATTTCGGCTTTTTTCGATATTTTTTAAAACTTTGGAAATATAGGCCGTTAAACACATAAATTTATCATAAAAAAATGTTTTTCCTAATAAAAAATGTTTGAGAAACTCAAGAATTATTTTTAAAAAACTTATTTGAGATTATGTATTTGTTTATTTGTGGTACCAATTTTCAGCGTTCTAGCTTTTATGGTTTCTGAGATATATGGAAAAATAAAGTAAAAATTCAAAAGTTGATAACCCCTGTTTTGTAGGCCTATTACTATTTATATATTCTGAAATTTTGGGCTCTGTGCATTGAGCGAATCAAATGTTATAAGGGGGGGGGGGGGACACAGACGTCATGACACACAAAATATAGATAAATAAAAAATATCAAATTGACGTTTTCAAAAAAATTCTAGAAATTCTCAAACATTTTTTATTAATAAAAATATTTATCATGATAAATTTATGCGTTTAACTGCCTATATTTCCAAAGTTATTAAAAATATCGAAACAAGCCGAAACACCAAAACGAGAAAATTTAATTTTCTATAAAAAATATTAACATTGCAATAGTAAGTAAGTAGGTACGCGCATCAGAGTAACAATAAACAAATTGATAGTTTTATGAACGATGTAAAAATAAAAGTAAGTAGTACGCGCATGAGAGAGTAACAATAATCAAATCAACATATAGTATGAACTTTGTAAAACTGAAAGTAAGTAGGTACGCGCACGAGAGAGAGTAGGTATCAATACATATATCGACAGTTGTATGAAGTCGTAAAAACAAAAGTAAGTAGGTAGGTAAGCGCTTTTTCAAGGCAATATTTAAAATGCGTTGAATTGTATTCATTTTATCGCGAAGGTCACAGAGACATGGTTGAAGAGTATTGAGCGCGGACGCAAGACGATCGGAGCCATATATATAAATCACCTTCAAAATATACTCCGAACAAATCTCCGTGCGGCCAAGGTCAACATGTAATATTTTGCCGCGGATGCAAAACGATCGGTGGCTTAGTAAAAATATACACCTTCAAAATATACACTGAATAAATCTCCGTGCGGCCAATGGTTGAACTAATAATATTCATTTCAAGATATTTTGATATTTTTTTTGCTTCCATGTAAATTTTTGCCAGTTGATTCTCTATGGTATAAGCAACAGAATGGTAGTTTTTGGCGTGAAAATTATCTTGCGTCCGTATACAGACGCGAAAAGTTGGTGGACGCAACAACCCTATACGAATTTCACATAGGTGACGCAACAAGTATTGCGGGATATATATATATATATATATATATATATATATATATATATATATATATATATATATATATATATATATATATATATATATATATATATATATATATATATATATATATATATATATATATATATATATATATATATATATATATATATATATATATATATATATATATATATATATATATTTATATATATATATATATATATATATATATATATATATATATATATATATATATATATATATATATATATATATATATATATATATATATAATATATATATATATATATATATATATATATATATATATATATATATATATATATATATATTATAATATTTTTATCTCGGTTTTCCCGTGTCAGTAGGTCTTGACTAAGACCATCGGAAAACAAACGTCAGCGAAACGTCGGAAGACAAATGATCTTAGTCAAGACCTACTGACACGGGAAAACCGAGATAAAAATATTATAACATATTTCACCCGTGAAAACATCAAATATAACATATATATATATATATATATATATATATATATATATATATATATATATATATATATATATATATATATATATATATATATATATATATATATATATATATATATATATATATATATATATATATATATATATATATATATATATATATATATATATATATATATATATATATATATATATATATATATATATATATATATATATATATATATATATATATATATATATGAATAGCTATTTTTCCGGGCTATCCGCTTGTTTTCGTCCTGAAAAGGACGGTTTTGCCGACGTTTCAACCGAATATCATCGGTCATTATCGAGGCTGGTCGGTTCGCAAACGCAGACACGGAGCGACTAACTGAAAAATATATATATATATATATATATATATATATATATATATATATATATATATATATATATATATATATATATATATATATATATATATATATATATATATATATATATATATATATATATATATATATATATATATATATATATATATATATATATATATATATATATATATATATATATATATATATATATATATATATATATATATATATATATATATATATATATATTTATGTTATATTTGATGTTTTCACGGGTGAAATATGTTATAATATTTTTATCTCGGTTTTCCCGTGTCAGTAGGTCTTGACTAAGACCATTTGTCTTCCGACGTTTCGCCTGAATATCACCAGGCATTTTCAAGGACTTAACGAAAAGCACGCGCGCGACACACGTCTACTCACTTGACGGTGAGCTTTCAGTGTGAGTAGACGTGTGTCGCGCGCGTGCTTTTCGTTAAGTCCTTGAAAATGCCTGGTGATATTCAGGCGAGGCGAAACGTCGGAAGACAAATGGTCTTAGTCAAGACCTACTGACACGGGAAAACCGAGATAAAAATATTATAATATATATTTATATATATATATATATATATATATATATATATATATATATATATATATATATATATATATATATATATATATATATATATATATATATATATATATATATATATATATATATATATATATATATATATATATATATATATATATATATATATATATATATATATATATATATATATATATATATATATATATATATATATATATATATATATATATATATATATATATATATATATATATATATATATATATATATATATATATATATATATATATATATATATATATATATATATATATATATATATATATATATATATATATATATATATATATATATATATATATATATATATATATATATATATATATATATATATATATATATATATATATATATATATATATATATATATATATATATATATATATATATATATATATATATATATATATATATATATATATATATATATATATATATATATATATATATATATATATATATATATTATATATATATATATATATATATATATATATATGATGCGTCGATTTCTCGGGTACTCCGCGTCGTAGTTTTATGGTTCCTCCTGGAACCGTGTCCCTGACGTTTCAACTGGACGTTGCCAGTCATCCTCAGAAGGGTAGTGGTGGCTTCTTCAGTAGTCTTCGGCTGCGTCGATAAGGCGTAGTTACTTTTGGTGACTTTTTGGTAACCTTACGTGTCGCTCGATTCGACCGTAGCGTGCGCGACTCAGTGCTCTCTTCCGTGTTTGTTATATTCTTCGTATTCGACCGTAGCGTGCGCGTCTCGGTGCTGTCTTCCGTGTTTGTCATATTCTTCGTACTCGACCGTAGCGTGCGCGTCTCGATTTTATTTCGTATAATGTCCGGTGTATGTGTCGACCGTAGTGTGTGTATCTGTGTGTCTGCCTCAGTAATGTTATTTGTGATACTGCATATATCGTCTTGTGTAATGTTGGGCGTATTGTTTGTCATTGGTCTGTCCGTCTTGTATATTATTGTTTTCCATGCCGATGGAAGTCTGCGTGAGTCGTCTCTTGTATTGATACAGTGAGGTCTTTTTTCTATTTCAATTGCTTCTCTATAGATGCGTGGTAACTCATTGTTCAGTCGTACTAATGTTTTGGCATTGTCGAAGTCGATTTTATGTCCTTCAGTCATCGTATGTATTGCTAGAGTCGATTGTATTTTATTTCGTGCAACGTCTACTTTGTGTTCGGCTAATCTCGCCTCTATGCGGCGGTTAGTTCTGCCGATGTAAACGCCGTTGCACGCGCCACACGGTACTTCGTATATACCTACCTTGATTTCATGTGGTACGGTAGTTTTTACACTCCGCAAATCTTCTTTTATCTTCTTATGCGTACCGAAAATTGTATTAATTTGTTTTTTGCGTAAATTTCTCGCGATGGCGTCCGTTGTGCCTCGTATGTATGGTAGGAACGCCGTCGCTCGATATTTTCGACACGTTTCGATATATATATATATATATATATATATATATATATATATATATATATATATATATATATATATATATATATATATATATATATATATATATATATATATATATATATATATATATATATATATATATATATATATATATATATATATATATATAATATATAAAACACGTAAAAAAAAAAAAAAAAAATATTATAAATATTGTTTTTTTTCGCTGCTCCACCATTACCGCTCTGCATATGGAAACTGTAAACGGCCCCTTCACAGAATGCTAAGTGAGTGACAAGAAAAAAAATGCATAGCACGAAAAGCAGCTCATGGAGCCCTCAAGATTAGTGATCTCGAACCATAGTGCAAAAAGAACAATCGACGGAGGTGAATGGAAGATTCAGATTCGTGGACTGTCATTGACTTTGGATCTTTTTCTTATGAGAAACATCAGGGGTATGACCAAGATCTCTGTAAAAAAATAACCTACTGGGAATCAAAAATTGGTAAGGCACCATAACTATGACAAAACTTCTTAAAGGCTTTAAAATTATTCTTCGAGACCAATGGGACCTTGTAGAGACTCACGGAAAGCAACGAGGAGCTCCGATATATAAGAGGATACCGTTGGGTGGCAACAATCCCACAGGATATGTTCCTAAGTTTGATCTGGGTTGACAGAACAGACAAGAGGCAGATGAGGCAATTTTTAATCAGTGAAGAGAACTCTCAACTCATAATTTTAAAATTTTATTACATGAAAATTCTGAAATTTGTCCTTACAAAATTTGAATTTGTGAAGTGATTTTGAGGGTAGTGATGAGTTTTGAGGGTAGTAAAGTGAGTAGCATGAACCGGCTGGAGGCGTTCGAGATGTGGATACATCGGAGAATGCTCCGGATACCCTGGACGGATATGGTCAGCAACACAATAGTTCTTCAAAGAGCTAGAGTGAATAGAGAGCTTCTGACCAATATCAAAATCAGAAAGATATCGTATTTGGGTCATGTGCTTAGAGGAGAAAAGTATGAATTGCTCCACCTGATCCTTATGGGCAAGATAGAGGGTCGAAGAGTTGTTGGAAGGAGACAAATTTCCTGGTTCCGCAATATACGCGACTGGACGGGCATAAGAAGTGTTGGAGAGCTGTTTCGGGCTGCCCAGGACAAGGACGCTTTCTCTCGGGTGATAGTCAACGTTGGGGGGACCTGACATGACACAATATACGCGACTGCACGGACATAAGAAGTGTTGGCGAGCTGTTTCGGGCTGCCCAGGACAAGGACGCTTTTTCTCGGGTGATAGTCAACGTTGGGGGGACCTGACATGACACAATATACGCGACTGGACGGGCATAATAAGTGTTGGAGAGCTGTTTCGGGCTGCCCAGGACAAGGACGCTTTCTCTCGGGTGATAGTCAACGTTGGGGGGACCTGACATGACACAATATACGCGACTGCACGGACATAAGAAGTGTTGGCGAGCTGTTTCGGGCTGCCCAGGACAAGGACGCTTTCTCTCGGGTGATAGTCAACTTTGGGGGGACCTGACATGACACAATATACGCGACTGGACGGGCATAATAAGTGTTGGAGAGCTGTTTCGGGCTGCCCAGGACAAGGACGCTTTCTCTCGGGTGATAGTCAACGTTGGGGGGACCTGACATGACACAATATACGCGACTGGACGGGCATAATAAGTGTTGGAGAGCTGTTCCGGGCTGCCCAGGACAAGGACGCTTTCTCTCGGGTGATAGTCAACGTTGGGGGGACCTGACATGACACAATATACGCGACTGGACGGGCATAATAAGTGTTGGAGAGCTGTTTCGGGCTGCCCAGGACAAGGACGCTTTCTCTCGGGTGATAGTCAACGTTGGGGGGACCTGACATGACACAATATACGCGACTGGACGGGCATAATAAGTGTTGGAGAGCTGTTTCGGGCTGCCCAGGACATGGACGCTTTCTCTCGGGTGATAGTCAACGTTGGGGGGACCTGACATGACACAATATACGCGACTGGACGGGCATAATAAGTGTTGGAGAGCTGTTTCGGGCTGCCCAAGACAAGGACGCTTTCTCTCGGGTGATGGTCAACGTTGGGGGGATATACGCGACTGGACGGGCATAATAAGTGTTGGAGAGCTGTTTCGGGCTGCCCAGGACAAGGACGCTTTCTCTTGGTGATAGTCAACGTTGGGGGGACCTGACATGACACAATATACGCGACTGGACGGACATAAGAAGTGTTAGAGAGCTGTTTCGGGCTGCCCAGGACAGGGAGGCTTTCTCTCGGGTGATAGTCAACGTTGGGGGGACCTGACATGACACAATATACGTGACTGGACGGACATAAGAAGTGTTAGAGAGCTGTTTCGGGCTGCCCAGGACAGGGAGGCATTCTCTCGGGTGATAGTCAACGTTGGGGGGACCTGATATGACACCAAAAGAAGAAGATGAATTTAGCGTTGGCCTAAACCCACTCGCTTTTATATCAAAACAATGAATACGTTTTTATAATAATTATTTATTGCTATTTTATACTTACTGTTTTTAATTGTGTTTTTAGTCTGGATCTGTGAGACGATTCATACCGTAAGTCTCCAGAATGTGGCAATTTGTTATTGGGCAGAATGTGGCAATTTGTTATTGGGTGCGTGTTAAATTAATATTTGTCATAGTACCTGTTAATAAAATAGATAAAATAAAAATAAATAAGTCACACATATATGTTACAAACTCAATCGTAAATCCAGTTAAGTAATTTATTGTTACAATGGATTTTCGCATACCTACATATTATTATTATATTTTGGTAGATAAATAAAAGAGTAGAGATCTTTGTTATTTTTATTACATGCCATATAAGTAACATAACATGGCGTATAAAATGTTCAAACATAAATTATTTGTATATTTGTTTAGCAGAATAATAAAAACATAGTAAAATAAACCTTCCTTATAATATTAAAAATTGATTTATATACATACTTGGAAAGTTTTTAAACCTGTTTGTAAAATAATAAAGAAAATTGGAAGAGTACTATAGTGTATGTTAAAATTGTAATTCCCATCTGAAAAAAATATTTATAAAATTTATTTTTTGACAGATTTTTAATTATCTCAATAGAGACGAAGTTGGAATATTTACTGTAGGAGAACCGGGAAATCAAGGCAACTACAGGGCTTACGACCTGTCATCGGCTGGTTTACGTGATCACTTTATGCGCTTGCGCAACGTTCACCAATTATGCCTTTTTAATGAGATCCCTATCAATTCAATTTTGAAAGTTCTATATATTGTAATAGTGAAATTCTTTTCGCTTGAAAATAAGGAATTTTTACTACAGCCATCTATGGGTGAAATTATGAACATCAATCTTATTATTTTTTATTTATTTTGTTGTAACGCCATCTATTGAGAGAATTGGTTTTTTTGTCATAAATATTCCAACTTCGTCTCTATTGAGATAATTAAAAATCTGTCAAAAAATATCTTTGACTCCCGACAGGGAAAAAAATCCAATGTTTGCGCATATGCAATAATAAAAATATTCGATTATAAAATTTAATTAAAAATTATAAAATATGTAAAATAAAATAATAAAAAATAAGGTTATAAAAAATACAAAATGAATGGAGACTAGCTAAAAATATTCATTCATTCGTTCGTTCATTCATTCATTTATACCATCACGTCATATCCCGCAAAGTGGTGTAACCAGCCACAGGTGTGCGGGTGTATAATTATTTATAAAATGGATCACAACACAAGCGTGTATACCCCACACCAGCCTCGTCTCCACTGCAAATGTGGTGAACCTCATTGCTGAACTATGCGAGATAGTATTGTTGCCTGTTGTATTTTCGATTATCCGGCTCTAACGGTACACTCGAAAACAATGATAAATAAGAGTGGAAGCACTATTCATAGCGTGTTTCATAAGTCATTCTGGGTGTCCAAATAGTAAAGATACATTAATTTCTTACCGTATATATAAGAGATGAATCCAAACTGAAAATTCCATAAACACTCAAATTGATGTTATATTGTTCTGCTTCCAAACCAAACAGGAAAATCTAAATGTTGTAAAACCAATGAAAATAATTATATTATATACAGATATTTTTTTGTGTATTTAGCTTTTAAAATAAAGTAAAAAATAATTTATTAAATTAATCACAAATACATATATTTAAACCAAGTTTCAATTCATATGGGCGAGTTTAATGAAAATATAATAATAATAATAAGGGTTCATGTTAGCTATACAGGATCAGGTAATAAAAACAAGGAATTACAGGAAATACATCATGAAGGACAACGTAGTACAAACTGATCTATGTAGAAGATGCCATTAAAAATCAGAAACCATCCAGCACATTACGGGAGCATGCTTCACTCTCACACAAAATGACTATACACACAGATATAGGCCCGATATTACAGTTGGCCCTCAACTCATTGAGTTTGTTAAACTCAAGATTAATGTTAAGGGGAGATTGAATCCATTTCCGTTTTACAGTGCAATATGACATGTCAGTTACTTAATCTTCAATTACAGACATATTTTACTTTTTCTGTGGTTATTATCTGTCAAATTTTAAATAACCTCAAATAATACGAACTACAAAACGGGACGCTACTACTTGAAATACTATTATTTTATCATCCAACATGGTAAATTTAATTTTTTTCACCAAAATAAAGCTTTAAAATGCCCAAGTTCGTGGTCAATATGGCTGTCATTTTGTTTTGTTGTGTGGCGCCACTGTCGATACAACTAACGCCTCTAGTGATAGAACACTGAAACTACACGCGTTGCCTAGCATCGAGTCGAGAAATGACAGTTGACTCACCGTCAAGTAATTAATCCGCCAGAAACATTGAGTTAAATATTTGTCGTTTTAGTGACGTATTTGAGGGAAGATGAGCCTAAACGGACACTGTAATACGCTATATTTTTGTAAAACTTGAGTTTAGCTCATAAACTGAGACTGTAATACCGGCCCATTATCAAATCGCAAACATCATCCACCAAGAATTAGCTATTGCACACAAACTTATAAATATAAATGACAAAATGCCTAATTACAAATACACACCTACACCATGTTCTTGAAAACTCCACTCACAAACTATACTTTGACGTCTTTGACAGATCCATTCTAACTGATAGAACCATACATAACAATACATCAAATATCACACTAGTAGATAAACAAAATAAACATAAAATACTAATTGACATTGCCGTACCAAATACACACAACATCGAAACAACTACAACCAAAAAAATCAGAAAATACACTGACTTGCAAGAAGAAATTAAGTGAATCTGGGACATGCAATCTGTGATAAAAGTACCAATAGTAATTTCCACCACAGCAATAAATTATTCCATTAAACTTATTCAGCAGTTTATATTATTTTTTAAAATAATATCAATATGGTTGAATTCAAATGATTCGTATTTCGGCGGTTTACTATTTAATGTTAAATAAATAAATTTACTATTTTATTCATATATGTAGGTATGTATAATTGTAATTATCTATGTATCTTTAAACAAATAATTCCCCAGTATAACTGATTGAGATATTGATGAAGGGTAAAGGACTTGTGTATAGTTACAAGATATCGGAGTAATAATAAGATATGTTAATTTCCAGCCTAATTAGATTCTTACCCTTGGAAATTCCTACCTTATTAAATTCTTACCTTACAGAGACTTGGGCGAAGACCGCGAAACTTTGCGGAGAAATTTTCATAAACATCTTAAGATTAAAACTTTTGTACGGGTTTGGAAATGTTGATCGGGTTTATATAATGTAGGAAGTTATATACTTACGATATCTTCGTTTAACTGAGAACTGTCACTAGCTATCGATATTTTTTGTACTATAGGCGCTGTTTTCTCCGACTGAAAATATCAATATTTTTTGCGTTTATTATTTTTTTTATTTGGAATTTCACTTCTAATACTATATTATCTAAGGCAAGCAATATGTACCTACTGTACCTATAAAATAACGTTTCAATTGTATTTTTTACATGCAGCCAATTAAAAGCTATCAAATTCTGGTCTCACAGATTTTAATCGTCGAAAAACAATATCCATTCCGGGAATGAACCGGGACTTGAGGTTCAAGAGTCAGATATCTATGTATGTAATTCAATGAATCATCAATGCCGACATAATTATTTTACTATATATTATATCGGAATTATATTCTACTATACGTTGATATGTTATAAAAATATAAAAATACTTTGTACACGAGGTTGTACGTTGAAATCTTCACGAAATGTTGTGTTGTAATGTTTTTGTGATTTATTTTTAAAATAATTAAGGGAAATTTGAAAAAATATTATTAGGTATGTCAACATTGCAGTCAAAATCTGCAAAAAAAAATTAACTTACTTTCAAGTGAAGACACCAAAAAATATGAAAAAATATAAATATGATGAAAAATAAATTAAATAAATTGACAAATAAGGAAAAATCGACAGAAAAGAATTTTACATAGGTACTTAAAAAATTAGGAATAATCGACGGGAAATAATCGTATATGCATAAATTAACAAATACGGAATAAACGACAGAAAAAATCTAACATACTTATCAAATAAGGAATAATCGACAAAAATGAGTCATAATTACATTAACATTAAGGAATTTTTGACAAAATAGATTTTTACATATATTAACATACATAATCGACAGAAAATATTTTAACAAAATTAAAAAATATGGTTGATATGTTATAAAAATATAAAAAAATACTTGGTTAAAGTTCTATTATATTTATTGGATTATTGACGCGTTTCGTGCAAATCACATCGTCAGAATAATGCTCTACAAGACTGAGACTAGTGGTTATATACAAAATTTACATGACAGGTGTATAAAAATGTTGGTTTTTGAACGGTTGAAAAGAAGTTATTTAATGGAAATGAATCTATACAAATCTTAGAACATTAACCAAGTATTTTTATATTTTTATAACATATCAACGTACAATGGAGTTCTATCAAGAATTGTCGATCGACAAACTAAACTTAGTTAATATTCTATACTATGTTTAAACTGATTACGTCATCATTATCACTTGTTGAATTGGTTTTTGTATTAATTTTATATTTAATATATCTTTATATTAACAAATTCCCTCTATAAAATTTAAGTAGAATAAGTCTATTTCTTCTTCAGCCTATTTCCTTCCACTCCTAAATGAGGACCTCGTACATTTGACTCCACGTCATCCTGTCCTGTCATGATCATAGAACTTACATACATGTACAAAAAACTTCCTTTAAAACAATTATGTATATTTATATGAAAAAAATACAGCGAACAAAAATACAGCGAACAAAAATACAGCGAACAAAAATACAGCGAACAAAAATACAGCGAACAAAGATATTCAATACAAAAGTACTTGATCGATTTAATTGTTGTATTTTGCTTTCTTCTAATTTTGTATTTTCTTGTAAATGTTAAAACTGTACCGGATAAATAAAAAAAAAATAATAAATTAATAAATAAATAAATAAATAAATGAATAAATAAATAAATAAATGAATAAATAAATAAATAAATAAATAAATAAATACATAAATAAATAAATAAATAAATAAATAAATAAATAAATAAAAAAATAAATAAATAAAAAAATAAATAAATAAATAAATAAATAAATAAATAAAGAAATAAATAAACAAACAAACAAATAAATAAATAAATAAACAAACAAAAAAACAAACAAACAAACAAATAAATAAATAAATAAAATAGTTAATTTTAAATTAAAAAATAAATAAAAAAAAATATTTCTTTTTATTTGTCGGCCTTCGTGGCTCAGTTGGTTGGGTATCTGACTGCTGATCCAAAGGTCCCGGGTTCGATTCCCGGTGGAGACACAGTTTTCAATTGTGTTTTCAGTCTGGATCTGTGAGACGATTAATATCGTAAGTCTCCAGAATGTGGCAACTTGTTATTGGGTGCGTGTTAAATTAATATTTGACATAGTACCTGTTAGTTGCCCGAGAAGCAACTAAATAAAATAAATTTGATGTAAAACCAAAATCGTTCATTAAACAATGCTTACACTGACAAGAAAATATGTTTCAAATACAAATTAATAATAATAGTGAATAATTACTTCATAGAGAAGTTGACTAGACGTAATGACCATAGACAAGAATATCGCTAAAGACTCCAAACCAGTATAGACTCTTATCAAATTGGACGGGAATCCCAATTCTTCCATGGCGTTTTGCAGCAGGAAGTAAAACGAAATGAAGAGTTCCTCAAAAATATATATGATGCAAACGAATATTTTGAACGAGTATGTGGCGTTGAAGGTTTGGACGACTTCTATCAAACCCTGATGGATGAATCTATAAAACTTGATATCTTCGAATGTGTCCATGTTTGTAATCCCAATACCTTCGTTGCGGATCAAGCGGTCGACGACCGAGGATAGACCACAGTTAAAACTTTCAAATCTACACCTGATCAATTTCAAGATGAGTACGATTTCAACGTGTGAAATATGAAACAGAAGACCGCTCAGTACGATGCACATTCGAAACAGTGCCCATTGAAACGATTTCTGATACTGAAGCCAGTTTTTTACAAGATTAAAGTTGATAGTGTAGAAAATGAGCATGTACACCCAATGAATTCTGATGAACCATTTCATTTTATCATTGTAGTCGACCGATAGGCCCACTTTGGAAATGCATTCATCCAATTTTCGCAGATGTTCAGACACTTTGTAAAGTCTGGTGGAATTCTTCACGGAAAAGAGCAACAAGAAGATAACACAGATGTATAGAATCACGATATCGGTCCGATTCAACCATTTGTTAAAATTCAGGCGCAGTTGCTTTTTATCATCCTGATGCATCAGCGTGAAGTAAAAACCGAAAACTATTGCCGACATTGTTAGGCAACTGTAGAGATAACTGAAAGTGTTGACCAGTGAAACGTACAAGAATGAATGTCGCTCTGAATAGTAACTGTGATAGACTCCCATAATACGTAAAATATAAAATAAACAGTACAAATTTGGTTCCAATACATAGTGCTCGTATAGTTTTACTCCCTTAAATCTGTTCCAAACTTTTTTTAATTGAAACATTTTTTCGCAATGTTGGTTTCAACCGAATCGTTAAACTCGAATAACTATAATAATTAGACCCACTCAATGAGATGTGGATTCCGATATCTTGTTTATAATTTCAGAGGTTTTTTTTATTGAAATCAGTTTGTTAGGATCGTAAAATAAATATTAGTAATTGCCTAACTGTATCAATAAAAAAGCAATATATTTTATTAAAACATTTATTTTGCCCATATTCAGTTAATTGATTTACTATCCGTTAGATTGTGTTTAGATTTGATTTTTAAATTAATTTAAGTTATTGAAATGGCAATTAAAAAAAAATTTATTATAAATATAATATATTGAAAAGTGAGTTTAATAGGGCGGCCAGCATTCTATTTTGTGTGAAGCTCCGGCTTTATTGGAAAATAAAAAAGGCAAAATTACAGTATCGGAATTGCTCATAGAGGCCGAAAATCTCGGCTTGCCTTTGAATATTATGTTAAGAAATTCAAGACCTTATATTTTTTATCTGATTTATTGAAACCATAAAACAACATTGAACCGTGTGTAGATACGATGCTTGACAGGGCCACAAATGTAAATATTTTAAAATATTTTCATGGCCACTCAAAAACATGAACAACGATACTAAAAAAACATTGAATTTTTGACATTTCCCAATTTTCTTTCAGGGTTTGCCTAGTCCGAAGGTTCTAGGCACGCCCTTGGAAAAATGTCAAATCACATAGTTCAGCAATGAAGGACACCACCCATTTTGAATATATGCAGTGCCTTTTTAGTGATGTGTGGGGAGACATGCATATGTCGTGCTTCCTCTTGTAATGAGCTTGATCTTTTTTTATTGATGAAAAATCGTGTTATTCCGTTCGGGTGTCTGTCTATATTTCATTAAATATTGACTCGCTATTGACTCGCCTGAGCTTGTTAACCTAGTAGGTATCCATGTTCCAGGTAGAACAGTTCGCCGACCTGAACTTTTGCATGCACCGGTGTGCAGAACTAATGTCAGAAAGAATACCACTATTCCACGCATATGTGATTCTCACAACACGTTGTTCTCAGCTGGGGTGGACATCTTCAGTGCAAAATATGAAAGGTTTCGTGAAGAAATACTGAAGGTGATGCGCTCTTAATTCCCCCCCCCCCCCCCCCCCCCGCCGCTCCCATCACTCCTTATCTCTTATCAGTCCCATGCCTAATTTTAATTTTCTTACTTATTATTTTTTTCTCTTAGTTGATTTCTTTGTATGAACTATCTATTGTTATTGTTGTAAATTTATTATTGATGGAATGCTTTTATTGGTTCTGACTATGTCATTTAAATTGTATAATCTAAACTGTAAATGAGCTGTTAGCTTCCCAAATATATAAAATAAAATAAAAATAAAATTAAAATCGCGTTATTGAAAGTTTTCAAAATTTGATAGATTGCAAATAAAAGAACACAGTAAATATTTTTTTTATCTACATACTATTTTGTTTGTAAAAAAAAAGGATAAAGCAATTATTATTTTTTTTATTGTCTATCTCTTTTTATTTGCCTTTTTTGTTATCAGCACCCTCACTAGTCACATTCTGTGCTAAAGTGACCTAGTTTTATGTTATTGTCTATTATTTTGTATGTATGTATTACTGCATTTTATTTTCTTCATGATTTTTTCATCTATTTCACAAAACCATATTTTTCCAGTTAATGTTTACCTATGATAGCTGTGAGGCACCGGCTTAGAATAGTGCTTCCATTCTTTTAAATCATTGTTTTCGAGTGTCCCGTAAGAGCCGGGTAATCGAAAATACAACAGGCAACAATAACATCTCACAAAGTTCAGCAATGAGGTTCACCACCCATTCTGAATGTAGTGCCTTTTTTGGTGAAACGAGACTGGTGTGTGGGTATACATAGATGTGTTGTTCTCCCTTTTATAAGGCAATGCACACCCGCACACCTTTCGCTGGTTACCCCACATTGTGGGATATGCCATGATGGTATGAATGAATGAATAATCTTTGAAAATAGTTAGTTCATGGGTGGATGGCAGAGCGGTTAGCGCGATGGGTTAGTAATCCAGTGGTCGCGAGTTCGAATCCTGCCTCGACCGATCTCGTTCACCTATAGGACAAGCATTTATGCTTAGTTTAGGGAACGTAGGAAGATGTATATGGACTTGTTTAACAAGGACATATTCATTTTATTTTAAAAAAAAAAAAAAATATATAAAAAACAGGTTCCACTTTTACTTGTTTGCTATCCATGAAAAATTCTAACTTGTCTTTATATAACTAGTTGCATGTAACACATGAGATTCAACTGTCGATGATATTATGCATAATCAAAGAATACGTACCAAACTATAAACAACACAAATTAATAAATATTTGAAGATATTTTATTTTCTATATAAAACATGTAGGTATGTTTGTCAGGATAGGATAGTATGGAGGTCAGTCTGTTTTTGCTAGACAGAATATGAAAACAGTATGATGGTATGTATGTATGTTTGGAGATTTAAGTATCAAACTATTAAGTCTTCTTACATATTGTGTATAGGCGACTACCATACAAATTGTATGAAGTTATGTCGTCACTAAATTCAATTTTTATAAAAATTGTTAAAAAAAAATTGAGATGTGCTAATACAATGTTTATATTTTTTATATAAAATTAAATTATCTAGTTGGGGTGTTTCGGAATTTTTGATATTTTAAAAAAAAATGGAAATATAGGCAGTTAAACTCATAAATTTATCATAAATAAAATATTCTTCTTAATAAAATATGTTTGAGAAACCCTTGAGACATTTTGTATTTGTCTATCTTTATACCAATTTTCAGCGTTCTAGTTTTTATGGTTTCTGAGATATGTGGAAAAATAAAGATAAAATTCAAAAGTTCACAATTCTGAGTATAAAAGTTTTGTAGGCCTATAACTGTTTATATATTCTGAAATTTTGCGCTCTGTAAATTGAGCGGATCAAAAGTTATAAGGAGGGGGGACGGACACACACACACACACAAAACTCACATAAAATGTTCTACTCCGAATTCTGAGTAAATCCATATATGGGAACATATATGCTGCGAGGCCTCTAGTTGGTGTTATTAGCATGCAAAAAGTCCACTACACCATACAAAATTTTCCTTCGTACACGCATCTTGGCTTAATAATGTCAATTCATTAAGAGAATTGAATTCTCATGAACGAATCGACAGTTGGAATACTCTGTTAAACTTATGTATACTTACTACTTGAAAATGTGCTTAGCAAGAAACCGGTTGTAGGTTGTAGTCTAAATAAACAGTGGAATTAAGTTATATATTTTTTTAACTTTTAATGTTTATTAAAAATTTTAAGAAATTTAAATGGAATTCCATGAAGAACTTTTGATAACAATATGAAATCAAATATTTGAATATTATTAATATACGAATAGCTTAACGCATGGTTAAGTATAAAACTCTTCATTTCATTGCATCACTAAGTTATAAAAAATGATAGTAAAATGTTTATTATTATTTCAATTATTATTTTATTTTAATATTCTTCTTCTAGTGCCTTGACAGGAACCTCCAATTACGTCAACGAATACCCCGGCTAATTTCTCCCTGTACTGCGCCACTCCACAGTTCTATTAACGTGGTGAGGTTCTTGTAAATCGCCTACACGAGTACTAAGGGGTGGAGGAGCCCCATGACTGATGGGTCACGTCACGCTCGGTGGTAGATCACCATGCTGATGAGACGATGTAGCCGACATTGCGCTTGGCGTGGGAATCGAAGAACTGAAAGTAGTGTCAGTGCGCGGTGATGGTTCGCTGTCGAGTCGCTTGTTGCCGAGTACTGTTGGACGGGAGACCCTCGCTATGACTGGTGGGCCTCTACGTTTGTGGTTGGACTCTTAGTGGTAGTGGTATGAAATATGTTACTACAAGTACTAAAACCTTCTTTTTGGGTAGGAGACCGTCAACTATCGAATGTTGCATAGCCAGGACATCTGACTCTTTCTAAACCCCTCTAGCTTGCCTTTTGTTTTTTTTATACACAAAGTGAAGCTAGTGTATTATTCTTCTCCTTTCATTTGTAGTTTTAACTTTTATCTCATTTATTATTCTCTGTTTTTTCTTACACTACTAAATTAATTATAACTAGTGATTATTTGGAATTAATACTATTAAATTTTGAATTTTAATGAGGTTTTTTTTTGAGGTTTTGTTTTTTAGGTGTACGCAATGTACACCTATATTTTTTATTCATTTTGTTCTTTTACGGCGCCTGCGAGCATGTGCTTACAAATATTTCATTATTGCGTGTTATTTGCTTTAATTCTCTGCAATACCTACGAAATTTATAATTTAATATACATAGATAGTGAACCCCGGCAAACTTCGTATTGCTTGTATAATTAAATATGGTCCTTCATTACCACCCGTAACTTCAGACCCTTCAGTAGGTACCTCCCGTCCCTTCAGACCCTTCAGTACCACCCGTCTCTTCAGTACCACCCGTCCCTTCAGTGCCTCCCATCCCTTCAGACCCTTCTGTACCACCCGTCCCTTCAGTACCTCCCGTCCCTTCAGTACCTCCCGTCCCTTCAGTAACTCCCGTCCCTTCAGTAACTCCCGTCCCTTCAGTACCTCCCATCCCTTCAGTACCTCCCGTCCTTTCAGTACCTCCCGTCCCTTCAGTACTTCCCGTCCCTTCAGTACTTCCCGTCCCTTCAGTAAGTTAAGAAAATATAACGAAGAAGAAGAAGATAAAAGATTAAATCCAGAAACCTGCGAAGAGATGGAAGGAAAAATGATCCTTCTCCCAGGATAGTCCACCTTCATAGGTAAAATGACCTAATTAATACCCGATGAAGAAAAAGAAGAAGAAAAATGTTTAAATCCAGAAACCATACTGGGCATACGCACGACAATTCACCAAAGTTTCACTGCAATCGGATGAACTGTTTCCAGGATAGTCCACCTTCATAGGTAAAATGACTTAATATTCGGTGAAGAAGAAGAGGAAGAAGAAGAAATTATTTTTAATCTAGAAACCATCCCGGGAACGCTCATTAATTCATCAAAGTTTCATTGCAATCGGATGAACGGTTACCAGGATAGTCCCGATGAATAAGAAGAAGAAAAATATTTTTTTTGATCCAGAAACCATCCTTGGTATATTCTCGACAATTCAGCAAAGTTTCATAGGAATCGGATGAACGGTTTAGGATCGCATTCAACACATGCATATATGGGTACATAGGTACATATATACAAACATTCAAATTTATAATAAACTAGTGAACCCCCGGCAAACTTCGTATTGCCTGTATAATTAAAAATGGTCCAAAACCACCCGTCGCTTCAGACCCTTCAGTACCTCCCGTCCCTTCAGTGCCTCCCGTCCCTTCAGTGCCTCTCGTCCCTTCAGTGCCTCCCGTCCCTTCAGTGCCTCCCGTCCCTTCAGTGCCTCCCGTCCCTTCAGTGCCTCCCGTCCCTTCAGTGCCTCCCGTCCCTTCAGTGCCTCCCGTCCCTTCAGTGCCTCCCGTCCCTTCAGTGCCTCCCGTCCCTTCAGTGCCTCCCGTCCCTTCAGTGCCTCCCGTCCCTTCAGTGCCTCCCGTCCCTTCAGTGCCTCCCGTCCCTTCAGTGCCTCCCGTCCCTTCAGTGCCTCCCGTCCCTTCAGTGCCTCCCGTCCCTTCAGTGCCTCCCGTCCCTTCAGTGCCTCCCGTCCCTTCAGTGCCTCCCGTCCCTTCAGTGCCTCCCGTCCCTTCAGTGCCTCCCGTCCCTTCAGTGCCTCCCGTCCCTTCAGTGCCTCCCGTCCCTTCAGTGCCTCCCGTCCCTTCAGTGCCTCCCGTCCCTTCAGTGCCTCCCGTCCCTTCAGTGCCTCCCGTCCCTTCAGTGCCTCCCGTCCCTTCAGTGCCTCCCGTCCCTTCAGTGCCTCCCGTCCCTTCAGTGCCTCCCGTCCCTTCAGTGCCTCCCGTCCCTTCAGTGCCTCCCGTCCCTTCAGTGCCTCCCGTCCCTTCAGTGCCTCCCGTCCCTTCAGTGCCTCCCGTCCCTTCAGTGCCTCCCGTCCCTTCAGTGCCTCCCGTCCCTTCAGTGCCTCCCGTCCCTTCAGTGCCTCCCGTCCCTTCAGACCCTTCAGTACCACCCGTCCCTTCAGACCCT
This sequence comes from Molanna angustata, assembly GCA_963576475.1. Classification (NCBI taxonomy): domain Eukaryota; kingdom Metazoa; phylum Arthropoda; class Insecta; order Trichoptera; family Molannidae; genus Molanna; species Molanna angustata. The sequence goes on along the minus strand of OY754985.1, from coordinate 1,363,351 downwards.
TCAGTACCACCCGTCCCGTCAGACCCACCAGTACCTCCCTTCCCTTCATTACCTCCCGTCCCTTCAGTAGGTTAAGAAAAAGTTTAATTCCCGACACAATACTGGGAAGATCTACGAAGAGATGAAAGGACAGTTGGACCTTCTTTTTCCAGGATTCTCCAACTTCATAGGTAAAATGAACAAATACACGATAAATAAGAAGAAGAAGAAAAAAGTTTGAATCCAGAAACCGTCCTGGAAAACCTGCAAAGAGATGGAAGGACAGTTGCATCTTATTGTTCCACAATACTCCACCTTCATAGGTAAAATGACCAAATACACAATGAAGAAGAAGAAGAAGAAAAAAGTTTAAATCCTAAAAATGTCCTGGAAGACCTGCGAAGAGATGGAAGGACAGTTGAAGATTCTTCTCCCAGAGTATTAGGTCATTTTACCTTCATAGGTAAAATGACCTAATACCCGAAGAAGAAGAAGAAGAAGATTTTTTTTAATTCAGAAACCATCCCGAGCATACCCTCGACAATTCGCCAAAGTTTCATTGCAATCGGATGAACGGTTTCCAGGATAATCCACCTTCATAGGTAAAATGAAGGTGGATGAAGAAGAAGAAGAAATTTTTTGATCCAGAAACCATCCCTGGTATACTCTCGACAATTCACCAAAGTTTCATTGCAATTGGATGAACGGTTTAGGAGCGCATTCAACACATACATAGATACATACAAACATTCAAATTTATAATATAGATATATCATGTTTTCATCAAGGAACACAGTTTTCTCTTCATGTATTGCAAGTCAATTTTATAAATGAAATTATTGTGTAAGTACCTACACAAATTTTCCTTTAAAATGTTCTTATATTTGAATTTAAACATCTGCGCATGCGCCGTAAATATCACAATGACATTTAAATGTGACCACAGAACACGAAATAAAAAGAATGAATATTTCCTTTCTACCTACTGTGTCTTATCGGAATATTTCTCATACTACGCGTATGTATTAAAATTACGTTTTCCCTCTCTTCACCGTTCTATGGTACACAATAAAAGGTTTGATGTGAAATATTTTTTATTTGATTTAATTTATTTATAACGCATATAATGTATTAATATTATTTTTCTTCAGTCCTCCTCCATATAAACTTTTAGTATGCCAAATCTCAAACTCCTCGGTGCGCCCATTTATCTGGAAATTGTACTTAACGTTTTCGCTTCACGTATTAATATATAGAGATAAGGTAATAATGTATGCATGTTATTGATGCTGGGCATCGGGTCTATTTTTTATATTGTGTATCACCAGTTTATTTGTCCAGTCATTGTTTGTATACTTTCTTCTTCTTCTTCGGCCTGTTTTTTTTTCATTCTTGGACATAGGCCTCCCTCTTGATCCTCCACAACTCCGTGTCTTGGGCACACTGCATCCATCTCCCTCCGGCACATTTTTTGATGTCATCAGGCCACCTTACTTTGAATAAAATAAAATTACGACATGTGTCCCAGATATTGAGATCTTGTGGACCTTTATTGTAGACAGGAGTTCAAACTTTGAATCTACTTCATGGTAAATTAGAGTACATAATTGGAATCTTCCATACTCTCAAAAGTAATGATGAACATCTAACAAATTCATATTAAAAACACAGTCAAAATGTGCCGATCGCCGTGGCACAGTTGGTAAGTGCAGAGGAGACATTTATTTAAATTAATTTCGAATCCTGCCTCGACCGATTTCGTTCACCTATAGCACAAGCATTCATGCTTATTTTAGGGAACGTAGGAAGATGTATATGTACTTGTTTAACAATGACATATTCATTTTTTTGAAAAAAAAAAACAAAAAAAAAAAAATTATCACGATAATATTGCTACTCTGGGCTGGAAACACTGGTAAATTGGGAGAAATTGCCATATGGTGATAAACTTGTAACAATAACAAACACTTCCTTGCACAGGGTGCAAGGAAGTGTTTATTATTGTTATGAAAATTTGTGTTCCCAATGGAAATAAGTGTCGTTTAAGGATGTCTTATCCATCTATGTAAGTACTATATCTATTGAATCTGACTTCAAATGCTTTACACAATTAAATATTTACTTACGGTATGTAGTCATGTCAAATTAAAATAAAAAAACTTTCAATTAAAAAAAAATATTAATATGTTTATCTGCATCGTTTGTCTTAATTCTTCATGTTAAGTATGAGAGTAAAAAGTACAGAATACAATTCAATTCTACTTTATTTATACATACAAAATATAATTACAATAAAATTCACAATATAATATATAAAATAATTAAGTACTCTATAGTAAATATATGCTCGCAAATATATCACAATAATAATAATACACGATGTTAACACGATCGGCCTAGGCAGAAGAATGACGCGCTGTTCATTCAATATATGAATGCATCCTACTACGCATTTGGGAATCTCCGTCGACACGAAGATATATCACACTACATGTTGTATAATTTCTTCAAAATTGTTATTTAGACTTGTTGCTTTTCTATCGATTTGATTTAAGCAAAATAAGGGTTTGAAGCCACAAGAAAAGAAACGCCTTGAAAACATTGTAGCAATATTTGTTATTTTTTTATAACAGTAAAAATATATAGCTAATATATTATTAAAAATTAAACTAGAAACAGCACAGTAAATGGTAATGAAGAGTAAGGTAGGTATGGTTATTCTACGACGACACGAGGTTGTACGTTGAAATCTTCACGAAATGTTGTGTTGTAATGTTTTTGTGATTTATTTTTAAAATAATTAAGGGAAATTTGAAAAAATATTATTAGGTATGTCAACATTGCAGTCAAAATCTGCAAAAAAAAAATTAACTTACTTTCAAGTGAAGACACCAAAAAATATGATAAAATATAAATATGATGAAAAATAAATTAAATAAATTGACAAATAAGGCAAAATCGACAGAAAAGAATTTTACATACTTAACAAATTAGGAATAATCGACGGGAAATAATCGTATATGCATAAATTAACAAATACGGAATAAACGACAGAAAAAATCTAACATACTTATCAAATAAGGAATAATCGACAAAAATGAGTCATAATTACATTAACATTTAAGGAATTTTTGACAAAATAGATTTTTACATATATTAACATACATAATCGACAGAAAATATTTTAACAAAATTAATAAATATGGTTGATATGTTATAAAAATATAAAAAAATACTTGGTTAAAGTTGTATTATATTTATTGGATTATTGACGCGTTTCGTGCAAAGCACATCGTCAGAATAATGCTCTACAAGACTGAAACTAGTGGTTATATACAAAATTTACATGACAGGTGTATAAAAATGTTGGTTACCACACTTAAAAGATAACAATAAACCAATAAATACAATATTTATTTTATTATTTACCTTTCGAATTTTACTGCTGTCGTTTTCTTTTGTTAGAGACCTAATGGACACTGGGAACTACAACCAGTGACCCAACTACTTTCATTGTATTAAAACGTAGATTTGTGTAGATTCATTTGCATTATATAACTTCTTTTCAACCGTTCAAAAACCAACATTTTTATACACCTGTCATGTAAATTTTGTATATAACCACTAGTCTCAGTCTTGTAGAGCATTATTCTGATGATGTGCTTTGCACGAAACGCGTCAATAATATAATAAATATAATAGAACTTTAACCAAGTATTTTTTTATATTTTTATAACATATCAACGTACAATGGAGTTCTATCAAGAATTGTCGATCGACAAACTAAACTTAGTTAAAAAATATGGAATATTCGACAACAAAGAATTTTACATACATTAACAAATAAGGAATAATCGACAGAAAAGAATCCAGCAGCATTGACACATATTTCTTTGTTCAACACTTCCATTGAAAATATTAAAGCCTGAAAATAAGAGAATACAATTTAGAAAAAACAAGGTTTAATGCCAATGTTACATGCCATTGGAGAATAGTTATGTGTAATATAAAATTCATATTTTGTATAATAAAATATTCATATACCTACTAATTTTTTGTGTATCTTCTGATTATTTTCTAACTTTTTATTTATTTATTTATTAAAAGAAACACCAACAGATTAAAAGAATACACATGAAACATACATACAATTAGAATCAGCATAGTTGTTCCAATGCTCCAATAACAGGTGTTTACAGAACATTGGAATACACAGAAAAACATATAGACAGTTCAATCAGCATAGTAGTTCCAATGCTCCAATAACAGGTGTTTACAGAACATTGGAATACACAGAAAAACATATAGACAGTTCAATCAGCATAGTAGTTCCAATGCTCCAATAACAGGTGTTTACAGAACATTGGAATACACAAAAAAACATATACACAGTTAGAATCAGCATAGTAGTTCTAATGCTCCAATAACATGTGTTAACTACATCAACAGAACATACATAGGAATACACATTAAACATATATGTAGACAGTTAGAATCGCATAGAAGTTCTAATGTTCCAATAACAGGTGTTTACTATACCAACAGAACATAGGAATACACAAAACACATAAAACATTTGATTATGTATAGAAAAACGCAGTTTTTTAGTTTACCAAATGAGTTTATTGTATCTTATGTAGTAGTTTTTAGTTTACCAAATGAGTTTATTGTATCTTATGTAGTAGTTTTTAGTTTACCAAATGAGTTTATTGTATCTTATGTAGTAGTTTTTAGTTTACCAAATGAGTTTATTGTATCTTATGTAGTAGTTTTTAGTTTACCAAATGAGTTTATTGTATCTTATGTAGTAGTTTTTAGTTTACCAAATGAGTTTATTGTATCTTATGTAGTAGTTTTTAGTTTACCAAATGAGTTTATTGTATCTTATGTAGTAGTTTTTAGTTTACCAAATGAGTTTATTGTATCTTATGTAGTAGTTTTTAGTTTACCAAATGAGTTTATTGTATCTTATGTAGTAGTTTTTAGTTTACCAAATGAGTTTATTGTATCTTATGTAGTAGTTTTTAGTTTACCAAATGAGTTTATTGTATCTTATGTAGTAGTTTTTAGTTTACCAAATGAGTTTATTGTATCTTATGTAGTAGTTTTTTTTATGATTTGTCGGAAGATTGTTTTTAAATGAAGCCAACGCGTATTTTTTGTACTCTTTAAAGAAAAAAATATTGATTAATTTTTCACATATTTCACTATTAAACAGTTTTAATAAAGAAATTTTTATTTTCTGTGTAGGTGTAAACAAATACAACTCTTTGATAATAATTAAATAATCAACCACACATTTAAGTAATATGTAACAGTCATATTTACTCACAGTTCAAAATTAAAAATATTTCTCCACATCATTTCTCTTTCAAACCTATTATTTTTATTACGATTATTCCTCTACGTAATAATTAGAGGAGGAGAATCTGGACCATATGTTTTTTAATTGTAATAAGCGGTCTAATATCAGTGATTTGTATCAATCTTTATCCACACTGTCCATATATCTCCAATTATTATCTCCCACCTGTTATCTCTTAATAATTCAAAAATTTATGTCTTGCTGTTAAAGTTTATTAAAACTCACAACATTGAACTGAATCTTAATTTTGAACTTTTTAATATTCTTTTACAACTGCTCCTAACCTTTCTTTTTTATTAATATTTTAATCCAAGGCATATAGCACTCTAAATAGGGTGAATTGCTATATAAAGCAAAAAAAATTAACTCTCTTTTCTTTAATTTAACTTTTCTTTCTATACCAGCATTTTGCAATCGATTTTAAACTAACTTCCCGTTCAGTAAGAGCTCTGACACTATCAGAATTTGAGTATTCCTGATAACAAGGTATATTAAACAGCTTGATTGAGGGTTTTGATTTAACCGCTTGGCCAGACTTGCTCCCCTGATGTTTTGATAAATTTGAACAATTTTGTATTTCATTCATAGTAAACAAAGCTACGCGTTTCCGGCTAAGTTTTGATAAAATTTGAATTTTATTTGGTTAGATGCAACAATAATATTAGCATGTTCATTACATGTTTTGAATGTAAAACCTTTAAAATACATTTCTTGACTTATTTGTGAACTAAATCAAAACTAAAGGTTAATGTTTTAATTAAGTAATTTTATGTACGGTAGTGAAAAAACGATAATAAATTTAATAGGTTATGAAAACTTTGAAATGGGTGTCCCCAATTTTTGATTTACTTGAATAATTATTATTATTATTTATATCTTAGTTAAATAATCTTAATAATTTGTATTGTTTACAATTATTATTGTCTCAATTTGTATATGGATAGTTGGATCGACTGATTTCAAATTATAATAAGTTCTAGTGTCAAAATGTACAAATTATTCACAAAAAAATAAAAAAATAATACTTCAGTATTATTTTTTTATAAAAATAATACAAAAAAATGCGTAAAAATATGATGAAAAACTTACTGCATTTCGATAAGTTCTGTCTGCAACATAAATACACGACATGTGTATCAGTAGACCAGTTTTCGAGGCCTAAAAAATGGAGAAGTTAGCGCCAAAATTGCCGATTGCAACTCGGGCTAAGAGATTAGTGCTGTATACAAAATATGATGTAAATATTTACACTTTGGTGAAAACGCGTTAGTCACAACTATAAGGCGGATAACGGATAAGAAATGGATCGAGGAAGGAGATCATCTAGCAGTATGGAAGAAATCCCCGTCTCGAATCTCTCACCCAGTCCAACGAGAGATACGTAGTCGATATGCCCAAACACACCGCTACATTTTGAATTACTCCTATGACGGTGTATTCACTATTATGTCGACTGACAACAGCAAAGTCCGAATGAATTCACGCCTGTCCAGACGCAAAAGGGCATACATTATATCGATCGCAGCAGACTTCGAAGGGATCCGCGCTAGATCATCAATAGCGACCACTTCTATCGGCGACGACCGCAAAGTAGTCCGAATTGACATCCGCTCAAGGCCATGGGCGAGCAAGTACTAGTTGGTGGTGGTAGGGACGAAACAAAACAGTTACACACCAAAATGTCAACACCGAACCGAGCAGGAGGGTTTTAAAAAAGTTCAAGATTTTCTACCATCTCTCTCACAGTTGACAATAGGTCGATGATGAAATAATTCTTGATTCAGACTTCATTTAATACTAACTTATTTGAATTACCTATATACAATAATAATCATTCGAAATAATTAATTTCTGGTTTTACATGTGATATGTCTTGCCACATAGTTGGAGATCATTAAATCATCTTAATTTGAGAGCCATTAAACTTCCATACTCTATTATGATATTTGTAAGTAGATATTCGATAAACCCCAGTAATGCAACTGCCAATAGACAAATATGTTATTCTTCTTTTCTTTCTTTCTTTTTCGTGTCCGGCTAAGCTCTACCACTCCAATAAGCAGCGACTGACATCGCATTGTCATTTGTCATAATCAGATCCCCAGGACTACAGACCACTCCCATCAGTGGGCACATCAGCAAATGGCTGTCATCCTGGGTTGCGCCACATTCGCATCGGGTGTCATCTGATGCAAACAGGTACCCCCACCTTTGCAGGTTTTTTTTTCATCTGGTGACGCCAACCCTGAGTCTATTGAGGGTCTTCCATAGAGCGTATGGTATGTGTTCTCCAACTCCGATACTCTCATTTGGTTCCATCCATGGTGCCGTTCCAGAGTCCAGTCGCCAGAGTTCTTCTCTACGCTGTTGAGAGGACTCAACAGGGGATGTGGCCTTGATAAAACTTTTCCTGGACTTCAGGCGCGACACCACTGGTTGGTGATGGTATAAAGGGTTGCGTATGTATAATATGTTATTTAACTTTATCTATCAACTGTTCATTAATTTAAGTTCCAATTATTTAATACCAAAAGGTTATAATTTGAAAAAATTATCTTGTTTATAAATAAATAACCAATTACATAGGAGATCATAGTACCAGGGGAATAAATGTTGATGACTTATAAAAACGAAGTACCTACATAATAATGATAACATTGAGTTTAAAAACAACGAGTCAAGATACGCAAGATAAAAGTTCTCTGATATCTAAATATTAATAAAGCTAAATTGACAATGATTCAACACTTGGAATATTTAGTTGACTGTTTAATTTTTGATTTTGTATTCATAATTCATATAAGTAATGCATATACTTTTCAATCATCAACTCAAAAAGTGTACCTACTTACTAATTTAATAAAAATAAAATATTATGAGTACAAGCATCATCTTTAATACAAACTTTGTAGATGCGATATTTTATATTCTCTCAATTGTACGAGCGGAGACTCGTCCTTTTCTCGACATCAAATGGGTTTCTTTTTCATTCTCCAAAATATTTATAAAAATACAAATTGTTTTAATGATACGTAAATTTAATAAGAGAAATAATATATTGCTCCTGAGGTGTATCTTGATAATACTTACTGCCGACTTAAGAGCGTTTCCTCCCATACATATCAAAATGAGCAATAAAAGACAGACAACAACGGGTGTTATGATTGTTGCAACTCCCTTCACAGAATGTATAGCTTCTTGATAGTTTCCTGCTGAAAAGTACATGACAGCAAAGCCGCAACACGCGTCCAACAATCTCAGAGACAGGAAACTGATAATCACCAATATATAATAAGAGTAATAATCGTTATACAACTCCATTGCGTTGAAAATTAAATTGTAAATTTCTGAACACACAATCAATCCACTGCAATCGACTGTCTTGTTTTTGCCGAGGAGTTCACTCCTTGATCCGATGTCGAAAAAAGTCGATCGTAAAGTTTTCAAAGGACAGAGCAACTTTACGATGTCGTTCAGAGCTTCGAGCCTCGCTACGAAGAGCTTCATTATGACCAGAGGCTCGAGGAGAGAGAATATGATTATAATGTCGAGAATGATGTGTTTGATAATGTACCGAAGGCAATGATCGAAACTATCGTCGTTGACGCAGTAGCTTCCGAGTTACAGGACCAAAGTAGCAAAAGTGTGAGAGGACATGACGAACACAAAGAAAAAACAATACAGTCTCGCTTCTCTTTGGTTGATTTTTACAGGACATTTAAGAATTTGTTTGTCGATGTGCGAAAGCCTAGAAAATATATCGCTCAACCTGTATGTTTTGACGTAAGACCATGCCATGATTATTACACCAATGACATACTCTATCATCCATAGGATCCACCTATACGAAATCAATGACTCTATCGACATTCTTGAATTGTCAAAAGACATATCCAAGTGGACATAATACATGATCGCCAAAGAATATAAAATATTTGTCTTGTTCAAAACGTGCGAAATAATATTGGCAACTCGCGGTGAAAACTTGTTCAAAAGAAACCCGTCTTTGTCAAAGTACATGTGAAGTCCAATGATGCGCATCACTAAATTAAAAGTGATCAATATTTCGTCTAAATTTGTCATTATTTTATTATTTACTATCTCGTATTTGGATGAAACTTATAGTTTATCGTCTGAAAAAAATGGTCAAATTTTATAGATTGTATCGCGCAATATATCTGAGAATATGTGAACAAACGTTTGAATAATGAGCAGATATATCACAATGAAAATAATTTATAGGACATTTTGTGAATCAATAAATGTTTATGAGCACAGTCGGAACATTTAGTTCGCAATTGATCCGATCAGAAATCGACAACATATTTATCAAACGCTCAGAACCATTTCTTTTTCTTTTATAAATGTATCAGATGGGTCCGTGGCAGAGTGGATATCACTATGGCATAGTAATCCGGTGATGGCGAGTTCGAACCCTACCCTAGCTGCCTCGACCAATATCATTCGCCTATAGCACAAGCATTGATTTTTATTTTAGGGAACGTATGAGGATGAATAAATAAATAAATAAAAGTTATATATTCGCCTATAGAACGTATATATTTCTTTTTATAAGAATATTAAGAGATTTTTAATTATCTCAATAGAGACGAAGTTGGAATATTTATTGTAGGAGAACCGGGAAATCAAGGCACCTACAGGGCTTACGACCTGTCATCGGCTGGTTTACGTGATCACTTTATGTACATAAAGTGATCACGTAAACCAGCCGATGACAGGTCGTAAGCCCTGTAGGTGCCTTGATTTCCCGGTTCTCCTACAATAAATATTCCAACTTCGTCTCTATTGAGATAATTAAAAATCTGTTAAAAAATATCTTTGACTCCCGACAGGGAAAAAAATCCAATGTTTGCGCATATGCAATAATAAAAATATTCGAATATTAAGACACAAGGACAAGTACATATTAATATGTCATTAATCCATTTCCGTGTCCAAGGTCATCCGCCTACACTGTGTCCCTCCAGTAATTTGCAGCCATAATTCCATTTTCATTGGCCTGCCACAAATCCTCTTCAGAGCACCCTCCCTCCATAAGCGGGCAGCTCAGCAGGTGCGACATACTCTGCGTCTCTCCACACTCACATGCCGTGTCCTGGTCCGCCTCCAGCATTCCCCATCTATCCAGGTTCACCTTGCACCTTCCTACACCCGTCCTCAGCCTGTTTAGGGATTTCCAGGCTGTATAAGGCAGTAGGTGACCCGCCGGGAGTACCTCTGCTGGTTCACGAAAGCTCTCACCTTCTATCCGTTCCTTCCACAGCTCAACTCTTCTCTTTTCGCTGGTTGAGTTTAAAGATATTGTATTCCTGAGGAAGCTGTTTCTAGATTTGAGTAGGTAAGCTGTTTCTAGATTTGGAGGTTAATATGTAGGTAAGAATCATTATCTACTCTTAGTAGGTATATAAATAAATATAACTTTATCCCTAGAAGATTCAAGTTGTGTTCAACGAAAAAACTTTTTTACTTACATAGTAATATAATGGATCAATTGTGTACCTACCTCGTTAGCACATACAAGTTTTGCACAGCACTACTTCTCGTACTAATTTTTTTTTCAAAAGGATACCACAACAGGGTGGTGTGGTTCAACCGACTTGAAACAGATTTGAGACTGGCAACTGAATATTTTTTTACTATATTTATCACTACTCAGAGTTCTTATTATCCAATCGTTGTTACCTGTTGTGGTATCCTTTTGAAAAAAAAAATAGCATTTATTCAACTACAAGTATAAATATGTATAAATAAGTATAAATGAGTATAAATAAGTATAAAAAAGTATAAATAAGTATGAATTAGTCTAAATAAGTATAAATAAATATAAATAAGTATAATTTAGTATAAATAAGTATAAATTAGTATAAATAAGTATAAATAAGTAAAAATAAGTATAAATAAATATTTATTTTTATTATTTTATTTATATTTGGGAAACAAACAGCGTTACAATGTTTATGGTATGGACAGTAAAGTTATTACAATTATGCCAATAATGTGTTTCCACATAAGTAAAAAACAATAAGTACCTAAATAAGTTTATACAAAAATTATAGAGAATATGTAGGAGAGAGTTGGGAATAGAGAGAAAAGATAGAGTGCAGATGAAGAGGGATATGTGTTAGTTACATGAACTGACACTGACTCTATCTTTAAAACGTTTATAAAATTGATTTATTTAGTATTTTAGGAGGAAGTACAAAAGCGTGTACGTTCACTATGACTTATATTATGAGAAGAGTATAAATAAATATAATTATGTATAAATAAATATAAATAATTATATATAAGTATAAATAAGTATACATTAGTATAAATAAGTACAAATAAGTTTAAATAAGTGTCAAGAATTATAAATGAGTATATATGTATATAAATACAAGTATAAATTGTAATATATGACTTAAGTCTTAAATCTTGGGCTCCACTACAAGTTTGTACTCGATCAATGGAAATTTAATATTCTCACTGTAAATAGAAGTGGTACCTATTAATATACAAATTATTAATAATAAATAAAAACAAACATGAACTAAATTAATGGAGGTTAATTATTAAACGATTCATAACAACCTACATATTTTTATTACAAGTTGTTTGTATTTATTCACTGACTTTTTTAATGTATGACGCATTAAACCTAATTAAGCTTTACCTATGTATACTTTAATATTTATCATACATCCATTTGGACATCGTGACTTTTTTTAACAACAAATGAATTTAATTTACATTCATTCATTCTATCACGGCATACCATATACGGCACTTCATTCCTTAGATTGTTTACATTCATACTGCCAATGTCAAACATATACCTATCGTCAAAAGCATTTGTTTTATACCTACAACAAACAAATTCAAATACAGAACATTCATAATCTATTATGAAACGATATAAATTGTAACTAAATAATTACACTTGTTTGTATGAAATACAAAATTTGTTAAATTTTATTAAAATACAAAATTAATCAAGCAATAAACAGTTTTAATATGCATTGTCATTGGGAATACACAAATTCTGAATGTTTCAGATCTCTAACTGGCCGTGAAGTTAGTTGAACACTGACTTCAATTCCAGTACAGACAGACAATTGAAGTCGTAGAAAAGGGTGTAAAAAGGAAGCATGACAGATACATGTATCCCCATACATCAGTCTCGTTTCACCTATAAAGGCAACATAATATTTCAAATAAAATTTACATACATACATACATACATACCATCACGCCGTTTCCCTATTTGGGGTAGGCAGAGAGAACCGAACGCCAGACTCTTCTTTCTTGACATACCTGTTTTGCCTCATTTACATTCATACATCGCGTCATACATGCTCTCCTATTGTTCTGACTTCGTATGTTCCCCTCTTTCAAAATCTCATTTATATGATCATGCCAGCTCTTTCTCGGACGACCCTTACATCTCATCCCACTCTTTTCAGCCTTGTATACTTTCTTTGTCAGTCGTTCATCGTTCATTCTCTCTACATGTCCGAACCATCGCAAAGCATTTATCTTCATTCTACTCAAAATATCCCTTTCAATCTTACATTCTCTTCTGATATCTTGATTCCTTATCCTATCATAAATTGTTTTACCACACATTCGTCTTAGGGACCTCATTTCCACAGCGTTAATTTTACTTTCATGCGTCTTCTGCCATACCCATGTCTCACTTGCATACATTATGGTTGGAACGACAATAGCGTTGTGCACAGCGAGTTTAATATTTGTAATTAATGAAATGTGTAGGTTTCTACTTACTTTATGGAAAATTATTATTTCTTCTTCCTCTTATACTCTGTCAGGAACCCCTGACGTTGGCGAATTCTTCTCAGTCCTATACTGCCCGGAATATCTGCTTCACAGTTCTGAAGTCCGTCCATTCCCTAATATTACGTAGCCAGGACATCTGTCTCCTTTCAGTCCCTCGGCGACCGTCTATCTTGCCCTCCAAGTGGTATATTTCTCCTCTCTTTATGCGACCTACATATGCCGTCTTATGGACCTTTATTGTAGACAGGATGTTGCGTATAGAGAGAAGGGAAAATATTGCACCTACCTTGGCAGCCTTCTTCCTTCGTCTTGTGTAGTGTCTTCACGGAGGGCACTACACCAACCTCTATGACACAACACTGAATTACACTTTAAAACTTCCTCTGAACACGGTTCAGGAATTCAAAATAGCGCACGGCGCGTAGTTTCGATGATTGATGCGAAAAGGTAGAAAATATGTATATTTTCTCTTGAGTCGACTATATAACTTTCTGTCACAGTGCAATGCGTTCACACACGACGAGAGAGTATTGACGATTGTTTTTTGTTCCTATGTAGGTAACAATATTTCAGGGATCGGAAAAGGTTGGAAGTGTTGCCACATTTACCGAACATCCTCCCCTCCGAAGAGGCCTGGTATGTATACCACGGCTCTTCTAAAACTATATGACAAACACATAACGAAATATAAAAAAATACATAAATTTGGAGACATATAGCAAACAAATCCCCAAACTTAATGGTCATGTGAAGGTACGACCTTCATACAAGCAAAAAAAATAAGATAAGCAAAAAAATAAGATAAACAAAAAAGGTAAAAAAAAGTATACCTAACTAATACAAAATAAAGGAAAACTTAAACTTTACAAATCATTGTCATTTTGACAAGGAAGTGGGCATAGCTTCGAAACTGGTCTCATCAAGATACCACTAGGTGTCTTTAATTCAACCACACGAGTGACTCCGTCCTGAGAGGAGACAAGCTTCGATATTCTACCCAATCGCCACTGCAAGGGTGGCATGTTGTCCTCTCGTATGACAACAAGATCTCCGACATTTGGAGGAATCGTGGCCTTAAGCCATTTAGATCTCTGCTGGAGAGTATGCAGATACTCTCGCTGCCACCTGTTCCAGAATGATTGGGAAATCGACTTAATTAATTGGTAACGTGTAAGTCTAGAAACGTGCACGTCATCCATACGTTTTTCAGGAACGGCTACAAGAGGTTGACCTATTAAAAAATGGCCTGGAGTTAGTACATTCCACTCTGAGGCGTCCTCCGACAGAGACGTTAAAGGTCTTGAATTCATGACTGCCTCTACTTCCGCACAAACCGTCATGAACTCTTCTAAAGTTAATATCTGCTCTCCAATTACTCTCTTCAGTAAGGTTTTAGCCACCTTAATTCCGGCTTCAAACAATCCTCCGCTGTTTGGGTAACTTGGAGCATTAAAATGCCAAGTGATACCACGCTGGCTGGCTTTGTTTGACAATACCTCCTGCACTGCTGAACTTGAGAGGTACTTATCAACTTCATTGAGATGTCTGCTACTCCCTACATAATTTGTGCCGCAATCTGATCGAATAAACGTCGGAAGTCCTCTACGGGATAAGAACCTCGAGAAGGCTGCAAGAAATCCCTCAGTTGAGAGGTCCGACACAACTTCTAGATGGACTGCCTTCGTGGCCAGACAGACAAATATGCATAAGTAGGCCTTAAAGGTTTTAGAGTTTCTTATTTTATTTGCTCGCATAGTAAAGGGACCACCATAATCTGTGGCGACTCGTTCGAAGACCCGACCGACTCGAACACGGTCCGATGGGAGGTCTGCCATCTGAGGGCACACCGACTAGGGTTTACCTTAAAACACGTGACGTACTTATGAATACGACTACGTATTACACGCCGAGCAGAAACAATCCAAAACTGCTGTTGTAAAATAGCATTCAGCGCATTGGGACCGATATGGCAATGTACCTTATGATAGTTGTCTACAATCAGATTAGTTAAGTGAGAAGATTTAGGGAGAAGAATGGGAAATTTAGAATTATATGGAAGAGTAGAATGTCTCAGTCTCCCTCCAACTCGTATCATACCTTCGCTATCCAGGAAGGGAAATAATTTTTTCAAAGGGAAAAATTGTTTCACGGAGCAGGGACGGCCATTCCTCAACTTGGCTATCTGTTCAGAGAACGCAATTAATTGTTCCCATTTAATAAGTTTGAAGAGTGATAATTTTAACTCCTCTACAGAAAGAGGACCGGTACATTTTTTAAATTTGTGACGACAATTATTGATAAATCTTATGCAGTAAGCTGTAGTTCGTTGCAGTCGTTGCAAGGAACTAAATTTAATAACAAAAGACTCCTCCATGTCTGCACATAGAGCAATCACCTTGGTCTCACGGAGACCAGGGAGTTTGTGTGAGTCTAAAGACTCTCTCTTTTGGCACGGCCAAGTTTCGAAAGAGTCCTTTAGCCATGGTGGATGCCACCACAATTCATGATCCAATAATACGGAGGGATATGCACCCCTAGATGAAATGTCAGCGCAGTTTAATTTTGATGGTACATATCTCCATGTGATATGGGCCGTAGAACTTAAAATCTGGGAAACACGGTTTCCTTCGTAGATTTGTAGTAAGTGAGGCGGGGTTTGGAGCCACGACAGGCAAATAGTGGAGTCTGACCAACAAATTACATTATCAATTTTGATTCTACCAAGGAATGACGAAACGCAAAAATTTATTAAACGTGTTAACAACAATGCAGCATTTAATTCTAGTCTAGGGATAGTCATCTTCGTGCGCACAGGGGCTACCTTTGACTTAGCCGCCAAGAGGCTGACATTCACCTGACCCTCATTGTTCACGGTTCTAAGATACACGACTGCAGCATATCCACAGAGTGAACCATCGCAAAATCCATGTATGGATACTTCAGTTAAACCCTCGTGAAATGCTTGTCTTGGAATATTAAATCTCTCAATAACACTTAAATCAGCTACAAAATTCTTCCATTCTTTGACAATTTCTTGAGGCGGAATGTCATCCCAAGAAGTGTGCAACAACCATAATTTCTGAATGATTAATTTTGCCTTGAACGTTATAGGAGAGATCCAACCCAATGGATCGAATATTCTTGCAATAGTAGATAAAATCGCTCTCTTGGTGCATTCATCTCCGGGCACATTCACTCGATACCTAAACACATCAGCTAATGAATCCCACTGGATCCCTAAGACCTTAATGCAAGGAGACGAGTCTGCAACGTCGAGAGATCTTGGCACTTCACAATGATCAGCTGGTACATCTTCAAGCAACTGGTTGCAATTCGATGACCATTTACGTAGCTCGAAACCTCCCATTTTTAGCAGTGAAATAAGTTCCTGCTTAAGTAGTACTGCATCCTGAAGTGTTGCAGCAGTGGTGATGATGTCATCAACAAATATTTGAGACTGTAAGACCTTCGAAGCCATAGGAAACTGAGACTCCCCAATCCTTGCGAGCTCACGGAGCACCCTCATGGAGGCATAAGGCGATGACGTCACGCCATATGTGACTGTGCACAAGGCGTAATGTCTAATAGGATCTGAAGGAGAGTCTCTCCAAAGAATCAACTGATATGGCTGATCCTTGGGATCAATCAGAATCTGACGGAACATCATTTTAATATCGCAAATTAAAGCTATTGGATGAATACGAAAGTTAAGTATGATGTCTGCAATATCGCGGTGTAATTTGGGGCCAGCATACAGACAGTCGTTGAGAGAAACTGAAGTAGATGTCTGTGCACTCGCATCAAATACTACCCTAATTTTTTTTGACTGATTTGTTGTTTTAAAAACGGCATGATGAGGTATATAATAATGCTTACCAGGTTGAGTCACACCCTTATAAAGAGTCATATGACCCAATGATAAATACTCATTCATAAAATTTGTATATTCGAATTTTAGGTTTTCATTTTGAGAAAATCGTTTTTCCAAATTTAAAAACCTACGCAGCGCGGCGTTGTAAGAATTTCCCAGTTGAGGGTGAATTTTCTTAAATGGCAGTCTAGCCATGAACCTACCGTTAGGTATTCTTTGAAGAGTTTTCATGAAAAACTCCTCACATTGATCATCTTCTGGGTTGCAAGGCATTACCTCAGGAAGATTTTCTGAGTGCCAAAAATTTTCAATTAATTTATCTAACGAAGTTTCTGAGTGGAAGGAATGTATCGCAAGATTATTGCTCAACGTGCGATGAGATGAATCATCATATGGACCACTAATAACATAGCCAAAGATGGTTCCTAATGCCGTGGGTATGCCTTCTGAGAAATGAACTGACGAGCCATCCAAAAGACTTGCATACAAATCTGCTCCCAATAGAACGTCTATTTGAGCAGGTTCATAAAAATATTCATCAGCAAGGGATAAATTTTTATATGCATTAAAAACCCTTTGAGGGACACGGGCTGATGGTATATTGTTGGTTAGGCGATTTAGTACTAGGGCCGTAGTAGAAATTAATTCACCACTGCGTTGTTTCATAGTAAGAAAAACTGAACCGCGAACCTGAGTAATATTTCCTCCCAGTGACGTCACTGGAACCTGAATTTTATTGCGCTTTAATGATAGACGCTGAATGCAACTCTCCGTTATGAAGGAGGACATTGACCCACTATCTAGCAGACACCGTACAAGATGAAAGTTCCCAAATGAATCTTTAATAGGTATGCGAGCTGTAGCAAGTATGACTTGCTTCGTTTGAGAAATTGTGCCTGAATGAATTTCGGCAGATGTAATTAACTTGTTTTGATCTGAAACTGTTTAAACAATTTGTTTGTTTTCGAAATGTAGCAAAGTATTATGTTTATGTGACTGACACAATTTACATTTTCCGGAACTCTTGCAATTTTCAATATCGTGATTTTTCATACAAGAGAAACACAGTCGATTTTCCTTTACAAAATCACGACGTGTTTTAACGTCCTGCCTTTTAAATTGTTCGCATGCGAAAATTGCATGCGCTTGATTCTTGCAGAAATGACATTTAATGTTATTAGAAGGTAGCACAGAATGGAATGTACTCTTGAATGTTTTTCCCTTTGAAAATTGCACAGAAGTAACATCTAAGACATGACATTGATCTTCCAAAAATTGCAACAGTTTGGGAAATTTTGGCATCTCATTTTTGGGCAATGTTAGTTCAAATCGGCAGCGTAAATCAGAATACAATTTTCTTATTAATATATGAACCAAAATAAAGTCCCACTCATTAACATTGATATTCAAAGAAATTAACGCCTGCGAATTTTCCTTGACAATATTTAGAAAATTACGCAACTGTGATACATTTTCCACAGGCTTAACGGCGAGCAAATTCGATAAATGATTATCTGCAATTAACCTTACATTATTAAAACGTTCATTAATAAGTTTATATGCCAGATCATAGTTTTCTTCGCTTAAGGATAAGTGTTTTATCACACGTGAGGCATCATCCTTCAAGCAAGAGGACAGATAATGCATTTTTTGAATGCCATTTAACTGATTATTCGAGTGAATCAATGTATTGAATATCGAGATAAAATTGTTGAAATCTACATATGAACCATTATAGGTAGGCAACGGTATATGTGGCAGACTGATATTTTGAATTCTACTGCTTTCATTATTTTTTGATACTTGCTTATCACTACATAATTCAAAATATATTTGTTTGATTTCATAATAGTTTTCGATAAACTGATTATACCTATCACTATGTGTCTCAGAATCGAAATCAGACTTTGCCGCGGCTTCTATGAGAATATGATTCTCATAAAACTCGGATTTGATATTCTCTAAGTCAGAATAACGCACTTTAAATTTTATTATGTTCGATTCCGAGGGGTTTAATTTCGCCTGTATAGCGAAATCGAATAAACACTTTAAATTTAAAGCTGCAAGTGAACACTTAACTGTTTTGTTCGTCATTTTAAACACAGATAATATAACTCTACACAAGGAGTATATAATACTTTACACTATACATACAATATAATAATATAATATACACTTATTATTGTTATTTGTCAACATAAGATCGAGATATAGGTACCTAGATAATATTATACTGTACGGCTGTCAGTTCAGTAGTAAACACCGTGAAGTTAGTTACAGATATTTGACCATAGAAAATAATTCACACTGCTCTGAACTAAGCAACTATTGCCGTTTCACAAATAAAATAATTATAAGAATAGCCACAAAAAAATAATAAATATAATTTTACCTACATAATTATGTAGTACACCGACCAAAACGAGGTTATTGTTTGCTATTGTCTTCAAATAATAAATTGATATTTCAGAATAATATTATGTATAATACTATGTTGAAATATTACAAATATAACGTAATAACACAATTTACGTGTGTTTTGTCATACAAATACGATTTGATGACGTCCGATGTGGCTGGAATTTAGGATAATAGGCTCGGAATGGACCATAGGATGGACAATTCGGATCGAAAGGACCAAAAGGTGTTGCGTATAGAGAGAAGGGAAAATATTGCACCTACCTTGGCAGCCTTCTTCCTTCGTCTTGTGTAGTGTCTTCACGGAGGGCACTACACCAACCTCTATGACACAACACTGAATTACACTTTAAAACTTCCTCTGAACACGGTTCAGGAATTCAAAATAGCGCACGGCGCGTAGTTTCGATGATTGATGCGAAAAGGTAGAAAATATGTATATTTTCTCTTGAGTCGACTATATAACTTTCTGTCACAGTGCAATGCGTTCACACACGACGAGAGAGTATTGACGATTGTTTTTTGTTCCTATGTAGGTAACAATATTTCAGGGATCGGAAAAGGTTGGAAGTGTTGCCACATTTACCGAACACAGGAGTTGTCTGGTTGTTTGTAATCAGGAGGGCTATTCATGGAGTTCTTTAAGATTAGATTCAGACTTAAGAAACCGTTTAGTCAAAAATTTACAAATTGATTGTATTAATTTATAAAAATAATAATGATAATTTTACTATATTTTATGATTAAATGTAGCTAAGATTTAGATTAGATTATTTATTTATTTATTTATTTATTTAGGGACAAATACAGTCTTAAAATACTAAAATGGAATAATACACTATAAAATAAGACAAACAGACCAATTACATATGTCCACAGATATTAAATATAAAACATTTCAAACATCATAAATTTAAATATAACTAAGATGTATGTCTGTGACGGGAAAGGAAAAGGATGGGAAAAGGATTATGACAGTTAAATTGTTATATTTTTGTTACAAACAACAACTCAAAATGTAAATAAAAGTATACAAAAGATAATATTAGAAAAAACAAAAATAACTAACAAAAAAAAAAAAAAAATTCAACATACGAGTTCATGCTATGCACTTATGGAGAGAATTTTTGTATGCGTTATTACTAGCGGTGAATATATCAGAATGTGTGATACTGGCTGAGAGGTTGACATTATAGAAGTTACAAGCCCTTTTGATAAACTCATTTTGATTAGAATTAGTGTTACTTCGAGGAACATAAAACAAGTAGTTTAATCTGCCATTTCGCAACGGCGCATGGAAATTAATTTTATTTAATAAATCAGGACAGTCAACTTTTGAATTAATAATTTTAAAGAGAAACATTTGATCCGCAACTTCTCTCCTGTGTACGATTTTTTTCATTCGGAAATGTTTCTCAATTTCATCATAAGAACTGTATATGTATGTTATATGATTTGAAATTTAAGAATTTTAGAAATCGTTTTTGAACTCTTTCTAGTCGATCAACGATAGTACTTATGGCGTTTATCAACCAGTTTGTTGTTTGACGTCTAGCTATAAGGGTGCGCGTTTGGGATATTATTTTTTAAAATACATTTTTAAAATATATTTTTTTAAAAACATTGTTGTATCGATATATGTATAGTGTATCATTTGTTCTGTGAAGTATAAAACTTTTTTCAAAATAATTTTTTGTTACAGTGCCTACATATACATAATATATCCATTTACTTTCCAAAAATTAAGCGTATATACTTGTGCTATAGGTGAACAAAATCGGTCGAGGCAGGATTCGAACTCACGACCACTGGATTATTAACCCAGCGCTCTGCCACCACCCTAAATCTAAATCAAATATAATGATGTATGCTGCTTTTGGTTGCAAAAAAGATGATTGTCACAATTCAATTAAATGGATTATGTCGCATTTTAGATTAATTCTTTTATTATTTCTTTGAAATAATAGTATGTTTTATTAATTCTCTTATTATTTCTTTGAAATAATAGTATGTTCTATTAATTCTCTCATAATTTTTTGAAATAATAGTATGTTCTATTAATTCTCTTATTATTTCTTAAAAATAATAGTATGTTCTATTAATTCTCTTATTATTTCTTTGAAATAATAGTATGTTCTATTAATTCTCTCATAATTTTTTGAAATAATAGTATGTTCTATTAATTCTCTTATTATTTCTTTAAAATAATAGTATGTTCTATTAATTCTCTAATTATTTCTTTGAAATAATAGTATGTTCTATTAATTCTCTTATTATTTCTTTAAAATAATAGTATGTTCTATTAATTCTCTTATTATTTCTTTGAAATAATAGTATTTTAGTATGTTCTTTGAAATTCTAATTTTGTTATTATTTATGTATATTTAATCGATTTGATTTCTACAAGTATATATATTTATTTTCTTAAGGTAAGTTTATGTTTGTTTTCTATTTTCTTGAGGCGTTGGTAGGTATATATGTTTTCTATAAGTACCTATATATTTTTTTTCTTTAAGTACATATATGTTTTCTTTAAGTATATATTTTTGTTCTATAAGTATAATATATTTGTTTAGCGAATGTCTGAGGACGAATTATTTGTTCTTATTAACTGTGAGGCACCGGCTTAGAATAGTGCTTCCACACTTTTCTATTATTATTTTCGAGTGTCCCGTAAGAGCCGGGTAATCGAAAATACAACAGAAAAACAATAACATCTCACATAGTTCAGCAATGAGGTTCACCACCCATTCTGAAAATAGTGCCTCTGTAGGTGAGACGAGACTGGTGTGTAGGTTTACACAGATATGTTGTGCTCCCTTTTATAAGGCAATGCACACCCGCACACCTTTCGCTGGTTACCCCACATTGTGGGATATGCCGTGATGGTATGGATGGATGGATGTTAAAAGGACATTTCTTTTATTAAAAAAAGTGATATGGTAAAAGAAAATTCCTTTTTATTATTAACACTTTATTATACCATATAAATTTATTTATTTATTAATCATTTCTCATATATTTTACATAATAATACATTTATTTAACAAATATCACCCTGTCTAATATTTTCTAGATTTTTTCAAACAATAATAATATTCATAATATATTTTTTACATAAAAAATGTAAACATTTTGGCATCGTATAATGATTATTTTTTTATGTTTGTCATTATAAAATATGAATAACTACAGAATTATTATAGAATCCTAAGAATTAATCTTAGAATTCCAATAAAATTTATTAATATGCATGTTTTTTATATTTATTTTGACATTAGCTTTAATACTCTGTGTAGTGATGAGCAGTCTTGCAAGTCTTGCAAAACCAAGACTGCAAGATAATGTGTCCGGTTACAATTTATAAATTAATTTTTAATTAAAAAAAAAATAGCAGTTATCTACGAACAATCGACATAATACTATAAATTGATGTAATTACTGAATTTTAACCGAAAAATTAAACGTATTTTTTGTAAAAGTTACATGAGCTGCAAGACACGGAAGATTTACCAAGAATAACGAGATTTACCTATAATAATGTCTTGTATAGCCTGACTGGATATGAAAGACCATGACCACTCCGGTCTTGGTCTTGCACTTGCTCATCACTAACATGTGAGTCTTTTCACTATCAGCAAAATTTAAAAAATAATAATAATATATGTATCTTAATATTGAAATATTAACTATTTATGCACTTATGAATTGCAGGGTCATTGTGGGTTTAACTAATATTATATATCATATTAGTTGGGTTAGTTCTTATTAATATTCATATAGCTTGAGCGAATTGACTAGATATTTTTTATAAAATTTATATTTTTTTATATTTTTCATAAATACAAAAACCTTCTTGTATTCTGATGTATGTAGATTAGAATTTTTATAAAAGACCCTTTATAAAAAAGTATATTTTAAACTATATATATATACACATAAAATTTTGAAGAAATAATCAAAAATTTTGAAATTATTATTTTGGGAAAATTTAAATTTACCCCCCTCAAGAGAATATATCGTTCTACGATAGAATATAATTATATTACTAAGTATATTTTTATTCATTCATTAATACAAAAAAATACATGTATATTTAAAAGTATGCAAAGTTATTTTGAATGAAAATCAATTTTAAAAACCATAGATAGATCGGTGGCTGATCGATAGCATAGTAATCCAGTTTGCATGTCTTTTATGCGCTCTCATATCCTTCATCCGGTTGCGATGAAACTTTGCCGAGTTCTTAAGCGCATGCCTGGGAGTGTTTCAGAGTTAGAATTTGGAAATAATTAATGTTTGCCTTTATGTTTGCTTATGCTATTATATCCTTCATCCGGTTGCGATGAAACTTTGCCGAGTTGTTAAGCGCATGCCTGGGAGGGTTTCAGAGTTAGTATTTGGAATTAATTAATGTTTGCCTTTATGTTTGCTTATGCTGCTATATCCTTCATCCGGTTGCGATGAAACTTTGCCGAGTTGTTAAGCGCATGCCTGGGAGTGTTTCAGAGTAAGTATTTGGAAATAATTAATGTTTGTCTTTATGTTTGCTTATGCTGCTATATCCTTCATCCGGTTGCGATGAAACTTTGGTGAGTTGTTGAGCGCACACCTTGCAAGGTATAAGTGTTTCAATTTATTTATGTGACATCTCATAATTACTTTTGTTAAAAATAGATCTCATACATTCGTTACGTCAATGATCATAAAAAAAATCTTATACTTATTAATACTTATTTAATAACTAATATTTAATTACAATGGCTCTGAAACATTTTGTATTATTTGGACGTTATAATTATATTCGAATACATGTGTAAGTAGGTATATAATATTTTTAAAATTAACATAAATCTTATAATATAAATCAAATATAAAGGTACATTGAAGGTAGCTCTTATGTTTTCATAAAAATAATGCTATTTACATAATTATTATTAAATATATAAAATAAGTCGTGATTTAATCACAATATTTACATTTCAATAAATAGCCATGTACCTTATGGAGAAAGAAGTGAGAACTGAACGTTACATATTTTTTTCTATATATATATTTTAAAAAAAATACAATATCGATCTTGTGATTAACTGTGGTTTACTTTTGGAGTAACTCGGCAAAGTCCGTAGTTGTTCGGAGACGAAAGATTGTTGAAAGACTTCGTCCCACACGAAAATGGTCATTCTCCGTCGGGCAGGTTAAAATGGAATATGTGAAAGTGAGACATACATGTTCTAGTGATGATCTAGGGTTTAGTAACTCTGCAAAGTCCAGAGTTGTTAGAAAACGAAAGATAATTAAAAGACTTCGTCCCACACAAAAATGGAGTATGTGAAAGTGAGTCTGATAATTGTTGCATTTGAGTTTGGACATAAATCAATGGATAAAATATTAATAGCCTACAAGGCTCTTGTATCTATTTATACTTTTAATCTAACAGACGAACATGGTCTTGATCTTGTACTATATACAATACCAACACTGCAAGGCTCATCCTTATAATCCTGGTCGAAAAATAAACAAATTATTATATGATATACATATATTGAATGTACACACTATAGATGGTTTCAAAAGGATGCTTAGCGCAAATTATATTATTAGATTTTTGATTTGTTTATTTTCTGTTTTAAAAATAGAATCTGTTATAATGTTATATATTAATATATTTTTTTCTTCTTCTTTTTGTGTCTAGTTTTTGTTTTTGCTTGCTTTTTTATCATTTATCTCTATTTTCTTTTATAATATTGTATTATGTTGTCTTATATTGTCATTTCTTTGACTACTTTTTTATTATTTGTGTTATTGATGTTTTTGCATTTTTTGTTGTTTTGTTGTGCCTACATTGTTATTATTTATCTTGTATTTTATTGTAAATGCCCTATTAAGGGCGCACAAATAATAAATAAATAAATATAATTTATTTATTTAATTCTAATTCAAATCTAAAAATAACATATTGTAGGTACTTACGCAGTGATACGAAAAAAAACAGAATCATGATTGTATCATAAAAAAGCAAAATCGACATTATTACAATATTCGTTATGCGTATAGCGACGTCGTAATAAAAACAGAGAATTTAAGGGAGATCGATATATCTATAGGTACCCTAAAAGCACATAAGTGCCTACCTACCGAATCCACATAATTTTTCATTTCTTCTTCGCTAGGCATGTCACCCACACACCCTATATACAGACACTAACTTGTACAGATATACATATAAATGGAGTAAATGTATACATTTATAAATGAATACATTTATTTTAACTCCTCTCTACGGCGTTCAAGAGGAGGGACTCGATAAGGAATTTTCAAATATATTTTTCACATATTTAGTTATGAATGTGTTTTATCCTAGTAGAAACTAATCTCACAAATAAGCCAAAATACCTAAATCGATCTTTTGGCGTTTCTGGACCAAAGTCATGGAACAATCTTCCCAATGGATATAAGATGTGCCGAAAATATCAATGAATTCAAGAAGAAATTAAAAACTCATCTCATATTATGCCTGTTTACTTTGTAACGACTATTTTTTTATATATAATTTCATCTGGATTATGTAATATGTATGTATATAACTAGATTAATTTGTGATTTCTACGTATTTTTTTTAAGTTTTATGTTGCACCATTTTCAATGTGTTAGCTATAGGACTAATTTTTAACTTATTTTTTTGCAAACTGAAAGCGCCCTTGAGGTGACCACGGTTGTTACTTTACGGCGTTTTATAAATTGTCCTTATTATTATATTATTTATTATTATCCATAGAATAATAATAAAACTATAGAATACTCATTCCGATACAAATACCTCGCTGAAAAAGTGAAGCCGTTTTATTGGCCGGCTCGTGTCAATATATGTATGACTCTGCTGGTAGACATTGTTCGTATAGTACTTGATTACTGAATGCTCGTAGCAAAATGTTGACCAAATTAGTCAACATAAAACAGTTGCGTTTACTGCAGGCTAAAGAGGATTCTATACTATTATTATTCTTTGGTTTCATCTTGATTTTTTTATAGATTATACGGCAAACTAAAAACGAGTGGGTTGTAGCTAACACTTATCTCCCACTAAACAATTAATATTAAATCTTAAAGTATTTCAACGACATGATACATACGTTATTCACAAAAAAACAACAAGTCGATTGTTACACTTTTCACTATACATTGATACCTGTTGCTAAATCGACATAAATAAATATTAAAATTTATGAAATCATATTCATAATACCTATATAGTTACGCTCCTGTTTGCGAGCTGCGATGTGTATATCTTCAACAATTCCTAAGGATTCCCGACAGTTTCCGAGGATTGCCCAACCACAAGCCCATCGCTGTCGATGCAGGTCAATGCGTAAATAGTCATGCGTTAACCGTTTATCAATTACGAATATAACAGTGTTGATCGTGTAAGTATATCATTCATTTGAAACCCTTTATTATCAAAAATTATGTATATATGTACTATCAAATATCAAAATTTGATCGCATATCACCTTACCGCAATCTTCTTTGTTGGCCCAGGATACGCCAGTGGCGCAATATACACATTTTGTCACTATTGTACAATATTCTCTCGAACCCAAACCTACCACAGTACCTAAAAAGCAAATTCACTTATTTATCCAATCATGGACTTTCACTCCGATCTGCTGAACGTACAACACTATCCATACCTATCCATAATACAGAATTTCTCAGCTCTTCGTTCGAAGTACAATCAGCAAGATTATGGAATAGCCTTAGTCCGGATATTGCGTCGTCTAACTCACTTAGTATTTTCAAGAAAAAACTAAAGAAGGAATATTTATCCTTGAACACCTGATCCCGATTTCCTCTCCTGTCCTTACCATATCCTTTTTATTGCTATGAATTATATTTTTTTTGATTAATAGTATTTAAGTGTTATACGTATTTTATTTGATTTCTTTTACTCTTTTTTATTTGCTGTTGTACATACACAATGTTGTCATACTTTGTAATCTGGTTGGTTTGAAGAAATTGCCTAATGGCAATAAGCCCGCCAGTGTACAATTATATTTGTTTATATTATGTACAAGAAGATGTATAAATAAATAAATAAATAAATATGTATTGAACTGACATTTTGCAATATCATATTTTTGCGGAAGATGTTAAAAATTATAAATCATTTTAAAGACGCACATAATAAAACCTATATTGATCATAAAAAATTTATTTAAAAAAAGAAATATTAACAGCAAAAGGAACTTTTTGTCCGCCTTTGTGACTCAGTAAGATAATATCTGAGTTAACGGTCCCGGGTTCGATTCCCGACGGAGACACAGTTTTTCGTTGTGTTTTCAGGCTGGATCTGTGAGACGATAAATAATATCATAAGTCTCCAGAATGTGGCAACTTGTTATCGGTTGCGTGTTATACAAATATTTGACATTATACCTGTTAGTTGCCTGAGGCGCATTGTCAAATAAAAAATAACTAATTTAATACGTTATTTTGTTTGCCAATTATGTAAGGGGTTCAGTTCTCTCTACCTGCCTAAATAAGGATTCATCATAGCAGCACGTCATAAAGATAATACGAGTATACAATAATATTTGTCTATATGCATTTAAAATTAATTTGATTAATGTTTTCAATATAAAAACAAACAGGTAATTATTATATAAGTAATACCGTAATATAAAGAGGTATGCTATTGCACAAAAAAGCATCAAAGATATATTACTTTTAAAAATAATAAAATAAATAATGAATCGTATATTAAAAAAAATTACTATATATTTTTATTTCACAACCTGAGCTAAAAATTATAAAATTCATTTTAATTCATATTATAAATCGATAATTCTCGAATCGATAATCGATAATATATATATTTTAATAAATTATTATTCTAATTTTATAATTCTAAATTTAAAATTTTATTCATTCATTTCAATACATCTAAGTTTTCTTATCTAAATATGAATATTTCAAAATATACAGTTTTATTATAACTTCATACATATCTATATTAAAAGTACCTGTAACATTCATAATAAATAGTATTAATGAAATAGAATACTCAGCATTATTTTAATAGTGTTATTTTTAATATTCATTTACTGACGCATACTTTTAAATTGATAAATAAATTTCCATGTAGGTACACATAAAATATCCGTTGGTGTGGTAGGTAGGTATTTTCAAATATGCTGAGTATATAATGGGCCGGTATTACAGTCTCAATTTAAGATTTATACTCAATTTTTACAAAAATATAGCCTATTACAGTATCCGTTTAGGCCTAATCTTCCCTCAAATACATCACTAAAACGACAAATATTTAACTCAACGTTACTTAACGGTGAGTCAAGTGTCATTTCTCGACTCGTTGCTAGGAATCGCGTTTAGTTTTAGTATTCTATCACTAGAGGCGTTAGTTGTATCGACGGTGGCGCCACACAATAAAACAAACTGACAGCCATATTGTAACGAACATAGGCATTTAAAAGCTTTATTTTGGTGAAAAAAAAAATTTACCATGCTGGATAATAAAACAATAGTATTTCAAGTCGTAGCGTCCCGTTTTGTAGTTCGTATTGTTTGAGGTTATTTAAAATTTGACATAATATAATAGCCACAGAAAAAGTAAAGTATGTCTATAATTGAACTTAATACGGAATTGCACTATTGCACTGTAATACGGAAATGGATTCAATCTCCCCTTAACATTAATCTTGAATTTAACACACTCAATGAGTTGAGGGCCGACTGTAATACCGGGCCTATATTAACCTATAATATCGCAAAAAAAAAAATTCGAATCCAATGAATTTTCTTCGTACTTCAAAATTTGGTGAATTTGAACGAATTAAGGTACATTGAATTCCAAAATTCTGTAAATTTTGGTCAAATCAAATGAATTAATTTGGAATTTTAAAGTTCCTTTTAATTAACTATGTTGCTAGGAATATTTGAATGAATGTGCTGTGTTTCATCGTTGAATTTCATTAAATATATATTACAGTTCATTTCAGGAGCGTCATTTTTTTGTATAAAACGAACTACATTAATTATTTTTTTACTTTTGAATGCAATTATCGGTTGCCAATATAGCCACTAGTTACATATATAATTAATTATCTTTACAAGTTAAGTTGTAACAAAATGAACTGCGATTTTCAGAGGCGCAATAAGTTATACTTTAATTTTTATATCCAATTTGTTATCTACAAATTATTAATAAATATATTTTATGCATTATTTCAATAATTAAATTATTTTTCATACCGTGTCCAAAATACACTCGAAAAAACATGTAAACAAACAAAACGAGTGGGTTGTAGCCAACACTAAACTCTCCAATACATAGTAAGTGTTCATTTCTAAATGTATTTTTATGAAGTACATTTCTATTGGGTTATTAAACAAATATAAAATTCCCAGAGGACTAATGTTTTCACAATACACACAAACACATTGTCACGAAGCTCATAGTGTGCACTCTCTAGATGATGATACCCGTTGAGAAATGGATGTAAAAAAATATGCTTAAAAATTGTGAAATCATGACTCTCCTCTATTACATATTCAGGAGAGAAAGTCTGGTCAGCCGGAGGAATCAAAATCATGATATGGGTAAAAATGTATGGTTTTGATTCCGCCAGTTGACCAGTCTTCCCCCCTGCAGAGTAAAAATAGTTAATTTTATTTATGTAAACTATTATTATTTTGAGTTTATTGCAAATTTGATTTACAAATAATTTTCCTACAAAATGAGATATTTATACCATCTCAACAGTGATGATGCAGTGATATTGAAAGAAAAAATGGGTAGTCAGGAACCTACATGGATTATGACCTGTTGTGTGTAGTTTTGTGCTCATTTTTAAGCGCGTTTTGCAATTTATTGATTTCCTTTATAAAAAAATATGAAAATTTTATATAATATTATTTTATGAGGTGACAAGTGACAACACATTGTCAGAAAAATGAGCTTAAGAACATCATCGCTATAAGCACTTACAAGAAAATGATTACGTGTTCACTTAGCAAAATTCTTAGTAGGAATTTATCATATTCTAATGTGTAAAATATTATGATAAAAAATTGTTTGTGTTTTTTTTTTGAATATGGAATATCAGATATTTTCATTTTGTTTGCCTACATGTTTTCATGAGAATGGACTCTGCATATTTTAATTTCTAGATATTTAACAAATTCATATTCAACATAGATTATTAATAATAGTTACCACAATTTTACATATTATAATATAAATAATTAATAATAAGGTTTAATATAGTATCGTTTGTTTATTTAATTATTCATAATTAAAAACACATAATATTATTAATACAACATTCAAATGTCAATTTCATCTTCCGGAATCCAGTGATTTCCAAACATAGATAAAAATTAAACATAAACTTTGTATAACGTATCCCATGTTGGCGTTCTTTGTGGATGACCCTGAAACAAACAAACAAAACAAAAAAAGAGGTGAGTCAAAATATGTTCAATAATTTAGTGAGATAAATAAATAAAAATTAAAATATAAATTCGTTGTAAAAACAAAAAAAAAAATGTTCATATGTTTATGTGTTTTTTTATTTAATTATATTTATTCCATAATTTATCTACATATTTATTTGTCATTTTTTCATTAATTAATTAATTCATTCATTTATTTATTTATTTATTTGTTAATTTATTTATTTATTTATTCATTCATT
>OY754985.1:1309701-1329701 GCA_963576475.1 Molanna angustata | reverse complement strand
TTTCTGATTCCTGTTGAAAGTTAATATCTTCTCTTCTAGGTAAAATTATAATTTTGAGCCCCTCTAAGATTTAAGGTTACCAGCCGCCACTGACTGTGTACAATGGCGGGTTTATTGCCACAAGGCAATTTCTTCGAACCAACCAAAATTTATATATTCATATATGTATGTAATCCAATTCTTCGAAAATGTGATTCCTCTCAAATCTATGTCCAATGTCAATTTCCAGTTTTAATCTTAATTGAACGAAATTTGTATTTTTTTGTATTTTCATTCTCATTTTTCTCAGTTTCCTACGTTTTGGACATAGAATACTATAATCTTCAGAAAGCAATTTGCGCCCTCTCCAATAGCTGAAGTCATCACAGCTCCGTCACATGCAGCCGGGAGGTCCTCCTCATTACAGGGTTCCCTAATGAGTGGGCACACCGGCAGGTGCACAGAGTTTTGCACTTCTCCACAATCGCACGTCACATCTTGCCCCCCTAGACAACATGCCATTTAAGCTAAGCGTTATCTCTCTAAGCGACAGTAAATGTATGGAAATGGTGGCTGTGATGTCACGTGACAGCCACCAATTATTCCATACATTTACTATCGCTTAGCGAGATAACGCTTAGCTTAGATGTCATGTTGTCTAGGGGGGCTTCTCACCTTCCAGCAGTTGCCAGAAATACAATTACAGCAATACAGCAAACCAGTCATTTTTAGAATCAAAACATGGCGAGAGACTTGACTTTCGCTTCGGGTCAGAGGTGTGGCCATATTATTCAATATAATGGAGCAGACTTTCGTTTGAGATTAAAAGAGATTTATATCTCTTGCCGAATGTATGTACCTACCTTTATGAAGTATAATCCTTGACCCCATTTTTGTCTCATAATTATTATTATTGTTTAAATAACATAAAAAAACTAAAAGGCATTGCGGATTAATAATTTTGAAAAAATGTATTGATAATTTGACTTTAAGTATGTAAGTGAGATTTTCTATTTAAAATTGACAATTTTTTGCTGCATTTATTCATCTACAATAAAATCTTCAAAAAGAGATGAATTCGTATTGTAAGGGGAGTCGCAACTATGTATTTATATGATAGAAAAAAAAAACAAAAAAATAACCATGTATAACAAAAAACAACACATAAAAAACAATAATAAATATTTATAGCTTATAATACATTAACTAAAAGCTATGCCATTTTTTGTAAACAAACCCTGTTTATACCTTCATGGAGTTTATTTTGTTCAATAATGTCTGCATGTTTCAGCTCAGCCCCCCTAGACAATATGTCATTTAGCTCAAGAAAAGAAACAAGAAAAGATAACTCAATGTATGTAAGTGACAGTTGTCACGTGACTGGCAACTCTCACTTCCATACATTGAGTTATCTTTTCTTGTTTCTTTTCTTGAGTTAAACGACACGTTATGTATGGAGGGGGCAGGAAACAGTTCTTAGAACCACTTCTTATAATGCAATAACTCACACTTCTTGTCTTATTATGATATTAGGTATAGTACGTAAGAGATACATGTTATATTTGTATTTTTACTTATTTACTTTTAATAATTGTATGCATGTACTGTGTGCTGTCCTTAGTAAGAATAAAATAAAATAATGTATAAATTAATAAAATCACTGTAAATACACTAAAAAATATGATTCTGTATATCTGGATGGTGTTATGCTAAAATGTGTTAACCCACCAAACCAAAAAAATGAGTTAGTGTCAGAATCCTAACCCAAAAGTGATATTCTTGTATTTAAAAAATAGTTTGAGCAGCTTAAACTTATAAATACT
The DNA here is from genome assembly GCA_963576475.1 of Molanna angustata. Taxonomy (NCBI): domain Eukaryota; kingdom Metazoa; phylum Arthropoda; class Insecta; order Trichoptera; family Molannidae; genus Molanna; species Molanna angustata. Next base: position 1,327,899 of record OY754985.1, on the reverse strand, counting down.
CTGTTATACCTCAATGTGTTAACCAAAAACCATGAAATCGGACTAAAAATAATGTAATACTGCTTTAAGATGCTTGAAGTATTATTGCAAATTGAGATCAATATGTGGCTAATATGACAACAATATTGCAAAAATGTGTTAACCCGCATTATACATTATGACAATCTTGTCATTTTTTATTCACTCTTGTAAATAATAACCTTTACAAACAATTATTACAAATCGGAAACTAGACATTAATAAAAAAAAGGTTTCTTGGTTAAAAACTCACGAAATTAATATGAGAAATGATAATCCTGATGTCTTGTATATGAAGACAAATCTAGATGATAATGGGCAGAATGTTGATCTTTTAAGAAATTAATAAGAGGAATAAACAGAGATTTTAAAGATGTTGAACTCTCTTTATTGTGGCCAGAAGGAAAGCCTTTGTTAGCAGAAAAACTTAAAGATCTCAAAGAAATTTAGAGCTCGTACCCAAAGATGTAAACAGTTTTTATAATTTTCTAGACTCTGTTTGTACTGAAAACTTTATTGACGATATATGTAGAAGGATTCGTATTTGATCTTGAGGATGATGCAGAACATCAAAATATTCCTATTGGATTTTTTTTTACTGAAAATAATATTACATCACAATAAAATATTAACTATTAATAATTTTACATTCATACCAAAAGTAAAACAATAATGCTTTACTATATTTTTTATATTTTATGAGAAGTAACTACACTTGACACATTTTCGCTTTTTAGTTATTGCATAAGAAATAGTTTTTAAAGTGTTCTGTAAAAATGTGTTATCGCACTTTTTCATTAAATTTTTGTATTAATAAATAATAAATATGAAAATTTTTCAACATTATTTTATTGCTATAACTACTTTTTATAAACCTATTAAACAAAACAGCAAAGCTAAATATTTAACAAAAATTTTTAAACACGCATCGGAATATGCCTGATTTTTAACATCAATTATCTCAGTTTGTAGTTGGTGTGGCTTAACGCATTTTTGCATATCACCAGCCATCTATAAAATAAAATTAAAATATGTTTCACATTTTTTTTTGTGAAATTGTAGTCCATTTCAAATTTCGTCAACAATAATAGTACCTAAAGTAATAATTTATTTATTTCAATAATTGTATTTTTTGAATGGAATTCTACATAGTCAACGCTGTCAGTGTAAATAAAATTATAAATGCGAATAAATATATTATTAAATAAATATTAAAATTAAATAAATATTAAAATTAAATAAATAATCATTTAATAAAAAAAAACGTTTGGAAATAAATACCTAAATTAATTATTACATACAAACAAACATGAATGAATACATACATACATAATAATAATAATGAAAATTAAATATAATTTTTTCATAGTTTTAATAATAATGAACACTTCCTTGCATCCTGAGTTTATTGCCGTTTGGCAATTTCTTCCAGCTAACCAGTGTTTCCAGCCCAGAGAAGCAATTTTCGCGTAAGAAATGAATATAAATAAATTTCTCCTCTGCTGGGAATCGAACCCAGGACGCCCGCACAGAAACCGAACGAAAAAACCTTCAAGTTATTACATATATACATAAAAAAACACATTCATACATAAATGTGTCGGCCTTCTTGGCTCAGTTGGTTGGGTATCTGACTGCTGATCCAATGTTCCCGGGTTCGATTCCCGGTGGAGACACAGTTTTTAATTGTGTTTTCAGTCTAGATTTGTGAAAAGATTAATATCACAAGTCTCCAGAATGTGGCAACTTGTTATTGGGTGCGTGTTAAAATAATATTTGACATAGTACCTGTTAGTTGCCCGAGAAGTAATGTAAAGTAATGTAATGTAAAATCACTTAATAAAAAAAGCATTTTGAAGTTAATAAATTATTACTTTCAAACATATATGAATGAATACATATGTACATACATAAATAAATACATAGGTACATATATAAATAAAAATAAAATATGTTTACAGAAGTTGGACGTGCCTAGAAGAACGTGTAGACAAATATCCCCCTATAAGAAGTGAGTTTTAACAAAAGGAATAATATTTTTAATATTTACTAAGCAATGTTTCAAATGAATAAATGATTCCGTTTAGTAAAAAATACTTTTTTTATTCTCTATTGATTGACCAGCGGGAGAAGATTGTACATGACAAAAAATGAAATATGAGGGGAATTTAAAAAGGACGTCTCTCCCAAGTAAGTAGGTCCTTTGTGGGTAGGTACAGTACATACCCACGGTGAAAGTTCATAACACAGTACGCTCCAATAACTTAAATAAGAATTTCGGGCAATTTCGGGAATGACAAATCATTAATATAGTTCCTATTCTCTCGCGTTGAAATTTCTCCACTTTTGTTGTTTTATTGTAAACACGAAATATCTCTGTTCTGTTTTATTTTTTGTTTTATTTCTGAAGAATTAATCATCTCGGGGATTTAATACGCGACGAAAGAGAAACATTAAAACTGGGGGGACTTTTCATATATTTTATTTTTTTTATATTTTTTCGGGGACAATTTACTAGCAACAGAACGTTCTTCCCAAAATGGACTGGGTTTGAACAGAATGAATGTGTAGGTACCTACCCATCTTGATTAGGTCACATGAATTATTAAATGTACCTTACGTTTATGAAACGATTTATATCTCGATGGAGACGAAGAAAGAATTCATTTTAAGGAGTGAGGATTCACAAATGTCATCACATGACCTTACATGTCTTTGCGCATAATGAATTTTAACTATTTTTCTGACCGTTGCTTTCATTGTTTAAAAATAAACTAATTTCTCAATAGATGGCGTTACATAAACAAGAAAAAGGTTTCTTCGTTACTTCATTTTCAGGGGAATCGTTACTCATTGTTCAAATATATAGAACTTACATTGATAAGGAAACTCAATAAAAAGGTATAATTGGTGAACATTGCGCAAGCGCATAAAGTGATCACGTAGCCGATGACAGGTCGTAAGCCCTGTAGGTGTGTTGAGTACTGTTTCACTTTTCATTCGGACCATTCCGAAAATATTAAAATACACTAAATTGATTGCAATCAAATAATGGTGGTACAGTCACGTGGCTTGTACTAAGAAATTTTGCTTATGCCATATCGCTAGAGTGAAAGACCAAAGATGGACAGGAGAAGCAAAGGAAGACCACCTACGTGATAATATAAAGAAAGTTGCTGGTGACTGGATTCAGACGGCCCATGAGAGAGAGAGATATATAAGGGAGGCCTATGTTTAGCAGTGGACAGAGGCTGCTGAATAAAGTAAGTATAGATTATTATTTGTGTTTTTTTTTCTCAAAGCTTTATGGTTTTGGATGAATTACCTAGAAACTTAATACATCCATATTATGTATGATCAGCCAAATCAAACGATTAGTTTGCAGTATGGATAATATAATCATAAGGTCGATGAGGCATTTAAATTATTATTGAATGCACAATTGCATTATATCTATGGTAATAAGATTAACTCATACTTATGTACATATGTATATGCATACATAATATGACGCTCATACCTATGTAGAAAAGCGAATTATTGATTAAGTATTACTTCTGATAAAATATATGATACTTAAGTAGGTACCTACTTATTATGTTAATTGGTAAAAAATTGTGATTGAATTTATCGAATATTTTTTTAATTGCATATACGCAAACATTGAATTTTTTCCCCTGTCGGGAGTCAAATGATATTTGTATTGACAAATTTTTTATCATCTTAAAAGAGCATTTATAAGGACTGTTGCATTCATTGTTTACAAATAAACTAATTTCTCGATAGATGGCGTTACAAAAGAAGGTTTCTTCGTTACTTCATATGTAGATGGCAATAGTATGATTCCTTATTCCCAGGTGAATTGTTACATTTTATTCAAATATATAGAAGTTGATAAGGGAACTTGATAAGAGAAAGTATAATTGGTGAACGTTCACGAGAGTGCAGCATAAAGTGAACACGTAAACCAGCCGATGACAGGTCGTAAGCCCTGTAGGTGCCTTTAGTTCCTAGTTCTCCTATAATATTCCAACTTCATGTCTATTGAGATAAAAAAAATGTCATAAAATAAAATATTGAATTATAAGTATTTGATTTTTTTTGGTAGGTACCTACGTACTTTGCATTTTGGTATTCCCATTTACTGATATTCCTCCTTATCGCTCTTTATCGAGAATCTTCAGTACCTACACCAAAGTTCCATCAAAATTTATTTTTAAAGCATTGAAATGAAAAAATGTTCTGATGCAATAATTATTGCGTTTTGTTCATCTGAAATATTCTTCCTTAGCTGTCTCTTTGTGTGTGTGTCGTTTTGTTTGTTCCTATTAACGTTACCAACAAATGAAATTAATGATCTGTGATTTTGAATGTTAGTAACACAAGGAAATGTATAAATTTAATAAGACCACTCCATTGTTCCCTACTAATTTCCTTTGCTTTGTTTGTACTGGCACCTTTTCCGCCGCGACAATATATTTATCAAGCGGCTCAAAGTTTGTTTGAAATTAGATATCTATGCGGGCGGGACAATGGATTTATATTATTAAGAAGAAGAGAAAGGAACGACGTTTAAATGTTTACAAGAAAATTATAAATGTTTAATATAATATTATTATTATTTAAAAGGTTATTTCGGTCTTTTGATTCTGTGCAAATTCCGTTTACAACGGTTAAACGAGAAAATTGTTGATCTAATCAAAATGTCGTTATTTCAAATGAGATTAAACTTGTGCGACGAGTGAACGAGTATCATTTTAAAGTTATTAAAATGATATTAGATAATTTGCATTTAACATATGTATATGAGCGACATTTAAGAATCATGTAACTAGTTGCATGTAACACATGAGAGAGATCCAACTGTCGATAGCGATAGTATGTATAGTTGAAGAATATGTACCAAACTATAAACCCATAGATACAAATTATTGAATATTTTCAGATATTTTGTTTTCTATACAACATATGTAGGTATGTATGTCAAGATAGGATAGTATGGAGGAAGATCCTTTTTCCTACCCAGAATATGCAAATAGCATGATGGTATGTATGTATGTTTGGAGATGAAGTATCAAACTATTAAGTCTTCTTACATATTGTGTATAGGCGACTGCCATACAAAATGTATGAAGCGATGTCGTCACTAAATTCAATTTTTAAAAAAATTGTTAAAAAAAAATTGAGATCTTCTACTACAATATTAATATTTTTTATAGAAAATTAAATTATTTAGTTGGGGTGTTTCGGCTTTTTTCGATAATTGTAAAAGTTTTGGAAATATAGGCAGTTAAACTCATAAATTTATCATAAAAAAAATATTTTTCTTAATAAAAAATGTTTGAGAAATCCTGGAATTTTTTTGAAAAAACTAATTTGAGATTTTGTATTTGTCTATGTTTGTACCAATTTTTAGCGTTCTAGCGTTTATGGTTTCTGAGATATATGGAAAAATAAAATAAAAATTCAAAAGTTGATAACCCCTGACTGAAACAAAAATTCAAAATTCCGAGTATAAAAGTTTTGTAGGCCTGTAACTGTTTATATATTCTGAAATTTTAGGCTCTGTAAATTGAGCGGATCAAAAGTTATAAGGGGGGGACGGACACACACACACACACACAGACACACACACAGACACACACACACACACACAGACACACGAAATGTTCTACTCCGAATTCTGAGTAAATCCGTGTATGGAACATATATGCTGCGAAGTCTCTAAGTTGGTGTTTTTTGACTTCAAAGTTGGAAAAGCCGTGAAAAAAGTAGACCTCTCCATACAATTCTCGCGTATTCTGGCTTGATACATTGTCGATATGTTAAGAGAACAAAGTTCTCCTGAACAAATCGACAGTTGGAATATAAATTTAAATATATCAAACAAAAATACAACTGCAGCGCATGAATTATTTTCATATTTTTCAGGATTATTTTTTTTTTGCTTAACTTATGTATGTACCTAATTTTTTTTTTTAATTTGAATTTTGAATTTCAATGAGCTATGTTATATCATCCAACATATGTTTGTTTTGTAATACTAACTACTGTAGTTTATGAATTAAATGACTTATGATTTAATATCAACAGGATATACTGAGGGAAACTATTCTCTTGTTTACAAATTAAAATACTTACATGTGATCTCACAGTACCAGGATGTACCATGGATATTGATTTTTATTGCTTCAAAAATTAAGTACCTAATACTGATAAAAATAAGTTTAAAAACAACTAGTCAATGAACTCGAGTACCCAAGATCCTTGAGTCAAACAACCTAGACTTGAAGCTCCGTAAATGACTTACAAAACCATATGTGTGGAGCATACTGATGTATGGCTGTGAGACATAGTGTCTTACCGAAAGAGACAGAAATAAACTAGAGACTTTCGGGATGTGGAGTTACAGAAGAATACTCGGAATTTACTGGGAGGGACCACATCACGAATGCTGAGGATCTCAACAGAGTTGAAGAAGGGAGGCACCTACTCAAAACCATCTCCGAGAAACGTGCTTGCTGGATTGGACACATCCTGCGCCACGACGGTCTCCTACATGACCTAATGGAGGGAATGACTGAGGGGACAAACCACAGGGGGCGCCCCCGACGGGAGTATTTGACCCAGGTGTGCGAGGACATGAACTGCGCCACATATATTGAGCTGAAGAGGGCTGCAGAGGATAGAGAGAAGTGGAAAGCGAGATGTAGACTTATTCTGCAAACCAATCCGCAGGATTGAGACTTTTGATGATGACCCAAGATAAATGTTCTCTGATATCATAATAGTATTTAAGGTAAATTTACTTTGGTTCAAGATCTATCATTTAATAGAAGCACTAGACTAAGTACCTACCTACCTAGTGATTCATCTTTTCTTTCCTTAAATTATAAACGTGTAAAAATATTAATAAAAAAATACATTTCATGTTCGGAGTATTTTATTAAAAGACCCGAACATGACAGAATACAAGAATATAAAAAAATAAGGCCACCCTTTTCAAAGTTTTCTTCAAGTTGAAATGAAGAAAAATAAATATATATATTTAATAAATATCAATCTATTTCATTCTTTTTTAAAATGTATACATATTATTATGATTTAAACTGTTTTTCATTGAGAAGATGTAAACACAATAAAATACTATTGTTACATCATGTAACAGAATAAAATGCAAACTCTATAAACGCTCAGCCGGACACGCATACCTTTGAATGGAATACAAAATTGTTCAATTTGTCAAAAAATTTAATGAATCCAGGTGGAAAACAGTTTAAACGTGCATTGTCATCAGGTATGGGTGGTGAAAGAGCTGTTAGCGCGCTGGGTTAGTAATCCAGTGGTCGCGAGTTCGAATCCTGCCACGACCGATTTCGTTCACCTTTAGTACAAGCATTTATGCTTACTTTAGGGAATGTATGGGGATGTATATGTAGATAGAATATGTATAAAAAAAAAAAAAAAATAAACACAAATTCTGAAGGACTCAGAGTTCTTACTGGTCATGAAGAAAGTATAAATCGATTAAAAAATTCCAGACATACTGACATGTGATGCTAAATAAAAGGATGTAATAATGCCCCTTTATATCATCCAGCGGAGTATCTTAAAAATAATTTTAAATAAACCCAGAGACTACCCTACTACTAGCCTCTTTACCGAGGCAAATGTCCCATCATTGCATGCTATATATAAGAAATGCATTCAAGCAGATCTACAGGGAGTATTTCGTCGATAGAGTACATGCTTCGGATTGTATAAGAGCCACTCGTCGATTTAATGTGATACTAAATATACCAAAAAAAAGAACGGCCTACGCACAAAACCACTATACGTATCATGGCGTTAAGTGGTTTGACGAACTGTTGCCAGGCCAGAGACATACGGATATTATCGATCTAAAGAAATTTTATGTAGATATAAAGAGGGTTTGTGTATAAAAACTGGTTTTATTTATTCATTGTTGTTATATATGTAGGTACTTATTATGCACTTATTTATTTATTTATTTATTTATTTTTATAAACTTATTTTATTAATCATAATTGATATTTAAATGTTGTTTTTTTATTATAACATATATATGTCTATTTTTAAGTAAGTATGTTTTTTGTTACTATGATTATTTTATTTATTTATTTATTTTATTTTTAAACTTTCTGAGTACAAGTGCAAGATGGCGGGCTTATTTCCAAATGGCGATATCTTCCAACCAACCATATACATTTAGTGAAAAACTATTACAAAATTTTTATATAAAACAAGCAAGAGCTATAAAGAAAATAAAACAAATAAAATGAAAAAAAAACATATAAGCAAAAACAATAAGGAACGGAGGTGACTGGAGAGGGGGGGGGGGACAAGGATAGGATAAGGAGACAAATTTAGGTGTTATGTGTAAGGAAATGATTCCTCAGATTTCTTTTGAAAGTGGGAAGTGTTAATGAAACTCGAAGTTGCGATGGGATGTGGTTCCAAAGACGAGCTGCCTGTACGGAGAAAGAGGTGGTGAAGAAAGAAGTATTGTGTACTGGGATACTGAGCGTTCTTTCAGTATTTGATCGAAGAGGCAACCCGTGTTCAGAGAGGAAGTGAAATTGATTTCGTAGATAAACTGGAGCATTGGAGTTGTTTAAGACCTTGTATAGAAGTGTGAGGGTATGTATGTTCCTACGCTGCCTGATGGGCAACCACCTTAAAAGAGATTGGTATTCCGATATGTGGTCAAATTTTTTCAATTTAAAAATATATCGAATGCATGTATTTTGTAATCGCTCCAATTTATTTAAGAGTTCCTGATTAGCGTCTAAATAACATACATCAGCGTAATCAAGGAAAGGGAGTAATATTGATTGGCATAACGATATTTTGACGGAGAAAGGCAAGAAATTTTGCAATCTTTTTAATGAGTGAAGGGTATAATGAAATTTCCTGCTCACCTCAGCAACCTGTTCCCGCCAAGATAGGTTTTGGTCTATTATTATCCTCAGGTCTTTTACTTTCTTACAAAGTGGTATAATGTTATTGTTGATAGATAAAGGGATTAAGGATGGCCAATCAATTTTGGCTAAAAGTTTGCAGCTGCCTATTAAGATTGCCTGTGACTTAGAGGGATTTATGATAATACCGTTAGCTGTTGTCCATGTAAAAATTTGGCTTAGATTGTGATTCAAACAGTTTACAGTTGGGTTTATGTTATTTAAATCACAATGCAAATATAATTGAAGATCATCGGCATAAAAGTGATAAGAGCACTTTAGTATGTTAGGTATAGAGTTAATGAAAACTGAAAAAAGCTTTATTTTACTTTGCTTTTGTTCTATGTATATTATGTAAATAGTTGCAACTCCCTTCAAAGCACGAGTATATCTCTTTTTGAAGGAAGTCATATTATAAAGTGTAAGAATTTCGTTTTTGCTATATATTTTTTTAAATAAAATAGGTCTTTTTGTAATAAATAAAAAAAAAATACCTGCTGAGCTTTGTCCCATGACCAAAGCTATATTTGGAGTCTCCTCTGTGATTGTGATCAGATCACTCGTACTTTTGTATACTCCGTAGATCGTAGCTTCACATTTTACTTTTAGCTGCCTTCCAAACCCTGGCTGCATCCTGACCCTCATCACCTTCAAAGGCAAGGAAGGACTCACTACGGAGTCTGTCTTCCTCTGAACCTCCGGTTCAACACCATCGCTTTCACTATTTTGCTTTCTGTACTCCTGGTAATACGGAGGGACGTAGCTTTCAAAATCTCTTTTTTCGCTGTTCTCTGGAGGGTATGAAGAGTAAGCCGTATACACTGTGATCTCCGGATATTGGCTCGGAGACTTGAGCTGCGATGAACTGGTCTCCTGGAAATTCCCGCCGACCTGGTACCGAGGATATTGTATCTCCTCCTCTGTGCTTATCTCGATGATGCTGAATGACGAACTGGACTCCCAGAGTTTTGGATTCTCGGGAAGAATTGTGGTGTGTGTCAGGTTTATCTGTGAACCAAGGATAAATATTAGTTACTTCAGAGTTTTTTCATTAACTCAGTGGGAAGTTCATAATAACAAATTAAATTTGAATTTATTCATTAAAATAAAACACAGTTATAATCCAAGACGAGAAACAAATTTAATAAGCTTTAGTGCTTTCACTAGACAAGACTAGCATCTTTAAAGGCGAAATATATACCTACGAAATACATAGTTACAAATTTCAAACAGACAATACACATTAATATCAAAAGGTTTTGTAAATGTATGAAGGGAAGAGGAGTCGGGATATGCAACGCAAATACATACAATAATAGGTTATTTATGACATAGGTCAGATATGACTTAGTATGTATTTAGTATAGATTTCACTAATGAGGAAGTTAGCTGTGTCTAGCGAAAGCGCTCATGCTTATTTTATTTCTTGCTCGTTTTGGATTATATCTGTTTTTTATTTTTTTATAAATCAATTAAAATTTAGTCGTTTTGAAAAACTAAACTAACTGTCTTAAAGTGACTTTACTTAAAGCTGTTTTCAATAGATATCCGGTAATTATTTCATCAATAAATTTATCTGTCAAAACATTCATATTGCTCTGACGTTCAGGAAATTTGAGGTTTTTACTTTTCGTTAAAAGAATGCCAACACTAAAGCAGAAACACCAAAAAGAGATGCACGCGGCGGAAATGAAGATTCTAAGGTGGGCTGGGGGTCTGACAAAGTTTGACAAATTGAGGAATGTCCACGTCCGCGGTAGTTTCAAAGTGGCCCCAATAGACGAAAAAATAGTCGAGAACAGGCTGAGATGGTATGGCCACATTTTGAGACGACTGACGGACAATATGATAAATAAAGCCTTGGACATCGAGACTCCAGCGAGAAGACCAGGCAGACCACCAGCCACATGGCTGTCGAGCATCAAAAAGCATCTGCGAGAGAGGGAGCTGAATCCTGATCTGGCACAGGACAGGCGAGTTTGGCGAAATAAAATAAGGAGAGCTGACCCCAAGTAAATGGGATAAAGGCTAGGGCGAAGAAGAAGAAGAAGTTTAAAGATTGCCAACAATAGTGATTGTCTTCATAAAACTACATTCAGGGATTGCCAACCTGTTAAATATGTGCACAACATGTAAAAAAGAGCATTGACGACAACCCACTCATTTATGATGTGTAAATTAATAAATATTATACTTACAAAATTTATATAAAAAGGCCAACATGTTTCGAAAATAAAATACTTCCAGAAAAATACGTTTTGCAAATTTATTTAGGGTTAATCTCTTAACAGTCAAATATTCGTACAGCATGAAATATATTAATATTCCTACCAAATAATATTAATAATTATTCTATTCGCGTGTTATGTGGTTTATCTCGTTCTCCGCCATAACTTTCTTAACCCATAACACTAAACCAAGTGGATATATATATGAACTTAACACTAAACCATGTAGGTATCAACAACATCCCAATATATACATAACAACATCCCTATATATACCTACCTACAAAATTTTAGATACCCTTGCTTATTTGTAAATATTTGGATTCACCAAGAAAATACGATACAGCACTGAAGAAGAAAATAGATAGATTTCATAAAAATATTTACATTCAAATAAAATATTTTGTCATTTTCCTATCAAACCTAGTACTATGTCTGCGATCTGTTGAACGTAGGGGAAAACGGGGCCGGTTGGCGAACTAAGTGTTTTTTTTTTTTGTATAACACCTTATTTTTTTTTCATTTTTATTTTATTTATTTTGGTTATCCAACAGTACAGTAGAATATAATAACATAGCATGAGATTAAGAACAATGGAAAAAAACAGTAAATGATAGACTACGGTACCTATATAATAACAGGACATCTTATCAAGTGATTTTTAAAGTTATACATACAATTCTTAACAAATGATAAAAACAAAATTATAGGATCATATGTCTGATTTATACAAGGAACAGTACAAAGAAGATTATATTCGAGAATCATAACTTGGGATTCTAACGTACTTAAGGGTTAACGAAAAAGGTGTTGCAACCACTATGGTGACACATACATACATTTTATTTATTTATTTATTTATTTATTCATTTACTTTTACATAAAAAATATTTAATATACATACAGCGCAAGTGACAACAATAAGAAAAATTTTAGAACATATAAAAATTTCAAAATTACATTACATTTTACAGTAGGTATATCATACACTTTAATAATAAAAATACAATTTACAGTGGGAATGTAATTTTTCCAAACTACTACGCTGCATTAAATATATTGTCTCATTGGACGCCCAACTAGGTAAACCTGTTTTAGGACGTCCGATAAGTAGTAGTACTTGTCAATTAGTATCAATAACCAGTATCAGCACATACATAATGATACAAAAATATGTAGGCTTTACAAAGTTAATAATCTGAAATATACTAGAGTGCAGTCAATAGATTATTTGACTCCTCTATACCAATGGATATAAGCCAAGCAATTATTGTTTTTTTTAGCACAACTCTTTTCATCATTTTCCAATCATCAGGCAGTATGTTAAACATTTTGGGGCCAAGAAAGTTAAAATTACGTTGAGCGAATGTGGTTTTTGTTTTTTTCTTTATAATAATGGACTTTTGAGAATTACGAGTGGGGTATGAGTGGGTAGCTATCGGATATTCCTGTCTATGTTTGTGAGTATGTAGAATTATTTTGCTAATGTATAGTTGTCTAACATTTAGGACTTTAAAATCAGTATATATTAGAGAGTGGAATTTTGAGTTACGTTATCAGTGCAAAGTTGGCGCTTTATCGCAATTTTGAATGAGAGTAGAGATTGGGTATGAAAGAAGTCAATGTTATTGAGCAGGTTGTTAAAATTGTAGGTGGCCCGGTTAGTTAAAAAGTTTTTCCTAAGATTAGTTTTACAGTGTGAACAAGCAGGTTTTGGTCTGACATTGCGGTTTGGAATGGGAAGTGAGATATTTTCTAATAAATTTGGACATTCTATAATGTTATGAAATAGTTTATACAAAAATAGTGAGTCTGCGGTTATTCGTCTAGATCAGGGGTCGGAAACCTTATGTATGTTGTAAAAGGGCCAAATATTTTACGTGGGGATTAGTGCGGGCCGCACCTGGGTCACATGTCATTATAGTACAGTGTGCGGGCGCTATATTCAAATATTTTTATTTATTTATTTATTTGTTGTATTCCATTACTCCTTTGTATATTGTTCCTTATAATGCTTGAATAACATATTTTTTTACGTTATTCAAGCATGGTCGCTACTCGCCGTGTTGGCATATTGGTCGATTTGTATAATATCGTCCGTCACGTGCATTGCGACGAGAATCTTGTGGGCCGCACCAAGACGCCTCATGGGCCGCTGGTTGCCGACCGATTGTCTAGATGATAAGAATGATAAATTAAATTTCGATTTAGTTAAGTACACGTTATTGATATGATTATGAGAGCCCATTACTTCCCGAAAGCCCATTAATTCCCGATTAATGTATACCTTAAAAAAAAAACTCAATTAAAGCGTGATGCGTCATTTTAGACGGTCACACATTAAGTTTACATAAAAATCCTTGGAAAAATGATTTTTGGAAAAAAAAAAATTCTGTATATCAATTATCAGTATAATAATTGTTTGAACTCACCTTTGTTAGGAAACCAAATTCACCAAATCAAATCTATTTTTGTGCCATTATTTTGCCTCCATTTATCATATTCGTTACCAATCGTGTGTTTTCCCAATAATACTTATTATTAAATATTTGAGCAAAAAATTGTGTAAGTAGCACATTGATTTATAATTACCACACGGCTCCGTATGTATATTTAGATCTTTTTGACATCGCGACGTCATATTTTTTTCATACCCCATTGATCTCTATATTTCGTAACTGGATGAATAAATCGGCAGCAAAAATCGAGTCTACCCGTTATTAGGCAGATTAATGTTGTAAGGCAAAAGCACCAAATTTCATATAACTGTGTAAGTATAATAAATTATTAAAGAAAAAACAAAAAAAGAGGCATTTTCTCCTTTTCTTATTTATTATGAGTTATTGACATACTAATTATAGGAAACAAATATTTCCAACATACAAAAAAAAAAAAAAAAAGTATTCATCTAAGTACTTACATCTAAGTTCTTACTTTCACATTCTAATAAAAAAAAATTCGTAAAATTGTTTTTCGAAAATTTGTGAGTCGAATAAGTAATTCCATATTTGAATCATAAATTCGCTATAAACCATTTGTTTTTTGAGTCACTTCGCGATATGTTTCGGAAGCGCTGTCCTTCAACATGTTAGTCTAGACACGCCAGTCGATGGAAGGACAGCGCTTCCGAAACATGTCGCGAAGTGACTCAAAAAACAAGTGGTTTATAGCGAATTTATGATTCAAATATGGTGAATATTAACAACCACAAAATATCCGCCGAATCATTAAACGAATAAGTTTCATTTGAAAAATTGTTTTTCGAACAATCTTCTGTCACCAGACATTTAGAAGGTAGGTATTCTAGAATTTGATGAATAACTGAGCTCCTCTAACTTGAATGTTAGATAACTGCAAATCTATCCGCGTTCACATACTTACTTTATCGGGGTTGGTTGATGAAATGCGTAATGTAGGCAACAACATTTATTGTTAAAATAAACACACAATATGTAGTAGGGTAATATAAATCAACACAGTTTGATATAAAACAAATAATATTAAATGGTTGTTCGTCTACCTACCCCTACGCCTACCAGCCCCGGTCTCCCCTGCTAACTATCCCCATTCATAATACTACAGAACTTTTTAGATTTTCATTTCAAGAACAATCAGCTTGACTATAGAATTATGAAGTTAAATCATATCAATCCATATTTGTATTTGAAATACAATTAAAACTAGTTGCATGTAACACATGAGATCCAACTGTCGACAGCGATAGTATGTATAGTTGAAGAATAAGTACCAAACCCATAAATACAAATTATTTATTATTTTATGATATTTAGTTTTCTATACAACACATGTACCTAGGTAGTCAAGATAGGATAGTATGGAGGTCAGTCTTTTTTTCCTACCCGGAATATGAAAACAGCATGATGGTATATGTATATTGTATGTTTAGAGATGAAGTATCAAACTATTAAGTCTTCTTTGATATTGTGTATAGGTGACTACCATACAAATTGTATGAAGCGATGTCGTCACTAAATTCAATTTTTATAAAAATTGTTAGAAAAAAATTGAGATGTACTGCTACAATGTTAATATTTTTTATATAAAATTAAATTATCTAGTTGGAGTGTTTCGGCTTTTTTCGATATTTAAAAAATAAATGGAAATATAGGCAGTTAAACTCATAAATTTATCATAAAAAAAATACTTTTCTTAATAAAAAATGTTTGAGAAATCCTGGAATTTTTTTGAAAAAACTAATTTGAGATTTTGTATTTGTCTATGTTTATACCAAATTTCAGCGTTCTAGCTTTTATGGTTTCTGAGATATAGGGAAAAATAAAATAAAAATTCAAAAGTTGATAACCCCTGACTGAAACAAAAATTCAAAATTCCGAGTATAAAAGTTTTGTAGGCCTGTAACTGTTTATATATTCTGAAATTTTAGGCTCTGTAAATTGAGCGTATCAAAAGTTATAAGGGGGGACGGACACACACACACACACAGACATACACACAGACACACACACACACACACACACACACACACACACACACACAGACACACGAAATGTTCTACTCCGAATTCTGAGTAAATCCGTGTGTGGAACATATATGCTGCGAAGCCTCTAAGTTGGTGTTTTCTGACTTCAAAGTTGGAAAAGCTGTGAAAAAAGTAGACCTCTCCATACAATTCTCGCGTATTCTGGCTTGATACATTGTCGATATGTTAAGAGAACAAAGTTCTCCTGAAAAAATCGACAGTTGGACAAATCGACAGTTGGAAAAACTGTTTGCGTATAAACTAGTTGCATGTAACACATGAGATCCAACTGTCGATAGCGATAGTATGTATAGTTGAAGAATATGTACCAAACTATAAACCCATAAATACAAATTATTGAATATTTTCAGATATTTTGTTTTCTATACAACATATATTATGTAGGTATGTATGTCAAGATAGGATAGTATGGAGGAAGTTCCTTTTTTCCTACCCAGAATATGAAAATAGCATGATGGTATGTATGTTTGGAGATGAAGTATCAAACTATTAAGTCTTCTTACGTATTGTGTATAGGCGACTGCCATACAAAATGTATGAAGCGATGTCGTCACTAAATTCAATTTTTAAAAAAATTGTTAAAAAAATTGAGATCTTCTACTACAATGTTAATATTTTTTATAGAAAATTAAATTATCTAGTTGGGGTGTTTCGGCTTTTTTCGATAATTGTATAAGTTTTGGAAATATAGGCAGTTAAACTCATAAATTTATCTTAAAAAAAAATATTTTTCTTAATAAAAATTGTTTGAGAAACCCTGGAATTTTTTTGAAAAAATTCATTTGAGATTTTTTTTTTTCTATGTTTGTACCAATTTTCAGCGTTGTAGCTTTTATGGTTTCTGAGATATATGGAAAAATAAAATAAAAATTCAAAAGTTGATAACCCCTGACTGAAACAAAAATTCAAAATTCTGAGTATAAAAGTTTTGTAGGCCTATAACTGTTTATATATTCTGAAATTTTGGGCTCTTTAAATTGAGCGGATGAAAAGTTATAAGGGGGGGGGGGACACACACACAGACACACACACACAGACACACGAAATGTTCTACTCCAAATTCTGAGTAAAATCCGTGTATGGAACATATATGCTGCGAAGCCTCTAAGTTGGTGTTTTTTGACTTCAAAGTTGGAAAAGCCGTGAAAAAAGTAGACCTCTCCATACAATTCTCGCGTATTCTGGCTTGATACATTGTCGATATGTTAAGAGAACAAAGTTCTCCTGAACAAATCGACAGTTGGATTATGTGCTTATAAGAACTAGTTGCATGTAACACATGAGATCCAACTGTCGATAGCGATAGTATGTATAGTTGAAGAATAAGAATCAAACTATAAACCCATAAATCCAAATTATTGAAAATTTTAACACATGTTGGTATGTATGTCAAGATAGGACAGTATGGAGGTCAGTCCTGTTTTCCTACCCGGAATATGAAAACAGCATGATGGTTCTGTATGTATGTTTGAGATTAAGTACCTATCAAACTATTAAAACTTCTTACATATTGTGTATAGGCGACTGACATACATACAAATTGTATGAAGCAATGTCGTCACTAAATTCAATTTTTATAAAAATTGTTAAAAAAAGTTTGAGATGTGCTAACACAATGTTTATATTTTTTATAGAAAATTAAATTATCTAGTTGGGGTGTTTCGGCTTTTTTCGTTAAAATTAATTAATTTCGTTATTTTTCTAGAATCCCATCATGCATCGTGGAAAAAAACTGTATGAAACAACCCTTGAACGTAACTCTTCTTCACAACATTGATTATCAAAATTGGTTGACAGGTATAATAATTATATTTATACAAATTTTCAGCGTTCTAGCTTTTATAGTTTTGAGATCTATGGTAAAATAAAGTAAAGATTCAAAAGTTGATGACCCTGACTGAAACAAAAATTTGAAATTATGAGTATATCAGTTTTGTAGGCCTGTAACTATCTATATATTCTAAAATTTTGGGCCCTGTGAATTGAGAGGATCAAAAGTTTCAAGGAGGGGGGGGGGGGAACAGACACACAAAATGTTCTACTTCAAATTCTGAATACATCCATATATGGAAAATTATACTACGAAGCCTTTAATATGGTGTTATTGGCATGCAAAAAACTCCACTACATCATACAAAATGTTCCTTCATACAAGCGTCTCGGCTTAATACTGTCGATTCATTAAGAGAATTGAATTCTCTTAACGAATCGACAGTTAGAAAATGGTTTGATACTAACAATATGATTATTTTTTCTCGAAAGTGAATTATATAATCCATTTAATTACCTATGATTTTTATTGTTTCGTGCATTGGATCTGTGATTATTTTTGAGATTTGACAAAAATGAACAATACTTCGGAGGATATAAGTCTTGTTGATTTTTATTTTGACATCTTGTTGCCAAGATCAAAAATCTAGAGGGCTTCATAATCTACGTTTCGTAATAT
>OY754985.1:1217500-1309501 GCA_963576475.1 Molanna angustata | reverse complement strand
TCTTCTTTTGAAGTTTTACTATTATATTTTTTTGTTAAGTGCCCTCTTCATCACGGGATGGAATCCTAGTGAGGCAGGCGCTGGTAAAAAAAAATGTACTTTTTTTTATATGCATTATTAATAAAATAAAATAAAAAAACATATTATGTTGTAAACACCTGTATTGGAGCATTGAAACTACTATGCTGATTCTAACTGTCTATATTATGTCTATAGTTTTCAATCTGTCGATTAACACGGCTTCCAAACTGTAGAATTCCATAGTTTATTTTATTCAAAGTACACAAACAATGACTGGACAAATAAACTGGTGATATACAATATAAAAAAAATAGTCACGCCCAGCATCAATTAAATGTATGCATTATTACCTTACTAATTAATTAGTAGTGTAAGAAAAAAAAAACAATGAATATTAAATAAGACAAAAGTATATGCTACTATGTGTATATGATAAATATAATAATAATAATAATAAGGGACAATTTATAGAGCGCCGTTTAGTGACAACCGTGGTCACCTCAAGGGCGCTTATATAAACACATAGATATATATTCCACAACGAATTTATTTCTCTCCCGACGATCGTTTCGGCTTACAAGGCCATAATCAACTGGTGATGAGTATACCGTTTTAATAAGTTT
Organism: Molanna angustata; assembly: GCA_963576475.1. Taxonomy (NCBI): domain Eukaryota; kingdom Metazoa; phylum Arthropoda; class Insecta; order Trichoptera; family Molannidae; genus Molanna; species Molanna angustata. The sequence goes on along the minus strand of OY754985.1, from coordinate 1,308,857 downwards.
TATACAAAATATACAATAGGTAAATAGATAAAAGTAAAATGCATTTATATTATGTTGTGAATGTTGGGAAATTCTGGATACATAATGACGTACTAGGAAAGAGACAAGTGATGGGGTGGTTGCGTGAATGAGGGAGAAGAAGAATAAACAATTATATTTATAATAGGCTTTGTAGGTATGTAGATAGGGACAGGGTTATCTACTTTAATCTGTTATTTCAATTAATTTTTCTGATGAAATCAATTATTATATAATAATTAATTGTTTTATAATAATTATTTATTCGAATATTTTTTATTATTGCATATGCGCAAACATTGGATTTTTTTTCCCTTTAATTGGATTTCCCTTTAATTGGATTAAAAGGCATAATTGGTGAACGTTGCGCAAGCGCATAAAGTGATCACGTAAACCAGCCGATGACAGGTCGTAAGCCCTGTAGGTGCCTTGATTTCCCGGTTCTCCTACAATAAATATTCCAACTTCGTCTCTATTGAGATAATTAAAAATCTGTTAAAAAATTATTTATTATTTGATTGACTTTAATGTTCAATTATGTACCACATGATTAAACATTAAAGTCAATCACAAGTTCACAATATCACCTAAACATCGGTTATTTAGATCAACGATATATAACTCTATAATATTAATATGTATTTTAATATTAATTAACAGTTGGATACAATTTAACAGCGATGATATTCATATCGCCATGTTGAAAATATTAATTACATTCCTAGCTCACCAATTAACCAACGTAGGTAGATAGGTACATATATACTTACTGAAATGTTCACAACTATACATATAATTCATTATATTACGGATGCCTAGTGACATTTCACTGGTGTCCTTAAAAGTTAATGCGTGATGAAATTAGGCTTTCAATTTGGACGTGTTTCCTATCAAAATTCATCGCCAATCGAATGCATGCGTGTGTTAGATACAACGAATTAAAGTTAGGAATTCGGGGAATGAGTTTACATATTGTCAGTAAATCCATTTCACCCGCCAGTAACAGTTTCAGAATAATACATATACTCTGATATACGTTAATATACGTCAATATACTTAATATCATTTACGCAGAGGAGATTTTTACCCATAACTTTCGACTTCATACTTTATTTTGCTCTAGGTATATTAGTGCATTTTTGTTTATTATAATTTTTTTTTATTTCCGTTGTTGTTTGTGATATTATCATTTTTATATACGATTGATGTTGGCATCAAGTAAAATAGTGTCACTGTCTCGAGTAGTGGCGACTGGTCGATGGTATTTTTGATTATTTTTGGTAGTGCAATTTTTTCCTGAATTAATAATAAATTAATAGGCATTTAAATCATAAATACAATATAGGATATTTAAACAAATGTATTAAAGTAACAGTATTTGTTTTCAAATCATTTTTTAATTCAAAATAAAAACAGCGCCCGATATTGACGATTGGTAAAATTCAAGTTCAAACAAGGATGATTATGTATACATTTGAATTAGTGCTCTTTTATAAGCAATATTGTTATTTTACAATATTGTTTTACTGATTTATCAACAGATGTCGTGAAGACAAATGTATGGGAGTATTATTCATACAATTTTCGTCTCAATCAAGTATTAATATATACTAAGTAATTAGGTCTATAGTTGTGTGTCAATATGTGACACTCGTATTTTAGGCGCGGAATCGGCTGTGTGTCATGTATACGTGATACTCATCTCTTTCAATACGAATGGCTAATGAATTAGAGAGCGAGATAGAGGTATACATACTAATTACATCTAAGATATGATAAGCTCAGTGTAGCGCACGAGCCTGCACAAGTTTGCCTTATGAGTTAAGTACAAGTATCGCTATTTCATCTGCCAGGGGACTATCTCTTTCTCTTCATACATACGCTGTATTAAAAATAAATCAATTTTGGTGCGACATGTATATCGCACGCCATACATTACGATTACATAATGATAATATTTATATTTCGGTAGATTTCATTATATGATGTCGATTGCGAGGGTATATATAATCGATTGGTTTAGAAAAATAACAGTAATAAATTAAAGCGTAAAAATATATTGAAAACATATTTTAATATAAATTTTTAGAATATACCATTTAAAAATTGGTAGTGCAATTGATCCAACGCACTTCATATAGAGTCGCCGCTGGTCTCGAGATGCATTGACCTCGGTAAAGGTTTTTTGCTTAGTGGGGCATTGCAGATTCAATCATTATTGTTATGTCATCAGTGTTTGTATGAATAAATAAATATATATCTTTATATACTAAATTAAACAAAAATATACACAAAACAATTCATTTTTAAACTAGATTCATGTTATTATTTTGACATTTCGTTTAAGGCATCTTTGTTTTTTATCAAACCTATCATATTATATGATAAAGATAATAGTTATTTGTGCCATGACATACCTAAATTGTGCGAGAAATATCAAAACAAGTAAGTTCAACTTACACTATGAAAATATCTTTTGAAATTTGAATGAATTTATTTTGATATACCTATTTAAGTAAACATTAACTGAATTTACAAAAAGAGTCTAAGTGTTTTTTTTATTTATATTTTCTAAATAGGGTGAATTTCCATATAAAGCAAAAAAAAAATATTAACAGGAAAGAGAAAACGCGAGTTGGTACAAAAATCAATCATAATAAAAAAGGGTTATGTGTATTTTGTGAAGAGGGTACCGATTATGTTGGTGGCTTTAGTGTCTCAGTTGGTTCGATATCTGACTACTACGCCAAAGGTCCCAGGTTCGATTCTCGGTAGAAACACAGTTTTCAATCTGGATCTGTGAGACGACATATATATCAGTTTCTATAATGTGGCAACTTTTTATTGGGTGCGTGTGCAATAAATATTTGAAATAGCGCCTACACGTTATTTGTCAAAATACAAATAAAATACGGTAATTAGATTTAACTTTTTAATCGTCAGTTCTTGATGGAATTCCATTTAAATAAATTAATATTTTTAATAAATAAAAATAAAAAACGTGTTGAAATCAATCCCACTATTTATTGAGACTACAAACTACAAGCGGTTTCGAGCTAAGCACATTTTTAAGTAGAAGGCTACTTGAAAATGTCCTTAGCACGAAACCGGTTGTAGGTTGTAGTCTTAATAAATAGTGGGATTGATTTTAAACACGTTTTTTATCATTATTTATTAAAAATATTAATTAATAAAATACGGTGTCCAATTCTGAATCTCGTTAAATTTAAAACAACTCTTTATGGCATTTTATCGTGGAACCAGAGATTGGAATTGTTGATAATATAAGTAGCATATTTGTTGATTAGTAGCGGATGTCATGGATCGCGTAGCAAGATTGAAGTGGCAATGGGTGGGACATATTGCAAGACAATACTTCACAAGATGGAAAACAAGAGAGGCGTCGGAAGACCTCAAAAAAGATGGAACGATGACATAGCCGCTGTGGGGGGTAAAAATTTGCTGCAAGGAGCAACCGACAGATAGATATGGAAGAGTATGGAATAGGCCTATATCCAGCAGTAGAGGACAGAGAGCCAAAGAAACTCTTTTTTTTATATTTTAAGTATACTTCTTCTCCTTCTTGAAGCGCCGAGTCATGTCCCTTTGACGTTGGTAATCATATGGGAAAATGCCTCTTTATTTCGGGCAGTATGAATCAGCTCTCTATAAGTCTGAATACCTGTCCAGCCCCCCTAGACAACATGCCATTAAAGCTAAGCGTTATATCGCTAAGCGATAGAAATGTATGAAATTTGTGGCTGTCACGTGTTGTCATAGCGACCAATTTCATACATTTACTATCGCTTAGCGATATAACGCTTAGCTTAAATGACACGTTGTCTAGGCCCCCTGGCTCGAATATATCGGAGCTACGACAAGTTACTTCTGCTCACACCACGCCTCGATCATTTGAATTAAATTTGTCTTATTACGTAAATATATACGTTGGCGATCAAACGCTCTCCATTTAATCAAACGGCGAACAGTTTTCATCCGCGTATCATGATAATCTAGGAAACCTCCGATGTCATGATAGTTAGGAAACATGTTGTTTTCCTATCGCTACACACCCCCTGTTGCCGATAGTAATAATTTTCAACTTTGTTTAACTGAGCAGGGATATGTTGTACTCATCTAACTTCATACACTTTGAAACCGATGCAGTCAATTTGCTTCCAGGATGTCGTATGTAACTTTTAATCATTAACCAATATTATTAATTTCCTATATTGCTTATATTTATAGATTATCCTGCAATGAGGTTCAATACCCATTCTGAATGTTACCAATTGCTTGAGAATGAGACAAAACATTAATAAATGCATTCCTCGTGTCTCGGCTTGATTACTGCGATGGTATTTATGCTAGATTGCCTTTGTATCAGCTCGATGACTACATATGATTGTTGATGCAGCATCGAGGTTCATTTACGGTGCAGATAAACGATGTCACATATGTAATTCTACTACTTAACTAATTATACTGGTTGAAGTGTCCAGAGCGAGTTAACTACAAAATTTGTTTGCTGAGTCAGAGAAAAGAGCTATCTGGATCATCTCAAACTCAGGTCTTCTGGATCACAGAGTAACAACTCTCTTAAGGAGTTGGACAGAGGCAACATAGCGGCTTACTGTAATCGATGCTTCATTGTGAGTGGTCCTATAAAGTGGAATATATTGCCTCCAGATATCCGCAGTGAATGCAAGATCACTTTCTCCAAAGGATCGAAAACACCTTTGTATGATAGTGCAACATAGGACCGAAATATAAGCGCCCATGGAATGATCCCGAATCATTAAACTGCGATATATAGGTACATAAATAATTATTCAGTCTTTTCGCGGAATAATCTGTTAAAAATAAAGAGGGGTTCTCAACTTGCTTCGTTATTAAGTACGTATGTTATTTATGGTGGCGATAATAAAAAAAAGAACTATCAAACATCTGTTAATAATCACACTCTTTTGAATTGTATGAATAATATACTTTTATATGGGCAGATATACTTTTTAATGATACCTATCATTAATATTTTTGGTAAAACTCTTGTAGATGATATAATAAACGGTATTATTGTAACTTTATTTTGTCCCAATATGGTTCTGATCTGTTCTGCTAGAGAGAGGTATTTTTGATTATTTTACGGTGTCTTTGTTCTAAATTTGTTGTATTTGGAATAGATTTTTCAATTACACTTCTAACATTCTTCACTTCTAACAACTGTGAGCAACAGACGAATATGCATGAGACGATGCATGAATGTGGACGAGGCGAGGGATGCGTGCCAGGATAGAAAAAGGTGGCGTTCAGTTCTCTCTGCCTACCCCGCGAGAGACATGACGTGATGGTATGTATGTATATCAATTAAATGGGTTTGCTCGGGTCTATTGTGCAGGTTGGTTCTATCTGTAATTATATCTCTTTTCCAATAAAGTTTATATGACGTGTTGTTTTCGATAACCGCCAATGGGGAGTGTAGGAACCATGGTGGTGGAGAATCTATTAAATTATATTTTTTTGCGAAAGCGATATATTATTATTTATGTAAAAAATTAGTCAACTGTGTAAAATAACAATCCCAGAATAGCATTTTGCATAGTGGGGCGTTATTAGTTAGTTTGTATATGTTGTATTTGTTTTTGTGTATTAATAATAAATAAATATTCTATTTTTGTCTAATTTTTCTTCTGAAATTTTTTTTTTATTTTTTTTTTTTTAAAAATGAATATGTCCTTGTTAAACAAGTACATTTACATCTTCCTACGTTCCCTAAAATAAGCAAATAAATGCTTGTGCTTAGGTGAACGAAATCGGTCGAGGTTGGATTACTATCCCAGCGCGCTAACCGCTCTGCCACCGACCCATCTCCGACATATGTATAATACGACACTAGTAGGCATTTTGTCAAAAAAGCAATAGATATATCGTTGATAAATAAGGTAAATTAGGTTAGGTTAGGTGTCAGATGAACGAAGGGGGATATATAGGTAATATATAATGGGGTTAGAAACTTGAACAATCGGTCAAATATAATTTGTGATATTTGACTATATGTAGTAAGTAATAATGGTATACAAATATATTCCGGGACATTGTTCAATTTACTGACAAATTGATATTTCATTTATGTTGATAGGTGACCTCTGACATGGAGGCAGTTTATATTTTAGATTGTTAATTATCGAGCGGCCATGTTGCCTTTTATACGTGATATATTAATAATATTTACAATTTGTTAAGCGCCATTTTGGAAATGTACTTTCTTCTCTCAGTGTCGACATTCCGAGGAAAACTGTAGCGATGTTCAATGGAATTTCTTAAGGGGGCATATAAACCTAAACACCCCAATTTCAAATCAAATTCCTCAAATATGTTAAACAGAATGTTTCTAGAAAAAATAGCGTAAGTGTATTCAACATTTCTCTAGTGAATGTTCGTCACACAATCTTAAAATTCAGACAAAATTCCTCTAAAAAAATAATTAAAATATCCTCTTTTACAGCATTTTTTTTAAATTTGGTACTCCAAAACTATGTGTCGTAGAGAAATAAATCTTATATATGCTAAAAGAGTGCATAAAATCAAAGTGAATGACCGATAAATGTTTTTCATTTCCAGTAAGGTTCGTTCATAAATTGCAAAAAATCAACAAATTTTGGCTATCCGATAATTCCGATAATTTAAATCACGTATAAACCTTTTTAAACGCACGCGATAGTTACCCTTACTAACGTGTAACTTCATAGTGCATTAGGCGGTTTTAATATATCATGTTTTTACTGGCTAGATTTAGCGTTATATGTCCTCTTAAGACCTATTGAACGCTTTAGAAATTTTACTTAGAGGTCCCACCACCACCCAGACTCGTTCCAGCGGGCCTATTCCGGTTGTTTTATCGCGGCAATATACACAAGTTTTTACGCCACATGTGTTTCATAACAGATCGTTAAACCTCCGTTAGCCATTCGTAACGCTGAATTCTGATTGGAGCGAAATACGTATGACATTCGACAAGGTGAATTTATTCGCAATGTTTTAGGCGGCATATCGAGGTGGTAATACATAAGTATTGTGTAAAGACACCGAGCGGCATTCATGCATCGACCGTCTTAAATAGCATCGTGTTTATCTTATTTTATTCATTTCGATAATCCTTGAAATTAATCACGAACAGCTGAATTATTATATAATTATATAAACTTTCAAAGAATATACCTACTAATGTTGATCATGTAAGTAAATATTTTATGCGAAACTCTTCATCACTGTAAATTGTTTATCAAATATTGAACTGACATTTGCAATATCATATTTGGAAGTAGATCGTTTGAATACGCACATATGACATTGTCATTCCGATTGATAATCATTTTAATTAGTCAATAAAAGTATATCCCCAAACGATATGAATAACGCCTGAATATTATCATTCTGATTGTTAATCGTTTTAATTAATCAATAAACATATATTCTCAAACGATATGAATAACGCCTGAATATAATCATTCTTATTGATAATCGTTTTAATTAATCAATAAAAATATATCCCCAAACGATATGAATAACGCCTGAATATTATCATTCTGATTGATATTCATTTTAATTAATCAATAAAAATATTATATCCCCAAACGTTATGAATAACGCCTGAATATTATCATTCTTATTGATAATCGTTTTAATTAATCAATAAAAATATATCCCCAAACGATATGAATAACGCCTGAATATTATCATTCTGATTGATAATCATTTTAATTAATCAATAAACATATTATATCCCCAAACGTTATGAATAACGCCTGAATATTATCATTCTTATTGATAATCGTTTTAATTAATCAATAAAAATATATCCCCAAACGATATGAATAACGCCTGAATATTATCATTCTGATTGATAATCATTTTAATTAATCAATAAACATATTATATCCCCAAACGTTATGAATAACGCCTGAATATTATCATTCTTATTGATAATCGTTTTAATGAATCAATAAAAATATATCCCCAAACGGTATGAATAACGCCTGAATATTATCATTCTGATTGATAATCATTTTAATTAATCAATAAACATATTATATCCCCAAACGTTATGAATAACGCCTGAATATTATCATTCTTATTGATAATCGTTTTAATTAATCAATAAAAATATATCCCCAAACGATATGAATAACGCCTGAATATTATCCAAAATGAATTTCAGTCACAATTCAAGTTCAGTAATACAAAATTTTTCAATTTATTTCATCAAAATATCAAAATTATCAATCATGCGTTGTTATCGGGGGGGACAGATTCTGAAAGATTCCGAGCTCGATTGCAAAATGCAAAATTTCAGTACAGACAGGCCGATAAGTGAAGTCAAAGAAAAGGGTGTAAAATAGATTCCGTACAAGGAATATGTACCTAATGTTGTTTACAAAATAAATTGAATTGTTAATTAAGATGAAATAGGCAAAAGGGTTAATTGGTAGGTTACTTAGAAAATACCAATCTTCAAAACATGTGATCTTAGAATACTTAATTATATGATGACATAAGTGATATACCTTTGTGGTCCATTTTATAGTCAGAAATGAGGTTGCTTTCTATGGATGTATGGATCGTTATGACAGGAATAACAATGATTATATCTTACATATATGTATGTACACAGTACCTACATCATCCGAGAGGACGGTAGGGCTAAATAAAGAAGCATCACATGTGGTAAAGGCTCAATTTTAAATCACCAACACGAGTACTAAGGGGTGGGGGGAAGACCCCTACCAGGGACATGTTGGTATTTGATTTAAGTTCGATTGAGTTTCGCCATGTGGCAGCGTCTTGTGGGCTGCAACATGTATGGCCCGGGATTCTGGAATACTTCCGAAGATTTACCTGAATCAATGAACCATAGCCCCCGTCGATGATACAAACCTACAATTCCTTATTCATTTGTTGATCGTTCAATTTATTAGAGTCGCGTTTAATCTTTGTCTTACAGTTCTGACCCACGACATCACAAATTAAGTGATTATTTATATTGTAATTTCATTTGTTTATGTATATTGTAAACCAGAGTTGAGCATGTAAGTAGTTGAAACCCTTCATCACTATAAATAATGTACATATTATCAATTATTTAATTAACTGACATAAGCAATATAAGTTTTAAATAAAATAGAATCCTTTTGAACACGCACCTTTGCAATATAATCCCTTCTGATATAAACCGATAAATAAATATATACCCCCAAAGCCTCTTAGGGGTAGTGGTATGAAATATACCAGATAGTAGTTCCTTGTGTTGAGTAGCGTCTAGCCCCTGAGTTTCTTTTCTGCATTCTTAGGTTAGGTTTAAGTTTGTGTATAATAATAATAGCGACTCGCGTGAGCGAGTTGCTTTATAAATTGAATTATAAATAATTATAAATTAAATATATAATATTCTTTTAATTTTTCGCATTTAATATAAAATTTCACAGCTCATTTGACACTTAATACTACGAGATCTCAACCAATCAGAGAGCCAACCGGAAACAGAATGCAAACGGGTAGATTCAGATTGTAGACTCTAGTCTTGTGTTGTACGATCCGGGATCTGGCAACTGATACGGGGGTGAACAGAGCTTGAATCTCTTAAACGATCGCAATGGATTAGGGTAGGTTACTACGAAATTGGTCTCTATAGTACATCATATGTTGTAACTATATTCATTGAATTTTTTTTCTGTTAATAGTAACAAAGTTTCATGTTAAAATTAACCACACTTTAGTGACTATAAAACATTTCGTTTTGTGCAACAAAATGTTTTGTCACACAGCCAAACCGTACAGTCTTAGATAGATAAACCTTTATTACTGATGACGGTACCAGTTCGGTTGTCATAATATTTTTTTTTCAGTGTTGTTGTAAAACACAGAATCGCTGTGGGATATATGACGTCGGGAGTCTGATGCGATTCAAAAATTCAAGTAAAGTTAAAGCGCACGAGACAATTGTCAGAACGGCACTCCTCAATGGCTAGGAATGCTGGACAATGTATAACTCCTACCTTAAAATAAGACATTTACGCATTCGTGGAAGTTTGAGTTTTACTAATATACATTGTACGATAGAGGAAAGGCATACCTTTTCATCTTCCAACGTTTCCTAAAATAATCACAAATGCTTATGCTATAGGTGAACGAAATCGGTCGTGGCAGGATGATGAATTTAGACGGTACGGGCAAATTGAACGCAGACAGACCACCTGATCTGTCTGCGTTCTACAACTTACATCCAGAGGAAGACTTAAGAATTCCTGGATTGAGCAAAGACGAAACCAATTACAGAGATATGGCCTAGGTGACATAGTATAGGACAGAAGGGTCTTCCATCAAAGGAAGAAGATAAATGACACTCTTTGCGATCAAAAATACTAGGATAATAACATTTTTTTATTTATTTAAAAAAATGTGTAACGTACAATAATATTTCTTTAACAATATAATAAATAAGAATATTTTAACTTAATCAGCCCACCTTTGTTTGATTAGGTTAAAATATCCTTTTAAGAATTAACCCACATAAGTATTTGTAACTTAATCAGCCCACCATTGTTTGATTTTTTGAAAAATGTCCTGGACAGAATATGTCCACAGACCTGATTTTTTCCAAATTTTTATATGTGGTAAAGCATAGGTACAATGGCGAATTCTGATCGGAATTAGTGTTTTTTTGTCTAAAACAATCGTTGAGGTGTGCCTTGTTCATCTGTCTGTATGATGAAGTTACTATTATTCAGAAGGTCTGTACATGTACAGTCAATATTGGAGTTTATTATGTCACAAAGGTACATTAAGTCTGAGGTTCTTCGTCTAGTCTGTAAAGTCTCCAATTCATATTTGTAGTTATTACCAAATTTGTGCTGTGTCTCAAAAATATGTATTAAATTCGTTCTATACTATATAAATATGTATTATATTGTGGATCCCAGATAACTTACGCATGCTCCATTTTACTTCAAACATAATTTTTAATGAGTTTCATGGTATTATTTATGACGCTTTCTTAAGAAATGATTGTGGGTTTGTAATGAAGGATGTTAGTAAATAATTAAAGTAAGGTACCTACTGGAGGAGAGGGCTGGTTGGCTGGTATATCAGACAATATCTATAATTCAATTTGATTTGATTTTATGTAAATTAAGGGATGTTAATTTGAAGTTTGGAGTACACCAAGGTGTTATTACAGTACCAGGACTTGCCTACATACATATGTATTATCTTATAACCACAAACTGAGAAATGTTCCCTCTGTCTTAAACTAGGTAATATTCAATAACACATACGTTTATAATGTCCAAAAATATGACCTTCGATATACTTCGACCTTCGAAAAACAAGGCATAATATCGTATCTTGTAGGTTTGGTATATTGAAAATATGATCCTGTAATCGTGTACCAAAAAGTGAAACTTAGACTTAGACTCATCAAAAGCAGAATCCACCAAGCAAGAGTCGCCTTCAACAAAAGATCAACAATTTTTGAATCCTCTAATATTTCCATCAAAATTAGGAAAAATTTGATCAAGACTCTTGTCTGGAGTGTACTGCTATATGGTTGTGAAACATGGACCATCAGCCAATGTGAAACGGGGCGTCTGTCTGCGTTTGAGATGTGGTGCTACAGACGCATGGCTAAAGTTCACTGGTCAGAACACATCAGCAACGACGAGGTACTAAGTAGGGTTGGAGAGACAAGGCAAATTATGAAAAGAATTGCCCGACAGAGAACAACTTGGATAGGCCACAACATCCGGCACCCAGGCCTGCTTTCTACCATCGTCGAAGGAATGATTGATGGGGGTGACTGTAGAGGTCGCCCCAGAAACAACTATATAGACCAGATAATCGGTGACGTGCGCTGTAGCAGTTACAAAGAGATGAAGAGACTGGCGGACGATAGAGTTAAGTGGAAAGATCGAGTGTTTGGTGCAGACCAATCCTAGGATTGTGACCAAGAAGAAGAGACTTGGGAAAACGTAATTTAGAGGAATAACGAGACGAGGAACCAATTTGGAAAATATCTTCAACTTTAGTAGTGACCAGTAGATTTGGTCACCTAATTGGAATACATCTTATTCTTTATATAGTTGAAAATACATTTTCTTATCTCCAGCAGCTCAAAACAGCTCGTCCACCGTCCTAAATCTCATATATTCTATATGTTACAGAACCGTGAGAGCTGCTTCCTCCAATCAGCCCTATTTCCTTCGATAGTCCGATAGTTCAACTCCTACTCTTAGTAGGTACAAATATGATCCCTCCTTGATTTGTTTTTTTTTGGACCTTCGGTTTTCGATCTCTAGAGTATCTACTTCGCTTCTTCTTTTTCAGTATATTTTCGTCCAATCCTGAATAAAGGTTCTCCATTCGACTCCAAGTTTCTTAGTGAAGCACATATCTTTGGATATCATTCCTCCATTTTAGCTGAAATGCAATGGGCGGGACATGTAGTTTGGAAAAATAGAGTGATTACTTTGAGATCTCGTACTACACCTCGTATAGAAGGATGGGGCGACCACAGCTGTGTAAATATCAAATAATCGAATATTTTTATTATTGCATATGCGCAAACATTGGATTTTTTTTCCCTGTCGGGAGTCAAAGATATTTTTTAACAGATTTTAATCAGATATAAGAATTGTAGCTTTCATTATTTACACAAAACCAATTCTCTCAATAGATGGCGTTCCAACAAAATAAACAAAAATAATAAGATTGTTGTTCATAATTTCACCCATAGATGGCTGTAGTAAAAATTCCTTATTTTCAAGCGAAAAGAATTTCAGTATTACAATATATAGAACTTTCAAAATTGAATTGATAGGGATCTCATTAAAAAGGCATAATTGGTGAACGTTGCGCAAGCGCATAAAGTGATCACGTAAACCAGCCGATGACAGGTCGTAAGCCCTGTAGGTGCCTTGATTTCCCGGTTCTCCTACAATAAATATTCCAACTTCGTCTCTATTGAGATAATTAAAATCTGTTAAAAAATATCAAATAATTTAAAATATGGACTCCGAAATCACCAAAGAAGACTCCATCTTACTCGACGATTTAAAGATATAGACTTTAAGAGAGTAAGAAAGAAATAAATCTAGATAACTTCTCAATATGATGTTAGGGAAGAAATTAGCTATTGCCATGTATTGCTATGATAATCCATGTGCCCATGTTAAATGTACAATAGATAAGGATCACATATTGAGTCGTTGTGTCCGAGTATGACCTCAGGGCGTACGCGGGAGATTTCAAGGACTTCTTCTTGTTGAGTGACTCAGCGACGAATTATATTTTAAACATTGACATTAAACTTCGACAAGCAAGCCTACTTGTGCTAATTACTATTATTTTTGTATCTAAACTTTGTTTCGTTATGATGTGTATGTGATTAACCCATACAATAAATAAATTGAGTCTATATGCGATAGTGTATGCGTGTATAATATAGACTTTTCTTCTCCGGGCCTGTCTGTGAAAATATAACATGGAGGATTAGGTGTAACCATGAACATATGAACTGGAACGTAAGAATGTAAAATGACGCCAACACAGTAAAGTACATATGTACTTGCTTATCACATTAGATGGTTGGGACATCTCCAGCGCATGGTGGATAACCTATTTCCGAGGAAGATTCTCAACACACGACCAGATGACCAGGGAGGCGAAACGTGGGAAGACCCAAATTAAGATGGATGGATTATTTTGAAAGGAAAGCAATCAGTGTTAACTAATTGGAATACGCGGGCGATGGACCAAGGCTCATGATGGGCAGCAGCGTCATTAGTGATGTGATGATGACATGCGTATAGAAATATCAAATAGTAACGTTTTCTCTCTCTCCCTTATACATACCGACTAACTAAAAAAGACACGTTATGTGTGTGTATAAAACATTCTTTCAAAGTAACTATCAAAAAACCATTACTTTTTTAGTTGAAAATAAATTTAACAACCTTGAGCTAGACGAAAGGTGGAAAGGAATGTTACTTTCATTGTATCAATTGTCCATATAATGTCATTGGTTCTCAAAGTGGGGGACGCAGAAATAAGAAAATAATGAGGGAATCAGAAAGAAAGGGATGGCTCGACCATGCGAATGGTATTCCTAAAGACGGAAATGTTAGAAGCGTGAACAAGAGACAAACATGTATCAGACGATGCATGAATGTTGACGAGGCGATGAATGTGTGCCAAGATAAAAAAAGTTGCTATTGGTTCTCTACCCCGCGAGGGACGAGTATATTATGAATGGTTAGCTATCGGGTATTCTTGTCTATGTTTGGGGCTAGGTTACAGCCATAGAAGCCTAGCCAATAAAGTTGAGGGTGGCCGCAGCTCCATCCTAGGATTCTGGGCTAAAGGTCAGTGCCCCCTTCAATTCTTACCTATCGAAGAACTAAAAGTAATGACAATGTGGTAAGGTTCCTGTAAATCGCCTACGTACTAAGGGGTGGAGGAGCCCCCCGCAATGACTGATGGGCCATGTTCCGCTCGGTGGTAGCTCGCCTAGTTGATGATGGGTAACTGTTGGGTTTGAAGACCGTCGCCATTACTTGAATATGCATGATGGTAGTTCTTGTTTTGTCCGACAAGAAGCCGCTCCGGAGATGAAAAGAGCTACAAGCTATAAATCGTTCCCTATGGACTGGGGTAGGAGACTGTGAATTCTGTTAAGTTAATAACTATGTTTGTGGGTGTGTAGAATTATTTAGGACTATTAAATAGTTCTGTGTTAAAATCTTTGAATAGTTAATTACTGATAGAGGATATCTGAAAGAGTTATTGAGTATAATATGTTGTAGGTATAGATTATTGCAAGATTATTCATTTCAAAATATCTTTATACGAAATAAAATGATAAATGGGTGGTGACCTAAAAAACTTTAGGCACCAGTGATCTCTACAGACTAATTTATAACGTCCTCTTTGTCAAGGTACAAGTCAAAGGTTATTTCATTTTATACTAAGGGTCACAGATCTCAAATAGGGTCTCACTTTTCATGTTTCATTAATTACACCCATTGTTGGTCATACGGCTACAATAACATAATTACATACTATTGTAACAAGGACTTTTGTCTTAATTACAATTCTGAAATTTTGTTATTTCCAAATACCTTTTGTGGTAAAGAAAGTACTTTAAAATGAATTGTATTGTTTAATTTAAAACTATACACACATGCATGTCATCATGTCAACGCTCTACACTTTCTTGAAACTAAAATGTAAATTATTTAAAAAAAATTACTCAGAGGAGACAAGCATTAGCTCCTTTAGCTCATCATAAAGGGAAATATCCAGGAAAGGCAAAATGAAAATGTTTTGACTCTAAAATATTCGAGCCCAATATGGTATTCAGTCATTTATTGACTCCATACAGCCCGAAATAGAGAGGCATTTGCGAATGCGATACAAGAAGAAGAAGAAAAAGAACGTCTGAAAAGGGATTTTTAAGAGCTAATAGAGAAGGTAGTAACACTTTTTTGAAAGAAGGAAACAAAGAAGTTGTTGTAACAATCGATCATGAATGATGGATGGACGTGAGTGAGGTGAGTTTCAGATTATTATGTATGTCGAAAAATGTCATCAAAAACACGAATTCTAATATTATTGGTGAAATATTTTTTATTGGTGAAATATTTTTTATTGGTGAAATATTTTTTATAGGTGAAATATTTTTTATTGGTGAAATATTTTTTATTGGTGAAATATTTTTTATTGGTGAAATATTTTTTATAGGTGAAATATTTTTTATTGGTGAAATATTTTTTATAGGTGAAATATTTTTTATTGGTGAAATATTTTTTATTGGTGAAATATTTTTTATTGTTGAAATATTTTTTGTTGATTTATCTAGAATTAATTTTACTACTGAGTATATTATACATACATTCATACCATCACGCCATGTCCCTCGCGGGTAGGCAGAGAGAACCGATCGCCCCATATTTCTATCTTGATACACATTCATCGCCTCGTCGATATTCATACATCGTCTTATACATGTTCGTCTGTTGTTCACGCTTCTGACATTTCCGTCTTTCAAAATACCGTTCACATAGACGTGCCATCCCTTCCTTGGGGGGCCCCGACCTCTCATTCCATTCCTGTCCGCAATGTATATTTTCTTCGTCAGGCGTTCCTCATTCATTCTCCCTATGTGGCCAAACCATCTCAATGTGTTCACTTTCATTCTATTAATGACATCTTTCTTTATCTTACATTCTTTCCTTATGTCCTCATTTCTGACCCTGCCATACATCGTTCTATTACAGATTGTTCTTAGCTATCTCATTTCAACTGCATTTATTCTGCTTTCGTGCGACTTCTGCCATGTCCAGGTTTCACTTGCATACGTCAAGATTAGCACTAAGATAGCGTTATGAATGGCAACTTTAGAATCCTTTGATATGTTGTAAATATTTCAAAAGTTAAATTATATTTTTTAACTTGTATTTTTAAACAGATTTTTAATTATCTCGATAGAGACGAAGTTGGAATATTTACTGTAGGAGAACCGGGAAATCAAGGCACCTACAGAGCTTACGACCTGTCATCGGCTGGTTAACGTGATCACTTTATGCGCTTGCGCAATGATCACCAATTATGCCTTTTTAATGAGATCCCTATCAATTCAATTTTGAAAGTTCTATATATTGTAATACTGAAATTCTTTTCGCTTGAAAATAAGGAATTTTTACTACAGCCATATATGTGTGAAATTATGAACGACATTCTTATTATTTTTTATTTATTTTTGTTGTAACGCATCTATTGAGAGAATTGTTTTTTTTTTGTAAATAATGAGAGCAACAATTCTTATACCTGAGGTGACAAATGCATTTTTCGCATAGAAGTCACCCCTGAATGTGCCTTGATTTCCTGGTTCTCCTAGAGTAAATATTCCAACTTCGTCTCTATTGAGATGATTAAAAATCTGTTAAAAAATATCTTTGACTCCCGACAGGGGAAAAAATCCAATGTTTGCGCATATGCAATAATAAAAATATACGATTGTATTTTTGAATCGCTCAAATCTATTGTGTAGATTTTAAATTGTATAATAGAGTTTACCTTTTCAGAGTTTATATACCAGGTGAGGTTGGCTGCAGGATAACTGGACGGTGAAGAACAATTGGCTCTGATACTTTCACCGGCTGAGATACGTTGTCTGTCAACAGTCAGAAATGGTCCGGATACAGGAACATCTGAAAGAAAATTAATACCTATACACTTTCGTTTCTTTAGAAAACACGCAGAAATTGTACAACACGAAATAAACTAAAAAAATTATAAATTTCACAGTAACAGGGGTGACATCTGTGCGAGAATACCGTCACCTCATTTAAAAGGACTGTTGTTTTCATTGTTTACAAATAAACCACTATCTCAATAGATGGCTTTACAGAAGGGGTTTTTCGTCACTTAATAGATAGCAATATTAATAATGTCTTATTTTCAGGTGATTAGTTACTCATTATTCAAATATATAGAGCATTTATAACAGTTGCTTTCATTGTTACAAATAAACTAATTTCTCAATAGATGGCGTTACAAAAGAAGGTTTCTTTGTTAGTTCATATATGGCAATAGTATAATTCCTTATTTTCATGTGAATTGTAACACATAATTCAAATATATAGAACTTTCAAAATTTGCATTGATAAGGGAACTCAATAAGAATGCATAATTGGTGAACGTTACGCAAGCGCATAAATAACTGAGAGTTCACCTTATATTATTCTGATTATTTTTTTTTTCTTTTTAATTATTTTGCATTCAAAAACATGTAACCTCAGGCCAAATTGATAAAGTACTGCCTCAGACCAGACTTGTCTAGTGAGGCAGTAAATTTCCAAATAGGTACATTTGTACATAGTATGTTTATACTAATCTTTTTAAAATATAGTTATTTTTTTGTTAGTGTTGTATATATTATGTGTAAATAATGGAAATAAATAATTTCATTATATTTCATTTCAAATCAGCCTATTACAGGTCCTAAGCCCTTTACGTGCCTTGAGTTCCTGGTTCTTCTATAATATTACAACTTCGTCTCTATTGAGATGTTGAAAAGTTTGTCAATAAAATATAATTGAAAAATATTTATTTGAATACAATTTAACCAAGTAGAATACAGAAAACAAAATTAAACTAGGTAGAATACAGAATACCGATTACAAAATTCATGATTACCCTAGGAGATATATCAGAGTCTCATTTGTTAATTCATTAGAATTATTCATTAGAAGAAGAAATATAGATTCATAAGATACATATTTACAAAATTCATCTCAAAATACCCCTGATTTTTTTTTATCTCAATAGAGACGAAGTTGGAATATAAAGGGAGAACCGGGAAATTAAGACATCTACAGGACTTACGACCTGCCATCGACTGGTTAACGTGATCACTTTGTTCGCTCGCACAACGTCACCGATTATGCCTTTTTTTATTAAGTTCCCAATCAATCCAATTTTAGAAAAATCTATAAATTTGGTTCATAAATATTATTGTTATAGAAAATAAGCTATTTTTAACATTGCCATCTATGAAATGACAAAGAAACTTTTTTTCCGCACTCTATTGAGAAATAAAGTAAGTGCCTTGATTTCTCCATTCATTCTTAATATTCCAACTTCGTTTCTATTGAGATATTAAAAACATTGTTTAAAAAATATGATTGACTCCTATCAGGGAAAAAATCCAATGTTTACGTATCTTCTTCTTTTTCTTCTTCAGCCTGTTCTTTTCCTTTCTTGGACACATGCCTCCCCCTTGATCCTCCACAACTCCCTGTCTTGGGCACACTGCATTCATCTCCCTCCGGCACATTTCTTGATGACATCAGACCACCGCCTGGGGTCTACCGACACCTCTTCGGCTTGTTCTCGGTCGCCATTCTACGATATTTTTGGTCCATCGTGAATCCTGGCATCTGGCAATATGCCCAGCCCTGCCCAATACGATCTGACTCGCTAAGAACCTACCTATGTAACGGAGAATGAATTTGGTAGGTAGGTATGTTTTAATAGTAGGTAATAGTCGTTCATTTGAATGTACGCAGGCGGCAGATAGGTAAGTTCTAAATGAAAATTTGAAATCGGGATCGGATTCGAGTTTCAAGAAAAAGGCTACAGCTCCACTTAAACAACTCTTTTTGGCATTTTTGCTACATTGGAATTTCCGCTTCATCGGCTACTTTTGTTGTTTCTCTTATTTTGTTATTATTTTTGCGTATATACAACTATAAAAAAATATTCGATATACAATTTTTCAACAAAAACACTCGATATTAGTTGACGTTGTAAAAAAATATTCCCTCATACGTCGTGCAGATGAGTTTGCAAGTTGGAGAGTGTGATGATTTTATTGTGGATCCCATCATTAGATCTTTACCAAATTCATATGAGAATATTATCTCCGAGGTACCTGTTTTTTCATAGTAATTGGTTGAAATTGGAAAAAGTGATAGAAATACCGCTGAAAAAATGTACATACAAAATTTTACGACTCATTGATAACCTTATATTTTATTGTCTCAGTTATATACAAAAATAAAAATAGGGAGGCTGCAATGGGTAGAGTTCGTGGAAATAACGGGCAATGAACGAGTGCCAAAGATGATCTTGCACATGAAGCCCCAGGGTAGGTCCAAACTCTAGATTGCGTGCAGCGGAATGTGGAGGCTGAATACATGCCAGGAAAGTGGAAGATGGCGAGGAATGCTGAAGGAGGTCAAGACTCGCAACGGGCTTTGTAGCCATTGATGGTGATGGAGTATAAAAACATTTCAAACTACACTATGACGATTAAAGAAGAAATTTGGTATTCAAGTATAGCTATTATTTCGAGAAAATTAATCGTATGCACTATATAATGTACATGATATCTGTTGAGAAGTAAAAATACGCTTAGAATTGTATTCTTAGTATTCTCCATCATAACATAGCAATGAAGATTAAGAAATAAGTATTTTTATTTCAGTATAGGTACATAAAAGCATTGTCAAGTTCATTTTGAATTAAATGACTTACAAAGCATTTTTTCAAGGACTCGTCTCGCTACCTCTGTCACAAAGGGTTGTATTATCATTACGGCTATATATTTCTGAGGGGATGGTGTAGAGTGTACAAGTCTAGGGAGGAAATGAGCGTCCAGCTTTTTACCCTGAGATATTCGACCTTTTCGCAACTTGGTCGTTGTGCAAAAATATTTCTCCTATTCATCCTGGAAGAAGATAAGGATTTACGTAAATATATATAAAAAAAAGTTCTCCTCATTCAACTTGTGAAGTTTTATTAAATCTTCTGGTTCTTCAGCAACAATAGGTAGGTTGGTTATCTCCTCCCTTAAAGAGGGGTGAGTTATTATAATACGTACGGGTATGTTTGGAGAAGAAAGGATAAGAAATTTTAAGATCTGTATTATGTTTTGCAAGCAGGAGACGAAGCATCTTTCCAGAAATAGAATTTCCAGTGATGAATTATATCAGGAATTTTATCAAGAAATAAATTATTATAGATACGAGTAAATACGCGCGTTTTGAAGGAATAGAAAAATATTTTAAAGATGACATCGAAAGGCTTCAATTTTTCGCTATTTTCTTCGGAGAATTACCTGCGAATAATCTTTAGTTGTTAATTCTATCGGTTAAAATATATGCTTGGTGGTAGTTTTGCCTATTGACTATATATTATTAATTAAGACAGCGAATCCTTCTTTTACAATAAAATCAGAAATTTGCCGAGGGACTGGAAGGAGACAGATGTCCTGGCTGAGTAATATCAGGGAATGGACGGGCTTCAGAACTGTGGACCAGATAATCCGGGTAGCACAGGACAGGGAGGGATTCATCAGAGTGATCGCCGGGGGGTTCATGACAGAGCACCAAAAGAAGAAGACAATTGATCAAATTATAAAAATTATCCAACTGTCGATTTGAAATTATCCAACTGTCAAGAGAACTTTGTTCTCTCAACATATCGACAGTATTTCAAGCCATGTACGCGAGAATTGTATGCAGGGTCTACTTTTTTCACGGCTTTTCCAACTTTGAAATCTAAAAACACCGACTTAGAGGCTTCGCAGCATATGTGTTCCATACACGGATTTACTCAGAATTTGGAGAAGAACATTTCGTGTGTCTATGTGTGTATGTGTGTCTGTGTGTGTGTGTGTGTGTGTGTGTGTGTGTGCGTGTGTGTGTGAGGGTGTGTGTGTGTGTGTGAGAGGGTGTGTGTGTGAGGGTGTGTGTGTCCCTTATAATATTTGATCCGCTCAATTTACAGAGCCCAAAATTTCATATCTAATAAAATACATAGGTCCGAATGCAGAGTCCGATCTTAATACTAAATTCTATATACTTACCATGGTTTCATTGCACAGTCGCTCACTTTACTTAGGAGATCACGTGGCCTCCTAACTGAAGGATGCTACGAAGTTTTTGTATGAATATTGCATTGCAGACACATACTTCGCGCATGCGCGTTTGCGTAAACTATCATTTGCAAATTGTCAAAAAGTAAGGTTGATTGCGAGGAACCTTACAAGTGGTTTAATAATAAAATAAGAGATATTTGCGATGGATGATGATTTTCGCAACTTTGTTTAACATGTATGTAGTAATTTTGTCATCTCAAATACCAAACAGAGTATTCAGCCATGCATACGAGATGCCGAAAATCGGTGGAATTTCAGAAAAATCGTGACATCGAGCTATTAGTACGAGATGGTTACGTGTGTTTATGACAAAAAAAAAACATTTTAAAAGTCAGTCTAAACCCATAGAAAAACTATCTATCTCTTTTCTTCGTACACAATAATGTGAAATTCTACGCCATCGACCTTAAGTTTGGCGTAGTATTTATTTAGTGATGTCTCTGCAACGCAATTGCTAACCTAAGAATACTAAATACTTCGGTGAGGACTGTGCATTCGGGTCTTAGTGTAATTAAGCTGTATCGTCAGGGTATATTATTTGAGTGTTGTGTATGAGAATTTATTTATAAATGGATTTGTATGAGAATTTTAACAAGCATCAAAAGAATAAATGTTGAAAGACATGACATATTGTTTCGGCAAAACGAAAAACGGGCAGAATGTACACGTTATTTATAAATAAAAAATTTCTATGTCAGTTTTCATCAACAAATGTTATTGCTACACATGGGTATATACATAAAATTGGATTGTTTTTTTTTTTATTCAGATTTACGTTATATTTAAGCGGGATTTTATTTTTCATCCCCTTGTGTCAGCCACCTACCCCTATAATAATATTGTCCTCGCATTTTCCGAATATATTGCAATTACCTGCGTGAACGGAAAAAAGCTTACATGTACATACCTGTTTAAATGTGATAACCAATCTCTGCTATGAGCGCGAAGGAGAATAGCACATACGAAGAGAGGGAGCGAGACAGGACGATGTGAAAATTTGACTTAGATTTATTCATATTATAGACGGAATAGGGGCTGAAAAAGGGTAGCTAAATAAAATGGCACTTTTCAACCCTTACACTAACTATTGTACCTATTTTAACCCTCATATTTTTGTATTGCTTATCAAAAAACTAACATATACGCACTACATAAGTCAAATATTAATTTAGCAAGACTTTAATAACGAATCGGCAAATTCTGGGGACTAATGATATTAACTGTCCTACAGTTAATATCATTAGTCCCCAGATCTAATAATAATAAATAATAATAATTAAAATTTATAAACCGCCGTTTAGTGCTACAAGATTTAGTGATTTATTGGCTCTACGAAACAAGGCAGTCTTAAGAAGTTTACCGAAGGTGTCAATGCTCTGAGCTCCACGTATGTCAAGAGGCAATTTATTCCATTTTAAAGGCCCGTTCACACTAAAACCGTGATCATAGTAAGCCGCCTTATTGACTCTGTCCATTTCTGTTAGAGCAGAGATTATCAAACTTATTCCTTTTACCGCCCCCTTTGAAAATGAATTATTTTCAGCGCCCCCAATTTTTTATACACTCCTAAAACTTAAAAATCACAATTTCATTACTTTAATTAATTTAGTTATAGGGTGTTTAAACTTACATTCTAAACTAGAATTTTTTAACAGTGAGAGTAATTAAAACGTAACTTTATAATATTAAGAATATAATATTTTAATCAAATTAAAAGAAACAATATAGGTAGATAGGTAATCAATTTTAGTTTTAAAACTAATCTAATGAGATGGATGAATTTGATGATTTTTAACAAGTTTGTTGATATCAGGTTCGATTTTACTCAAAAACATCAGTATCATACAGGGTAGAAATATAAACTTACTATTCGATGTTGGTAGGTTTTAATTTTAGTGAAATTTAAAAAATAAAGTATGTGAAATTACAAATCAACTATCGCCCCCTACACCACGCCAACGCCCCCCATTTTTTTCTGGGCCCCTTAACGCCCCCCTCTAGGTCTTCAACGCCCACAAGGGGGCGTTATTGCCCACTTTGAGAAATACTGTGTTAGAGAGTTGGTACTCTGTGATTCAGACGATCTCAGCGTAAGCTGCCTCCCCGATGGAACATTCCTTTGGCACAGTTCCTGAATGTAGTGTGGAGCCAAGTCGTTCAGAGCTTTAAACACTATCAGGCATACCTTATAGTCCACTCGTTCTGGACATCTCAACCAGTGCAGTCTAGACTCAAAACTTTTTTAAACCTTGTATAGTCATTACTCATAGACCGATTCAAATGTACTTACAAAGCAATTTTCAGCACTTTGAAGGATTTCATCTCCGAAAGCCACCACAATTCATTTGATTACTCAGTCCGTGTATGGTGAATTTTATTTTCAAACTTATCTATGTATCTTAGCTAAAGCGGTCGCAAATGTACCTATATCACACATAAATATTGTCGGCCTTCATGGCTCAGTTGGTTAGGTATCAGACTGCTGATCCAAAGGTCCCATTGGAGACACAGTTTTTAATATTGTGTGTCAGTCTGGGTCTGTGAGACGATTAATATCGTAAGTCTACAGAATGTGGCAATTTGTTGTTATTGGGTGCGTATTTAATTTATATTTGACATAGTACCTGTTAGTTACCCGAGAATCAATTTTAAATAAATAAATAAAGAAATATTTATGATTGACGATGATGATGAACACTTCCTTGCACCCTGCGCAAGTGGCGAGTTTATTGCCGTTGACAATTTCTTCCAACTAACCAGTGTTTCCAGCCCAGACAAGCAATATTGCGTGAGAAATGAATTTAAATAAATTTCTCCTCTGCTGGGAATCGAACCCAGGACGCCCGCACAGAAACCGAATGGCTAATCAACTGTGCCACGGAGGTCGGCTATATTTATATAGATTGTAACTTCATTTATAATTTTCAAATTCAATAGTACTTTTGGCCCTCAATTGATACTTGAAGCTGGGGATTGTGGAAGTCTGTTGTTCGTGGAGCTGCTGGGAGGGTAACCCCTGCTATGATTCACGGGCCTTCACGAGTGTGGTTGGACTCTTAGTGGCAGTGGTATGAAATATGCATGGTGGTAGTTCTTGTTTCGTCCGACGAGCAGCCGCTCCGGGGATGAACAGAACACTTAGTTCTATAACGTTCCCTATGGAGTGGGGTAGGTGACTGCGACTTTTCCTCTTCTGGGGATTGTGGGATGTTTATTGGAAAATATGAATTAATTTGGATGTTTGAAATGTCTTGATTTTTCGAACTGAATAATAAACGTTTTATTGCGGGTAGAGTATTTTATTATTAACAACATACATCCGATGATATTGACTATTACAGCGCGGCTGACATGTCCTCCGAAATTGACCAACTTTTACTCCCTTTCAAATCAACGAATGGTGCGCGACACATTACAGCAACACGTACTAATGAACTTAAAATGACATATTTACTATAACTACTATATTCTACGTATGCAACGACCATGAATGGTTATATTCATATTATTAAACATGAAGCAGAAAATTAAAAAAAAACAGTATTAAATATATTTTAACAGATTTTTAATTATCTCAATAGAGACGAAGTTGGAATATTTACTGTAGGAGAACCGGGAAATCAAGGCATCTACAGGGCTTACGACCTGTCATCGGCTGGTTCACGTGATCACTTTATGCGCTTGCGCAACGTTAACCTATTATGCCTTTTTAATGAGATAGGGATCTCATATTCCAACAGTAAATATTCCAACTTCGTCTCTATTGAGATAATTAAAAATCTGTTAAAAAATACCTTCGACTCCCGACAGGGAAAAAAATCCAATGTTTGCGCATATGCAATAATAAAAATATTCGAGTATTCAATAGATTATTTTTAAAATAAGAATAGATTATTTTTATATATGTAACCTAACAGTATCCAAATAAGCAATTTTTTGACTATAATTTTTATTTATTTTGAATAGTGCAAAGACTTAAAATAAAAATAATATTGAAAAGACCAAGAGATTACCCTACCTCCCCATTTAATTTTTGAAGAATTTAAAACACCAAGATTTTACGATATTTTTAAGAAAATTTCAATATTACAGATATTAAAAGAACCTGAATGTCACTTGTTCGTAACAGAAAACCGTACCAGACACATATATAAATATGTTGCGTTCGAATTATTTGAATTAATTCTTACGCAATAATACCTACATATAAAATGTTCGCAGTGGGTTTTTATTTTTCTTAGGGCAAGATAAGAATTTACTGCTCACATTGTGTCGAAATAATTCTTTCAAAACTATAGAATGCATTTCATTTATATTTTAAAATGTCCAACTGAATAGATCTCCTGATTTATTGCATTTCTATAGTCATGTAACAACTGCAAATCCATTAAGCATCATTCTTTCTAAAGATATAGCCAACATGTGCATCCTTCTTTGTCTTAAAATGCAACAAAAGAACATACCTAATATTTGAAACGGAAGACAACCAATTCACATTTTTTTACAAGTCTCCAAAACGTCTAGTAATAAGATATATTGCCCGGTCGAGGCTGACTTTCTAAACACATGTTGGGTTGGTCTACGCCAGGGTATTTCATACTTAACACGCCCCAACCAAGATTGTAATTGGTTGTTATCTCGAGGACAATAAAGGACAAACAATGGTGTCCTTAGGACAGCCTACTCGTAGTGACCAATGATCGAGGCTCTGACCACCTCCTACAAAATTCGATAGGAAGACGTTTCGAGAGTTGAAGACAGTGAGTAATGAGTCAGTCATGAGTCAGTAAACTAGAGTCCACCAGTGGAGTCAGTCCACAGACAGATGAATAGTTCTCATCGCCTTGTTCAAAAAAAAAATTAAATTCAGTTTGTGTAGCAAGTGACGGGCGGGCATCTGTGCCTCGGCAGATGTCTCCTACCCACCTAAATTAAAAGTGTTATAGACAAGTGTAATACAGCGCACACTGTCAGTGTTATTTTTTTCGTCTAAATTTTCTTATATTGTTTTTTTAAAATCCGACACAACAATTACGACGCGTCGCGACGTCAACATACACACCACGGGCAGAACAATCGAACAATACAACAACCGGCGATATCTACTCTTGGATCTCTAGCGCGTCTCTACCTTGCATAGGTACATTTCACGGCCGCTAGACTCCTCATCCAGAGCCCAGTGACTCCCGCCTTGGAGTCCAGCGCTCCTGGACGTCCCGGCGAAGCTTACAGCGACTGCCTCCTCGCCAGTCCAGCTTCACGGAGCCCCTGCTCCAATCCGACGTCTTCCACGATGTCAGCAACCCCTGCCTGCGAGTCTGCTGCATCCACGACGAGCCAAAGCCGCTCGTATCTCATCGCCTCACCATAACACGAGCCAAAGCCGCTCGTCTCTCGCCTCAACATCCTGCCACGCGAGCCAAAGCCGCTTGCACCATCTGCCAAGCCGACGTCGCTCGACCAGCGCCTCATCTCAGCACCAAACAAAATCACTCGCCTTAACACGCACCCACTACACAAAGCACCGACGTCTCAATATTTCCTTTTTTTACTGCTTTCATTTTTTTGTGTACTTAGCTTTAAGTTTACTAACACATTTTAATTTTTTTCAATATACATGACCCCTGGTCATATTTAAAATACCCGTTATGTGTTTTATTCCTCCACAACTCTCACCAACAATTACCTACTAACTGTATTGTGTAAAACAACTTAATACCCTCCTACAATTATTATTATTCTTTTCTCTCTTAAATATTTTTTTCTTCTTAAATAATTAAAATTAAACTATATAATAATTTGTTTTTTAAATTACAAAAGGGGGTGTATTAAATGGCCCCAATCAACGTGGGGCCTTGGCTGATATGTTTATCAGCGGACACACGCCCTGAGATGTCAGTTACCTACTCAATATCCTGTTTTACACAATACCTAATCACATATCATATCAATTGTTGGTCGAGGTGGAGGAATGAAAATTGTCTATGTAAATGTGTAAATTGTTGAGGTATTCGGTTTAATTTTTATATGTTATCTTATTCTTATTATTTTGAACACGATTTTATTTGACCTGCGGTAATTATCGGTATTATATAGTGTTGCATTTTTATTGTAATCGGATTTTAATTAACGTGCTTTCTTTATCGGGGTGATCTATCTAAAATTGTATTTATCATGATATTAGTATTTTACTTGCTTTATTTAAATTTTAATTAATTTTATCGTGATGTTATATTACCTACTTGCTATATCCTATGTACCTACTCGAAATTATATTCTCATTGATTTTGTTTACTCTTGCCTTTTTCACAAATGTAGTCGCATTGAAAATCTCGATACGAATTGAATAGAGAAACCTCTTCAAATATCGTAGAGATGATATTAGATAATTTTTATGCCAAATTTTTTTTAAGCTTGTGTTTCCCTTAAACACAGGTTGTAGGGTCCCGAGGGATCTTTAGGATATAATTTTTCTGTAAATAAACATGTATATATTAGGTTTAGGTGTAATAATAAGTTAGGCTTTAATCATAATTAATTTTAAGTGTCTTAGGATCTAGGAAAATTAGACAAAATATTATTACGTATTGAATTATCTTAACATCATTTCTGAACCAAATATTCGCGTAAAACTCTAAACTACCAAATATGTATTCGCAAACTTCAAACGACTTCATGCAGATCTTTGCCAACGCCGCCAACGGCACGCGACATCGCAATAATACAAGAGTAAACTATACCTACCTATGAAAGATGCGAAATTATTCCTTGATTTTACTTACGGTTATTATTTTAATTGTGATATAGAACTTTGTACATTTTAATTTTAAAATCGCTTGTCGAGAATAATGGGCACTTGTTTCCGCAATATTGAGGGAATAAAACTCATTGTTGAGTATATGCTGTCGCATATTGCCTTTCTGGTACGTTACGGTAAATTGGTGGACACTTGGACTGGTGTCCCCTGTTCAAATCTCGGGTAAGGTAGTGTAGATGGATGTCGCACGTTCCGAAATATGACATTTTGGGTCTTTCTCTAGAGGCGAATCACCACACGTCGATACAATGAGCTTTATTATATATTTAATCATGCGGTTCAAGCATACCATATCGTAATATTCTATATAAATAATGTTACCAACCCTTTTCTCTTTATAATAACATCACGATTATAGATACCTAACTATTCGTAAGATCGTATATGATATCAATGTTTTGTGTAGCAGACCAATGATCTTGAACGTTCTCATTAGGATAATATTTAATGTAGTGCAATTTTTTTTCCATACCGAATACCTCACAATATATAGTGTTTCTTATTTTGTTAATTTTAGATTATAAGTTAGATTTAATTGGCAATCCTAAACAGATTGCCTGGCGCCCAGCAATCAAAATCATTCTTAATCAACAATCAAATCATTCTTAATCAACAATCAAATCATTCTTAATCAACAATCAAATCATTCTTAATACAATCAAATCATGCTTAATCTCATCTACATGCACATCATCTCAGTTGAAACATATTTTCATGTTATCACAATAATGTTCATATTCATTTTTTTTGAAGAGTAATTATTTCGACAACCACAGTGGGGGAGTTTGTTGCGTTCGAATTATTTGAATTAATTCTTACGCAATAATACCTACATATAAAATGTTCGCAGTGGGTTTTTATTTTTCTTAGGGCAAGATAAGAATTTACTGCTCACATTGTGTCGAAATAATTCTTTCAAAACTATAGAATGCATTTCATTTATATTTTAAAATGTCCAACTGAATAGATCTCCTGATTTATTGCATTTCTATAGTCATGTAACAACTGCAAATCCATTAAGCATCATTCTTTCTAAAGATATAGCCAACATGTGCATCCTTCTTTGTCTTAAAATGCAACAAAAGAACATACCTAATATTTGAAACGGAAGACAACCAATTCACATTTTTTTACAAGTCTCCAAAACGTCTAGTAATAAGATATATTGCCCGGTCGAGGCTGACTTTCTAAACACATGTTGGGTTGGTCTACGCCAGGGTATTTCATACTTAACACGCCCCAACCAAGATTGTAATTGGTTGTTATCTCGAGGACAATAAAGGACAAACAATGGTGTCCTTAGGACAGCCTACTCGTAGTGACCAATGATCGAGGCTCTGACCACCTCCTACAAAATTCGATAGGAAGACGTTTCGAGAGTTGAAGACAGTGAGTAATGAGTCAGTCATGAGTCAGTAAACTAGAGTCCACCAGTGGAGTCAGTCCACAGACAGATGAATAGTTATCATCGCCTTGTTCAAAAAAAAAATTAAATTCAGTTTGTGTAGCAAGTGACGGGCGGGCATCTGTGCCTCGGCAGATGTCTCCTACCCACCTAAATTAAAAGTGTTATAGACAAGTGTAATACAGCGCACACTGTCAGTGTTATTTTTTTCGTCTAAATTTTCTTATATTGTTTTTTTAAAATCCGACACAACAATTACGACGCGTCGCGACGTCAACATACACACCACGGGCAGAACAATCGAACAATACAACAACCGGCGATATCTACTCTTGGATCTCTAGCGCGTCTCTACCTTGCATAGGTACATTTCACGGCCGCTAGACTCCTCATCCAGAGCCCAGTGACTCCCGCCTTGGAGTCCAGCGCTCCTGGACGTCCCGGCGAAGCTTACAGCGACTGCCTCCTCGCCAGTCCAGCTTCACGGAGCCCCTGCTCCAATCCGACGTCTTCCACGATGTCAGCAACCCCTGCCTGCGAGTCTGCTGCATCCACGACGAGCCAAAGCCGCTCGTATCTCATCGCCTCACCATAACACGAGCCAAAGCCGCTCGTCTCTCGCCTCAACATCCTGCCACGCGAGCCAAAGCCGCTTGCACCATCTGCCAAGCCGACGTCGCTCGACCAGCGCCTCATCTCAGCACCAAACAAAATCACTCGCCTTAACACGCACCCACTACACAAAGCACCGACGTCTCAATATTTCCTTTTTTTACTGCTTTCATTTTTTTGTGTACTTAGCTTTAAGTTTACTAACACATTTTAATTTTTTTCAATATACATGACCCCTGGTCATATTTAAAATACCCGTTATGTGTTTTATTCCTCCACAACTCTCACCAACAATTACCTACTAACTGTATTGTGTAAAACAACTTAATACCCTCCTACAATTATTATTATTCTTTTCTCTCTTAAATATTTTTTTCTTCTTAAATAATTAAAATTAAACTAAATAATAATTTTTTTTCAAATTACAAAAGGGGGTGTATTAAATATATACATCCAAATTTACCACTACACATACATGGCTGAACATTTTTTCAACAAACTTCCAACTGATATAAGACATTCAAATTTATTATGAAACACTAGATAACAAAATAAAGAAGCACTTTAAAGTAGAAGAATAGAAAAGGAGTTAATAGAATCTTGGGGTTTAAATTAATTTATTGTTTTGATGCTTTTTTTGTTTCGATGTTTTTTGTATTGGTATTTTATTTTTGTGTACCTATTGTTATAATATTGTTGATTTTATATATTTTTGTATGTCTTTATGTTTTTATGTAATTGAATCGTTCTATATGTACTCACTTTCTCAGCACAAGCATTTTATGCTTTTTGGGAAAGAGAAAAAAGCAGTGTACAAATTCAAATAATTGTTATACATATTGTTTTATTGAATAAATAAATAAAAAAAAATATGACGCTTCATATGTGGATTCGAAAAAAAATTGTACGACCCAATCTTCAACTCAGGCTTCATATTATCTAATCGTTGTTACCTGCTGAAGTATCCTTTTATATAAAAAAATCAACTTTTACACTGGTTTTAGTCTGACAACCGCTGGCTTTTATTTACATATTTTATTTACCTTTATCATACCATATTTATAATGACAACAATAAGTAGATTACTGTTGCCCAACTAGGAAATCCTATTCTAGGGCTAGCAGTTTACAATTTTTACCGACAATTATATGCAATTATAAACCAGGTGATTGTTCCCGTTCCACACTAAATAGGTACTCATTATCTCAACAAACATATTATTAACTCACACACAATAGATACTTTGTTCAAACCATGATACTTTTAAGATTTACTACCGATTATAACTAAATTTGGTTGAAAATATACCCGATGAGGGTGCAGTCAGCCCCGAAATCGGTAGCGAAATCAATGAACAACGTTATTTTTGCAAATCAAAGAAAATAAGATTTTTTCGTTCTCTTTTCTTTGGGACTTAGTCCAGTAATTTCTCGGAATTAAATCCTTGGGAGTGTGGAGGACAAAACACCTTTTGTAGGTCGACTGACTGGAGGGGGGGGGGTTAGTATATATAAACGACTGAGTTGTGGCCAACGATAAACACTTTACTAAAATGTTGTATGGAAAATTTTCAGCAGTTTCATGAAAAGAATTTTGTTTAATTATTTGTGATTAAAATAATTATTTAATGTATGATTTTATTCAAGAATTCTATACATAATTTATTATTTATGACACACTACTGTTCAAATGAACACTATTCGGCACATGATTTCCTAGAGAGGTGTTCATCGTACCCTAGAAATTACAATAATCAATAAATAACACACATACACACACATATATGTACACACGCACTTTACTTCTAGCTCTAGTATGTAATTGTATTTGTAACTTCCTTATTGTATTGTTAATAATAAATAAATATTTTATTATGAAAACTTGACAATTCTTCAATGCCATTTTATGAAATTGATGTGCCTTTTTGCCAATTTGAAAATAAAAATATCGAATTTTAAGCTTGGGTTCATTTTGAAATATTTGACAGTTAAAAAAATTTAAAAGCAATATTCAGATATCCTTCAAAATCTAATAGGGTCTAAGTGAGTATTAGATGTAGGTATTGTAAGAAGAATCGATTGAGTAATTCAGTCTATAATAGATATAGTGGAATAAACACGCCGTACATAGCATATAGTACCTACATAGCACACACACATATACATTTTATTAAAATTTTCAGAATACAATCTCAGCATGATAATAGTTTATAATCTGCAATAAAAAAATAGCCTTTAAAATAGCCAATTCATAAATCCCCCTTGGGGTAGTGAAGAGTTAAAAGGTATTGATAAATATTGTAAAAGCTCACCGACAACCTCGAGGCTTGTTGATTGAATTTCAGTATGGAAGAGAGGAGCATCAGCTGAAACTTCACAATGGAACTTCCCAGCCAACTGACGATGGATTCCAGTCAACGTCACACGTTGGTCATTAGAGGCAGACAACTGAAAAAAAAAACACAAAACACATATTAAACACAATTCCAAACGATAAAAAATTGGGATCCTATTGGGTCGGTGATAGAAAGGATTGTGTGCTGGATTTGTAATTCAGTAAGGGTTAGTTCGAATCCTGTGTCAACTGATATAATATTATGTGCTTTATTTAAGGAATGTACGAGGATGTATTAAATACAAAAATTAAACAAAACGAGAGGGTTGTAGCCAACGCTAAACTCTCCACTACATAACATAGCAAGTGTACATTTTTATTTCTTGACAGGTACGTTAGTAAAAAGGTATCGCTGAACACACGCATTAAAATAACGTCAAAATGTTAACCACTTCGTTTTTGGAAGTCGGTTTTAAGGGGCCATATAAACCTAAACACCTCAATTTCAAATCAAATTCCTCAAATATGTTAAACAGTGTGTTTCTAGAAAAAATAGTATAAGTCTTTTCAACATTTCTCTAGTGAATGTTTGTCACACAATTTTAAAATTCAGCCTAAATTCCCATAAATAAATGATTAAAAATATCCTATTTTTTAGCATTTTCTTTAAATTACTCCATAACCATAATATGTCGTAGAGAAATAAATCTTTTATATGCTTAAAAAGTGCATAAAATCAAAGTGAATGACAGATAAAGTTTTTTTATTTCATGTATGTAAGGTTTGTTCTTAAAATGCAAAAAAATACAAATTTGGGGTTTCCGATAATTTAAATCACGTATAAACCTTTTTTAACGCATGCGATATTTACCCTTACTAACACGTAACTTCATAGTGCATTGGGCGGTTTTCATATATCATGTTTTCAGTCACTAAGTTTAGCGTTATGTGTCCTCTTAAAAAAATAAAAGAATTCAATCAGTTCTTGATGGATTTGGATTTTAATTTTTTTTTTTTTTTAAATATCAAATATATAAAAAAACTTTTTTATTACTTCATTATTTTTTTATCTACATCCAAAAAACCGGTTTCGTGCTAAACACATTTTCAAGTAGTCAAATAATAGTCTAATTGAATATGTGCTTTAAAAGCAATGAAAGTATAATATGAATGTTACACTATCTCTTACTATGGAATTTATTAAAAAGAAATTAAAAACTACATATATATGTAGTCATAGAGAGAATTCACAGAAATATATATTTTCTAATGCCATATTGCCCTAATATATCCTTTTTTACATAATATCCCAACATCGTCCTCTACACATCCTCACCCTCATAAAATCACTTTTTTTTTTTTTATTTTTTTTTTTTTATAAAAAAATGAATACCTATGTCCTTGTTAAACAAGTACATATACATCTTCCTACGTTCCCTAAAATAAGCAAATAAATGCTTGTGCTATAGGTGAACGAAATCGGTCGAGGCAGGATTCGAACTCGCGACCACTGGATTACTAGCGCGATAACCGCTCTGCCACCGACCCATCTAAGTAAATGTTTAGTTTTTTTTACTTTTGTACATTTCATATGTATTTTCATCCTTCAGTTCTGTCAGTGCCCAGACCAAACTTCGGAACATATCCTGTGGGAGTGTTGCCACCCAATGGTGTCTTCTTTTAGATTGGAGCTCCTCGTTGCTGTCTGTGGGCCTCTTCAAGGTCCCATTGGTCACGCGGATTTTGTGATCTCGAAGAACAATTTTAAAGCCTTTAAAAAGTTTTGTCATAGTTATGGTGCCTTACTATTGTTAGATTCCCAGTAGGTTATTTTTTTTTACAGAGATCATACCCCTGATATTTCTCATTTATAAGATCTGAAGTCCCCGAGTGTGAATCCTCCATTCACATTCGTCGATTTTTATTTTGCACTATGGTGCCGAGATTACTAATCTAGAGGGCTCCATGAGCTACTTTTCGTGCTATGCATTTTTTTCTTGTCGCTCACTTAGCGTTCTGTGAAGGGGCCGTTTACAGTCCCCATATGCAGAGCGGGTGGTGGTGCGAGTAGCGAATTTTCATCCTTTTTTTTACCTTGAAACTTAGGTATTGAGAATTTATGTAGCTTAAATTTAATGTTTTGCGTAATTATTGTTAGTATTAACAGGCTTAGCCTTGTAAGGTAATAAGTTCTATTGTTATATTATATAAATTGAGTTATGTATGTATGTATGTATATTGTATTAATTAGATTTATTTTGGCAATTGTGATATACGTGATAGTGTAAAGGTGTGCGATACCTACAGTATGATTGACTGAATGTACATATTTATAGAAGGCGCAAAGTGCGCGCGTCGTCTTTTAGATATTGTCTAGTTCACGAGTAAATTGTATTACATATATAGGTATTAGCCGTCATGTAGGTAATTGTATAAAGCAGTTTTTATTTATATTATGATTATTTGAGGGGAGTTTTTTGACGCATGTATTATTAATTTTATTGTTTTATATACCTATTATTTTGCTTAAATAAATAAATTAAATATATATATTAAATTACTAAATAAATAAATAAGCAATAAATAAATAAATAAATTAATTAATTAAATAAATAAATTAATTAAATTAATAAATTAAAGCAGATAAAAGAATTTAAAAAATTTAAACATAAATTAAAATTTCACTTAACATTCTAAAATAGTAGTTTTCGATTTTGTTGTTTTGATTTGTTTCAATTTCCGGTATTTTCTTTTTTTTATTTTTGAATATGTGTTTTGATATATTTGAATCGTCTATGATTCTATATTACTCATTTTTCAATTATTTTCATGTTTTTCTTTTTTTTTGGTTTGAATATGTATTCTGATATGTTTTCTCATTTGAATATTCTTCTTTTTCATTTGTTTTCAACCTTTTTAATGTTTATTTGATTTTTTTTTGTTCATGTATGATTTGATTTGATTACTTTTACTTTTATGTTGACTTTGCTTTGTATTGATATTTTTTATTTTGTTATAAGTGCTTCCCTCATCAAGTACAAGATTGTAATCTTTTTGATGAGGTACTGCAAGGAAAAATATGTAAAAATGTTATTACTAGTGAATTTATATATTGATTTGTATTATAAAATTTTATGTTAAATAAATAAATAAATAAAATAAATAATAAATAAATAAATAAACAAATAAATAAATATTTTAATAAATATATAAATAAATAAATACTTAAAAAATAAAATAATAAATAAATAAATATGTAAATAAATAAATAAATAAATAAATATGTAAATAAATAAATAAATAAATTTATGTGTAAATAAATAAATAAATAAATAATAAATAAATAAGTAAATAAATAAATAAATAAATAAACAAATAAATAAATAAATAAATAAATAAATAAATAAATAAGTTATGTAATTCTCCAAAATAAAATTATCTACCTAGTCTATGTTTCGAAATGCTAAAAAGCCATCGTTAAATATTTCTTTATGAAATTATTCCTATCGTAATAAAACAATTTGTGTTCGTTCGTGGCATCCTTTATGTATATGTATAACATAACTAGGGTAGATATTATTTTCTGTGATGAAGCGAAAAACTCTAAATTTGTTTCGAAGCTATGTAACATCCACCTTCATTATCTCTCTATTCCAATCTTACCTCAGCTGCGAGGGCCACGGACCGGGTATTATTGGACTGGAATGGCGGAAAGTTAGTTACACGTGGGTTAGTCATAATGGCTGTATCAAAGCTACGCTGGTATTTCGTTCAAAGTAAATAATTCAAAACAGTGCCGACGATAAATTAAAATGATATACGATATTCGGAATACCATCGGAATCAACAAAGAACCTGACCTATTTTAGAGTTATACCTCACTCCTGTATAGGGATCCTCCCACTTCCTTCTAAAATACATAGGTACGTGAGGTTAGCGTCCACAGATCCGCATCGTACGGATCGCATCAAACGGCAATGCGTCCACTATATCTGCAACAATTTGCCTAAGCAACTGTCATTCAGATTTTCGTAACATTCGGAGTTTCGTAGTTAGTCGGATGGCTCACGCTGAAGTTACTATTATACTTCTTGACATCCCGGGACGCGTTTTTACCTTTCCGTGTTGATTAGGAGGCAAGTACTACCTCGAATTAGGCACATGTTTGTTGCGCTAATGCAATTAAAAACTCGTGTTGAGTTCAAGGCATGTGTCCCCCAAAAGCACAAGGTTTAGCAACGCAAACTGTTCCTGCAAATACGTGTCCAATTTAAGGCAATTAATTATTAAATATGGTACATAATATTATAGCCATTAAGTTCGCGTGCAAATTCATTTCGCTCGCATTTCGTTTGTCACTGTGACATTTGTATTTTGATAACAGATTATATGGTAGTAATCAGTAATTTTCTTTAAGTCATTAAGTAATATGGAACTATTAAAGGACATTCTTGGTGGTATTTTGGACAATTTTAAAATTGTGAAATATAAAGGAGACAAGGATTAAGAAAAAATCGATGCTCTATATCTTGTGAAGGTAATTACGACGCAATCTGTGATTATTTCATTGACGTTATTCGCAGCAGATTTTAGAAAATTATATAAATGTCATCTTGTGGAACAAAACAAAATAAAAGAATATAAGAAAGGTAAGAATAGAAACTTTAATTGTGAAGCAAATATAGGAATTCAAGTTTTAAAAGTAACTAAGACTCCGTTTAAAAAATCCACCATTATGAGACAATAATTAAATGTCGTAATAGAAATAAATTTATTATAATCACCACCAGCGTGTAAATTTTGCACAAGCATTGAGTCTGCTACGTTGTTCTAAAGACATGATAAAGCAATTTGTTTCATAAGTACCAATCTCACACAAAAAAAAATGTCTTAAGGAATTTTTATTATATACCTACTCGTAATGAAGATTTGTGTTGATTAATCTATTAAAACAAAAACAATCATACACAAAAAAAAACCTCTAACACAGCCTTGTAATACTCAATCAATACACATAAAATTTAAAAAACTGTGTACGATAGAAAGACGCGTGCCATAAATTGAACACGTATTAGCAGGAACAGTTTGCGTTGCTAAACCATGTGCATTTAGAGAACACGTGCCTTGAATTCAACACGAGTTTTTAAGTGCATTAGCGCAAAATATCAGTGCCTAATTCGAGGCAGTACATGCCTCCTATTCAACACGGAAAGGTAATACGCTCCCGGGACCACATTTATTAAGATAGTGTAAAGCGGAGTGCGTCCACTGATCGCCAATGGCCTGTATTGGCCTGTATTTTTTTAGTTTCTTTGCTTGCTTTTTTATCATTTATCTCTGTTTTCTTTTATAATATCGTATTATGTTGTCTTTTACTGTCCTATTTTTACTACTTTTTTATTATTTGTGTTATTGATGTATTTGTACTTATTGTTGTTTTATTGTGGATATATTGTTAT
This sequence comes from Molanna angustata, assembly GCA_963576475.1. NCBI lineage: Eukaryota > Metazoa > Arthropoda > Insecta > Trichoptera > Molannidae > Molanna > Molanna angustata. Next base: position 1,270,716 of record OY754985.1, on the reverse strand, counting down.
TATTTATCTTGTCTTTTATTGTAAATATTCTATTAAGGGAGTACATATAAAATAAATAAATAAATTTTTACAGTCGTACGATTTGAATCACTAATTTAATGACGTCACATGGTATCGCGCCATGACCTGTACCTATCATTCGCCGGCAATTCGTATTTCGTACTTACTTTACTTTTATCGAATATTTTTTTAATTGCATATACGCAAACATTGGATTGTTATAAAAAAATGTCAATTAAAATACTTTAATTTTGTGATGGTTTTTCTTTTTGTTATCAGATTTTAAAGTAGTATTATCGTATTAAGTAAAAGTAAAGTAGCAACGTTTTTCGTGAACGACATTATATCGGAATTTTGCCTTTCTGTGCAATGACGTCGGTATAACCGACAGTGGCGGTACGATTCGTGCGTTCCGTACGATACGGATCAGTGGACGCACTTGATTGAATTCCTATAAAAGAATACCTACTGAAATCCGTTTGATAAGATGTGTCCTATCCATACGATGCGGAACTGTGGACGTTTACCAATATAATAGATGCTGAGGATCCAGGTGGTTCCCTATGCCCGCCAACAACTTTGGGAGAAATGATTTCGCCAAAATTCAACAACACAACTCAGGTATCTCGAAGTATACGTGTAATTATATAGAGAGGCGGTTTTGCTAAAACTAAATACTAAAATAGTTGATACATACAAATACTCGCTTATTATTCTATCTACGGGACCGTGTGCTGGGAATTGTAGAACCTACCCTCAGTGTACAGGCCGGCCCAAAAAATTTCATTCGGTTAATGATAATAATAAAAAAATCATTCATTCATACAGTTGTAAACTACCTTATGAAAGGCATCGCGATACACATGCGTTTTGTTCCACACCAGTCTTGTTCACCTAAAAATAAATAAATATAAATAAACGAGGATGACTTTTATAGAACCGCAGGACCATAATTGATATATATTTTTTTAAGTTGGTCAACAATTTTGTGGATTCCCCAGACTTGTTGAAAAAAATTTGCTTTCGCTCTCCGAGCAAAACAACCAGATATCCTAAATTTTTTTTTATTCATAGTTAGTAATAACTACACTCAGAATGCTTTTGTGTACCGTGCTTGCACGGTGCACATTAATGCTTTCTTTAATACACTCGACATCTCTGCGTTTGTAGTGCGTTTAGGACAGCTGTTTTCTCCTATCATTCTTAGTAGGTACTTTGATTAAATCATCTGTCTTATTTTAGTGTATTTTTATGTATTAAACGTTATTTGTAATTTTTTGTAATCGATATTAAATATCCTATTTAATAATGTATGGAGTTTTCACAGGTACACTTATAAAGCAATGTAATTTTTCTGTTTTATAAATTGTCTAGAATGTATAACTCTTTATCAACCAGCAAAATAAAAATAATATAAAATAGAGCCGAAAAAAGACTGGTTGAGGTGTCCAGAGCGAATAGTCCAGATGAAGTCTCCAGAGCAGAGTTGCCCGATGGTGTTTAAGGCTCTGAACCGCTTGGCTCCACACTACATTCAAGAACTGTGACACAAGAATGTTCCATCAGGAAGACAGCTTACATTGAGATCGTCTGGATCGTAGAATACCGACTCTTTAAAGTATTTGGACAAAGTCAATAGGGCGGCTTACTATGATCGTGGTTTCAGTGTGAACGGGCCATTAAAATGGATAAATTGCCCATTTCTTCTTTTTTTGTGTCAACAAGTAGATTACTGCTGCCTTAATTTTTCCTTATAGGAAATCCTTTTATTTTATATTTTTATTTAAATTTTGGAATTGCATTCCACGAAGAACAATCTGTCGAAAAATTGAATTTAATAGAAATTTGTGATGAAATCAAGTAAGAAAATAAATTCTTATTGTATAATATGCAAAAGTCGTGATAAAGAATCATGATGTATATACGAGTGAGGGTATACGACACAACATCGAACACAGCGGAAACAATTATTAGTGTACCCTTTGCTCATTGTAAGAAGACCTGCCTGCCTTTGTAGATGAAGGCATAAGCTAAACTATTGCTGGACTATTGCCAAGTTCACTCCCATCAATTCCGGTATATGATGATCTATCGACAATACAATAAAACATATAATAATATGTACTTACACTTCTCTGTATAACATCAATGTGTCTCACATTGCAAATACACCTATTTAATACATCAAAGATAAATTCTGAATTCGATGGCAAAGCGGTTGGCGCGCTGGGTTAGTAATCCAGTGGTCGCGAGATCGAATCCTGCCACGACTGATTTTGTTCACGTATAGCACAAGCATTTATGCTTCTTCTTCTTCTTCTTCTTCTCAGCCCAATCCCGTCCACTCCTGGACGAAGGCCTCCTCCATCTCCCTCCACTCCACTATATCTTGTGCTCTGAGCAACCGATTGGCACCAGCATAACGGCTGATGTCATCTCTCCATCTCATTGGCGGTCTTCCAACACCTCTGACTGTCGTTCTCGGTCTCCAAGCCAACACTATTCTTGGCCATCGGTCTTCGGGGTATCTAGCCACGTGGCCCGCCCATCTCCACTTCAGGGTAAGAATGCGGTGGACGACATCAACCAATTTTGTTCTTTCCCTGATGGTGTCATTTCGTACCCTGTCTCTCAGACTTAATCCTAACATGGCTCTTTCCATGGCTCTTTGGGTGACTCTTAGTTTTTCAGCACTTTTCTGAGTCATTGTTATAGTCTCCAAGCCATAAGTAGCTACTGGCAGTACACAGGTCTCATATACCTTCCGTTTCAGGTTGATGGGAATTTGGGGATTTTTGAAGATGTGGGCTAATTTCCTAAAGGCTGCCCAACTTAGTCCAATTCGCCTCTTTATTTCGGCCGTTTGGTTTTCTCGACCAATTTTCATAATGTGTCCCAAATACACATACTCTTGGACATTTTCAATCAAGATCCCATCCACCGTGATCTGAGATCCAGCTTATGCTTATTTATGCTTAGTTTCGGGAAATTGTCCACACTGGGGCAAATATAAAACCACTTTAGTGACTTTAGAAGTTTTTCAAAGAATCATTATTAAAATTGTATTAAAAAAGAGATTTGATTATCCAACATACTATTAATGTATTTCAAGAATTTTAAGTTGTTGAAAATATCTACAAAAAAATCTCATTGTACCAAATTCATAAGGATATATGTACTTACAAATTCAAACCAATTGTTATTTTCTATTAGCAGCAGAATAAATTCATAAGGATGTATTACCATTCCTCTTTTACGTACAACTGCTTCACAACATTTCTATAAGTATAAAGGAACTGAGTGGTAATGAACTCCCTTTGAGTCTTAGATTCGAAAAAAATTTAAATATACATAAGAATGAAATCCAAAAAATGTACTGAATTATTTATTTATTTGCTTGTTATTTCATTCTTGTTTTTGTGTAGCTTCATATTTTTTAGTAGATGTACAATGTTTTGAGAAATGTAACAATACAAAATAGATACTCCCCTCTTTTAACACGAGATTTTATCTCAATTAAAGAGGGTTATTATGAATCATATGATGGCATTTGTGTACCTTTTTGAATTGTGATTTTTATTTATTTATTCATTCATTAACAATTAAGTTACATAGTACATTAACATTATATGTAAACTTTGTATTGATTTGTAAAAAATACAAAAAAAAAAGAATTTCCCCATTTTTAATTTAGGACATTTCGTTTGAGTTTTTATGATTGAATTATCTATCGAAAGCATTATAAGCATCATATGGGAGTTCTTATGATGGAACGCACGAGGAAAAAATATCAAACTTCAATTTGCAAGGTCGTCAGCAATTAATAATATTTCTTTACCACGTCGTCCAAACTCGATGATTCCTTTTTAGTTAGAAAGAAATAACTAGCTTCTGGGGTGGCTTCATGTCATGACAAAGCCAAGAGGTTTGATGGTGAAAATAATAAGAAATCATGAAACTCATCAATTTGTGTAATACTGTATAAGCCAATTGTGCGAAAGATATTATGACTACATACATACATACCTTAATGCCATTTCCTCATAGAGTTGGCAGAGAGAACCGAACACCACATTGTCATACCTTGACATACATTCATTTTAATGTCGGTTTTTTATATGAAAAATTATTTATGACCTTTGTTGACATCTCAATAGAGACGGAATTGGAATATTATAGGAGAAACACTTCATGCGCTTGCGCAAAGTTCACCATTTATAACTTCCTATTAAGTTCCCTATCGATCCAATTTTGAAAGTTCTATATAATAAACTTTAAACACCATCGCCATCTATGAAGTGACGAAATTTTTTTTTTGTAACGCCATCTGTTGAGAAATTGGTTTGTAAGTTATGAAAGCAACAGTTCTTGTATATGAATTGACAATGAATTCGCACAAACGTCACTGGCGTCTACAATCCGTATTCACCTCTATCCGGTTTAGTAAGTCAAAGTTTCCGGTTGGCTCTCTGATTGGTTGAGATGATCTCGTAGTATTAAGTCAAATGTGAGCTGTGAAAATTTATTATAAATGTGAAAATTATAAAAAAAAACATATAATTATAATAACTTATAATTAAATCTCCAAATAAAAAAGAATTACATAAGCCATAATTACATAACATTATTAATGTTTTCGAGTGTTCCGTAAGAGTCGGGTAATAGAAAATACAACAGGCAACAATAACATCTCACATAGTTCAGCAATGAGGTTCACCATCATACATTCTGAATGTAGTGTTTCGGGTGTCTCGTAAGAGCCGGGTAATAGAAATTACAACAGGCAACAATAACATCTCACATAGTTCAGCAATGAGGTTCACCATCACACATTCTGAATGTAGTGTTTCGGGTGTCTCGTAAGAGCCGGGTTATAGAAAATACAACAGGCAACAATAACATCTCACATAGTTCAGCAATGAGGTTCACCATCACACATTCTGAATGTAGTGTTTCGGGTATCCCGTAAGAGCCGGGTAATAGAAATTACAACAGGCAACAATAACATCTCACTTAGTTCAGCAATGAGGTTCACCATCACACATTCTGAATGTAGTGTTTCGGGTGTCCCGTAAGAGCCGGGTAATAGAAATTACAACAGGCAACAATAACATCTCACATAGTTCAGCAATGAGGTTCACTATCACACATTCTGAATGTAGTGTTTCGGGTGTCTCGTAAGAGCCGGGTAATAGAAAATACAACAGGCAACAATAACATCTCACATAGTTCAGCAATGAGGTTCACCATCATACATTCTGAATGTAGTGTTTCGGGTGTCTCGTAAGAGCCGGGTTATAGAAAATACAACAGGCAACAATAACATCTCACATAGTTCAGCAATGAGGTTCACCATCACACATTCTGAATGTAGTGTTTCGGGTATCCCGTAAGAGCCGGGTAATAGAAATTACAACAGGCAACAATAACATCTCACTTAGTTCAGCAATGAGGTTCACCATCACACATTCTGAATGTAGTGTTTCGGGTGTCCCGTAAGAGCCGGGTAATAGAAATTACAACAGGCAACAATAACATCTCACATAGTTCAGCAATGAGGTTCACTATCACACATTCTGAATGTAGTGTTTCGGGTGTCCCGTAAGAGCCGGGTAATAGAAAATACAACAGGCAACAATAACATCTCACATAGTTCAGCAATGAGGTTCACCATCATACATTCTGAATGTAGTGTTTCGGGTGTCTCGTAAGAGCCGGGTAATAGAAATTACAACAGGCAACAATAACATCTCACATAGTTCAGCAATGAGGTTCACCATCACACATTCTGAATGTAGTGTTTCGGGTATCCCGTAAGAGCCGGGTAATAGAAATTACAACAGGCAACAATAACATCTCACTTAGTTCAGCAATGAGGTTCACCATCACACATTCTGAATGTAGTGTTTCGGGTGTCCCGTAAGAGCCGGGTAATAGAAATTACAACAGGCAACAATAACATCTCACATAGTTCAGCAATGAGGTTCACTATCACACATTCTGAATGTAGTGTTTCGGGTGTCTCGTAAGAGACGGGTAATAGAAAATACAACAGGCAACAATAACATCTCACATAGTTCAGCAATGAGGTTCACCATCACACATTCTGAATGTAGTGTTTCGGGTGTCTCGTAAGAGCCGGGTTATAGAAAATACAACAGGCAACAATAACATCTCACATAGTTCAGCAATGAGGTTCACTATCACACATTCTGAATGTAGTGTTTCGGGTGTCTCGTAAGAGCCGGGTAATAGAAAATACAACAGGCAACAATAACATCTCACATAGTTCAGCAATGAGGTTCACCATCACACATTCTGAATGTAGTGTTTCGGGTATCCCGTAAGAGCCGGGTAATAGAAATTACAACAGGCAACAATAACATCTCACTTAGTTCAGCAATGAGGTTCACCATCACACATTCTGAATGTAGTGTTTCGGGTGTCCCGTAAGAGCCGGGTAATAGAAATTACAACAGGCAACAATAACATCTCACATAGTTCAGCAATGAGGTTCACTATCACACATTCTGAATGTAGTGTTTCGGGTGTCTCGTAAGAGCCGGGTAATAGAAAATACAACAGGCAACAATAACATCTCACATAGTTCAGCAATGAGGTTCACCATCACACATTCTGAATGTAGTGTTTCGGGTGTCCCGTAAGAGCCGGGTAATAGAAAATACAACAGGCAACAATAACATCTCACATAGTTCAGCAATGAGGTTCACCATCACACATTCTGAATGCAGTGTTTCGGGTGTCCCGTAAGAGCCGGGTAATAGAAAATACAACAGGCAACAATAACATCTCACATAGTTCAGCAATGAGGTTCACCATCACGCATTCTGAATGTAGTGCTTTTTTAGGTGAGACGAGACTGGTGTATGGGTATACACAGATGTGTTGTGCTCCTTTTTATAAGGCAACACACACCTGCACACCTTTCGCTGGTTACCCCACATTGTAGGTGATGCCGTGATGTTATTAATGAATGAATATGAATACAAAATACAATACAAATAAAAAATATATCAAAATTAGGTACTTGGATATATTACCCCTATTCAGTAACTTTTGTAACTAAAATAGGAACGTACTAAAATTGTAGATTTTAGATTTACGGTCTTATTTGAGTATTATAAAATATCAACTTGGACTAAATGGAATAGGAACGTACCTATATTGGCCGGAATGTTCTTAAAAAGGTACTGAATTAGACATATTTTGAATTATGAATTTTTTATCATTTTCATAATTATTCAAAATACGTCTAATTCAGTATTTTTTTAAGAACGTTCCGGCCAATATAGGTACCTTCGTATTCCATTTAATCCAAGTTGATATTTTATAACGCTGAAACAAGACCGTAAATCAAAAATCTACAATTTTAGTAAGTTCCTATTTTAGTTACAATAGTTACTGAATAGGGGGTATTGCCTCACTAGGCAAAAGCCTGTTGCGAGGCAGTATATAAAGCAACTTAAATCTGAGAATACAGAAAAGAAAAACTGTGACTAGACGCTACTCAAATGTCACCCTTGAACCACGCCAGAATTATAAATTCATTTTTGTTTGTTTGCTTATGTGTTGTTTGTACCAATGTGTTGTTTGTACCAATGTGTTGTTTGTACCAATGTGTTGTTTGTACCAATGTGTACGTAAATCGAATATTTTTACTGTTGCATATTTTTCATTTTCAAATCTTAAAATATTTGATGGAATATTATTATTCCAATATTACGAGAGTAAAACTTTTCTTAGGTACATCGGCGTTATATTCATTTCTTAACCGTGTGGCACAGTTTTAATAAACTTATTGATTTTAACAGATTTTTAATTATCTCAATAGAGACGAAGTTGGAATATTTACTGCAGGAGAACCGGGAAATCAAGGCACCTACAGGGCTTACGACCTGTCATCGGCTGGTTTACGTGATCACTTTATGCGCTTGCGCAACGTTCACCAATTATGCATTTTTTTAATGAGATCCCTATCAATTCAATTTTGAAAGTTCAATATATTGCAATACTGAAATTCTTTTCGCTTGAGGAAATAAGGATTTTTACTACAGCCATCTTTGTATGAAATTATGAACAACATTCTTATTATTTTAATTTATTTTTGTTGTAACGCCATCTATTGAGAGGATCGGTTTTTTGTTCATAATTTCATACATAGATGGCAGTAGTAAAAATCCTTATTTCCTCAAGCGAAACTTTCAAAATTGAATTGATAGGAATCTCATTAAAAAAAGACATAATTGGTGAACGTTGCGCAAGCGCATAAAGTGATCACGTAAACCAGCCGATGACAGGTCGTAAGCCCTGTAGGTGCCTTGATTTCCCGGTTCTCCTACAGTAAATATTCCAACTTCGTCTCTATTGAGATAATTTAAAATCTTGTCAAAAAATATCTTTGACTCCCGACAGGGAAAAAAATCCAATGTTTGCGCATATGCAATAATAAAAATATTCCATTATTGATTTTATTTTTGCTACATTCAAATATGATCTCTCCTATCTCGTTATTTCACTTTCCTTTCATCTTTCTCATCCTTCATCTTCCTTATAATAATAATAATATATCTGATTTATCAACGTGTAACACCTTTTCTCTCCGTGAATAACTGCTTTCTATATTATTACCTAACCTATGTAGTTATACCTTACCTACATTTACTGTAACACTCTGTGTCCCAGTAGATTACCGAGCATTTGGAAATTTATGAAGCGAGAATATATAACACCCGGTTTTTGTAACATTTAATTACCTACTTGCAACCTTCATTCTCTTAAGTAATAATGACAACTTTACTATACCTAGTCGTTAATCAAAAAATCTAATAGACATTGGGTCGCATTTTATAATTTAAGTAATATTAATCGACACTTGAAAAATGAGTCGAAAGTGGTCGGCACATAAAGTCAATCGATTTGTTGAAAACTGCATTATTTTATACATTTCACTATTATGTTGAAAACTATTAATTAATTAATTTATGCAAATTATATACCTATTTAATACATGTTACTTTTATATAACATAATAATATATCGAATATAAATCGAATATTCTTTTTTAATTGCATATACGCAAACATTGGATTTTTTCCTTTTACGCAAATTGATTTCGTAAATTGAGCTGGACAGGTAAATGCATGTAAAAAAATGAAAATGCTAAGTTGAACAGGCGGATGACGAAGCTTGATAAAATTCGTAGTGAGAATATAAGAGAAAGCTTATTACGAAGCTACGCTCCGCAAATGGGACATGAAAACGGCCCCTTCGCAGAACGCTTGTATGAAAGACAAATAATGCATGGCACGAAGAGTACATTTAGAAGCTTCTCTAGACTCGTGGTCTTGGCACAATAGTACAAAAAAATGAATATCAACGTCGGTGAAAATAATAGTCACCGGACATGGATTGTCGTGAGACTACTTCAAGTATAATAAAAATAATAAAATTGGCTTATTTATGTAGCACCGTTTTTGTGAAACCACCTCAAGGGCGCTTTACTTATAAACTTAAAATTAAATACAGAAACTTTTCTTAAATAAATGAGTTTTTAACTGTTTTTTAAAACTTATTTCACTATTCACTGCTCTAATGGTTGGTGGTAAATTGTTCCACTGGATCGGTGCCCTTACAGCAAAAGCACGTTCTGAATTTAGTGTAGTGCAGTTAAACGTCCAACGGCAGTTGCTGCAGATCTAAGCCGCGTCCTCCGGTTCGTTAACTGCTGTGGTATACCTAACTCCGTTATGTATGATGGAGCTTTTCCATTGACCGCTTTATGCACCATCTAACAGTCTTTATATAAAATACGCTCCGGAATACGTAACCAATGCAGATCTTTCAGTAGTGGAGTGATGTGATTATATTTTGATGAACACTTAATCAGCCTGGCAGCAGCATTGAAAACTGATTGAAGTCTATCTAGTTGATTCTGGGGTAGACCGGCGTATACAATATTGCAGTAGTCCAGTCTTGATACAACAAGTGCGTTTATTAGCATTCGTGCTGCGTCTATTGGCAAATATTTTCGAACTGCTTATGTAAAGTATGTGACTGTGTAAAACTTGGCATCAGAGACTTGACCAGTGACACTCTGGGATTTCTAATTTCGTATTTAGAAGGGCACCAAAACCATGGCAAAACAATTTGAGGGTTGAAAATTTTTTCTTCGAGACCATTTAATCCGCATGCCTAGTTGGCCTTATAATTATAATAATAATAATAAGTAATTTATATAGCGCCGTTTAATGATTTAAAATCATTCCAAGGGCGCTGGTAGCTCAATTCTGTAATGCTCTGCGAAACAAAGTTGTTTTTAGTTTTTTAGAGAAGGTGTCTTTGCTTTGAGCACCGCGGACATCAGGAGGTAGTTTATTCCACTTTAATGGACCGCTCACACTAAAGCATTGATCATAGTATGCCGCTTTGTTGGCTCTGTCCACCTCCTTCAAGGAGTTGGTACTCTGTGATCCAGACGACCTAAGTGTGAGGTGCCTCCCTGAGAGTTCTTTTCCTTGACATAGTTCTTGTATGTAATTCGGTGCTAGATCATTCAAAGCATTAAACACCATCAGACAGATTTTGTAGTCAATTCGTTCTGGACACTTCAACCAGTGCAGTTCGTTAAGAAGAGGCGTTATATGACATCGTTTGTTTTTACTGTAAATTAACCTAGCCGCTGCATTAAACACTATCTGTAATCTATCGAGCTGATACTTGGGCAACCCAGCATATATACCGTTGCAGTAATCAAGCCGAGATACAACAAATGCGTTTATGAGTGTTCTAGTCTCATTCTTTGGTAAGCTTCGACGAATACTTTTCAGTTGTTTTATACCTACTAGAAAACCTCAGAGAGCCGACTCAGATGGTATGGACATGAGAAGGCAAAATGATCATGCGGTGCAGACTGGTCTAGCACTCCTAGAAAACAGAAGAGGAAAAGGACATCCACTATCCATGTGGTGGAGTAATATGAGTAATCTCATGAATAAACCCCAGATACAGCCGCGACAATACAGGACAGATCATTCAGGTGACGATAGATTATGAGAGTCGACTCTAGGTAACCAAAGTAGGACAAGGCAAAGATAAAGAAGAGAGAGCCTTCCGCTAATTCCACGAGTGGTTCTTGTAATAGATTCCATGTTATAGATTCTTTCGACGGTAGATCTGCTTCAAAACATTTTTAAAATTTTTCGTTTCTCCTTAACCCTTCACGTACCTTTCCCGTTTCTCGTCACGTAAACGTTTTAAAAAAATTCTATATATCCAAATATAAAAAATGGTATATCATAATATATATGTATGTATGTTTGTTTGAATAAATAAATAAGTAATAATCATTTATATCTTTACTTTTTCAATATTGACAAACGATTACAACCTAAGCAAATTGACAACTTGACCCTAACAATTCACGAAAAACACCACAGGAACATTTGTTCGTGTGAACCTCTCCATATGGTCTGTTCAATAAAATATCTCGGTATTATCATCGACAATTTTCTGAGATTGCAGGAGCACATTGAATTGACAGCGAAGAAAATGCTTAAATTAATATATATATATTTAAAATTTTAAGAAATATATTAAATGAACGAACATTAAAAATGATCTATGTATTCTGCGTTAGTTCAGAGTGTTCTTGCATATGGACAGATCGTGTGGGGGGGGGGGCGCAAAAACATTGTTATATCCTTTAGTCAAATCGCAAAAATGTATATTGAGAACCATATGTAAGAAACCGTATAGGTACCCATCGGAAGAATTATTTAAACAATTCAATGTACCTACTTGATGTCAGACAACTTTACATACGAACAATAGTTTCACATTTCAACAAAGACAGAAGTACAAGTAATACTACGGGTAAAACGTATACAGCACAAGACATCGACATAACTTTCTACCACCTTGGACACGTACTACTTACGGACAAAGACATTGCAGATATCTTGATACAAAAATATTTAATATTATCAATAACGATACACTACCCTCTTCCACGCACAACAATTTCAAGCGTTTGGTAACACTTTGGCTTATGAATAAGGGCAGACAGGGATCGGAAACAGCACTAAAACACATTTTAACTTAAATTTGCACACATATATATTAAACATCGAAATTATCTTACAAATCCAGTAAAAATATATTTTTTTTGTTATGTATCTTACTAAAATACCCTCAATATCTAACCTTTGTCTAAATGCTTTATGAGTACTACCTCAGAACAGGCATTCAGCCTAGTGAGATAGTAAAATTTCAATATTTTTATTATGTATACTTTTTATGAAATGTACTGTATTGAAATATGTAAATAAATAAAATAAAATAAAATATAAAAATGGATGTTGGTATATTTGTTTGAACAAATAAATATATAACTATTGTATGTATTTACATATTATATAAAAATGGATGTATGTACGTTTTTTTGAATAATTAAATAATTAATAATTAAATATCTAATAACCCAAGAGATGGAAGGATAGCTGGACTTCGTCATCCCAGGAGGCATAGTTTCTGAAGAACAGACCAACTAGGTCTACTAAACGAAGAAGAAGAAGAAAAAGAATAATAAACCTATACATATATGTATAAATAACGGTGAAGTGACTGAATAGGGACGGAAGGAAATGAAGGGACTGTAGGGATGGAAGGGAATGAAAAGACGGAATTATAATTAACGATTCTAGATAATAGGTATGTTAAAAAATAAAAAGGAAACATACATATCAAACATTTTTATATATTTGGAGGTACATAATTAAACAGGCAGGACAACGTCTGACGGGGGTTTAAAATATATACATATATATACATTTCCTAAAGTAAGAATTAATGCTTGTACTATAGGTGAACGAAATTGGACGAAATTTGTATACTTTTTCTATTCTAACGTTCCTATTTGTAGTTACCAATACAATTGAGAATCTAAGTGTCGCTGTTTCTGACTGAAAAATAGTCTTTGTCCGAAGTTGACTGAACTGAGAAACAAAAAGAAGGAGCCACATATATAGAGGTTGGGTGTATTAGTACAACTCCGAGGTGCAATAAAAACGTTTAAAGAATAAATCACGGGAAACGACTAAACCCACCGCAGTTGGACTTACGAGCATCTCAGGAGCTGTATAAAAATCTCCTCAGTTCACACCAAACAGCTCTCTGATTGAGACATCCTTCGACATCACACCGCTGTCTCCATATAAAAACGTATCTCACGTCTTTGATGACGATAACACCAGTTTTACCACGAAAAGCGGACGGTGTGGTTTTGAAGGTAAAAACCAATTGGATTTTGGCCAACGCTTTACTTCTCGCCACCAAGTCACACCACAAAGTATTCTCCTTCTTCTTCGTTTAGTAGACCTAGTTGGTCCGTTCTTCAGAAACTATGACCCGAATGCACAGTCCTAGGTACCTAAATACTAACTCCTAACCTCACTGGAGTATTAAGTATTCTTAAGTTAGCAATTGCGTTGCAGAGACATCCCTAACTAAATATTCTTCTTTAAGTGCCATGTTGGGTCCCCCCAACGTCGGCGATCACTCCGGCGAATGTCTCCCTGTCCTGGGCTACTCAGAACAGCTCCTCCACACTCCGGATGCCTAACTAAATACTACGCCAAAACTTAAGGTCGATGGGGCGTAGAATTTCACATTATTGTGTATGAAGAAAAGAGATAACACTCGTAAGGTTCCTCGCTGTCAACATTACTTTTTGACAATTCGCAAATGTTAGTTTACGCCGATGCGCATGCGCCAAGTATTTAGATATGTCTCTGCAATGCAATTCTCAAAAAAAAAAACGTAGCATCCTCCATTTAGGAAGCCACGTGATCTCCTAACTTAAGTGAGTGACTGTGCAATGAAAACATGGTTAGTATTGAGGTAGGACTCTGCATTCAGACCTATGCCTCCTGGGATGAAGAAGTCCAGCTATCCTTCCAGGTCTTTCGGGTAGGCGGCGAGCAGAGGGGATTTCATTCGCCGCTATAATATATCACTGTCCATCTTCCAATGATAATCCTCCAATGCCTTCTTCTGGATCTACTCCACCGAACGATGTCCTCTTTTCCACATGTTTTCCTTATTTGAACATTGGGAACACGATCTCGGAGAGTTTTACCAGTGATTGACCTAAGTACCTTCATCTCCGTTGTACTTAATAGCCCCTTGGTTCGTACAGTGTCTGCTCGCGTTTCCACAGCATACGTTATGATCGGTAGCACGCATGTTAATATATTCTGACCTTACTGTCAATACGCATGTGTTTATTTTTCCAGATCATATTTTTCAAACATCCAGATACGACAGATGCTTTATTGACTTGTTATGGCTGCAGATCTCTACTCCTAAATATTTGAAACAAAGTATTCAAATTTTGTAAATATATATTGAGTAATAGCCAACAGGAAAAAACAGGAAATAGTGGACAAGTATTAAAATCTATTTGTGCGTTAATCAAAGGAATTTTGTTCTTCTTTTTCTTGTGTCATAACAGGTCCCCCCCGACGCGTCATTGAAGACCATAACTCAATAAATGTTACTATTATATTTTACTCTTCATTTCTAATGAATCAAGTTTATCTTATGTCATACCTTTTTATTTTTCACTAACCCAAGGGGATATAGGTACTGGGGAGTTATGATTTTCGAATTTTTAAGTGTATTTTTTTTAATGCAGATTATCAACAAGTATCATGCTGAAATTGAATTCTGAAAGTTTCATCACAGTGTATCTGTGTGTGTGTGCTATATGCTGTGTGCTATATACTAAAGTACTCATTTGATTCTTTTCAATTTTCGCAAATTTGTATACTTAATCCTCACTTAGACCTCATTACATTTAGAAGGATATCTGAAAAGTGCATCTCAATTTTTAACTGTCAAATATTTCAAAGTGACCCCTAGCTCGGGAAACATAAAATTTTAAATTTGAGATTTGGTAAAAAGGCACATCACTTTTATAAAATGTCATTGAAGAAATATCAACTATTCTTAATAAAATATTTAAATTAAAAAATATTGGAGAAAATCATTTCATTAAAATGTTGAAAATTTTCCATACAAAATTTGAATACTTTACGGAGTGATTTGGAAGTGAGTAGTAAACCGTTGGCCACAACCCACTCGTTTTTAAATATGTATTAGATTGATCCAAGTTTGTGAATTAAAAGGATGTTCACTCAAAAAAGTGCGTCGCAAAGTGCCTTATTTATTTATTGCTTCTTGGGCAACTAACAGGTACTATGTCAAATATTTATTTAACACGCACCCAATAACAAGTTGACATATTCTGGAGACTTACGGTATTAATCGTCTCACAGATCCAGACTGAAAACACAATCTAAAACTGTGTCTCCGCCGGGAATCGAACCCGGGACCCATGGATCAGCAGTCAGATACCCAACCAACTGAGACACGAAGGCCGTCTTATTTTCAAATTGTTTTTTTTCAGAACAGTAAGTTTAGTTTGTTTCTATGAGCCAACAAATAAGCTATAGGGCTCTTAGAAAAATCTTGTAAAACGTGTTTTTTTTAATTATTCATACTATTAAAAACACGCTTAGAATTTTTACAACCATGACTCTCCACTATTTCATAGAAGTGTAGAGTAAAAACTGATGATAAAAAGTGTTATTTGAAAAGAAACAGAAAAGGTTATTTTTTTCTTCCTCTCTCGGATATTTAATTAATCAGAAATAATAATGAATGGTTTGGAAAATTTGGACTCGATTCATTTCGCAATTCGTTTTTGAATTTAATTATAGATGAACGGACTTTGAATTCGATTCCGAGCTTAATCGATTTTTGACACGTGTTTCGAGAGTCTTGAGGGACGTTAATTTTTTTTACCGTCGGAATTTTTTCGTCCACGATAATTCGACGTCCTTCTTGTTTGAGAATTATTTTAGACCGACGGCTGTTCATTGGACCGATTTTTAAATCGTCAAATTTTAAATATGGAATACCTCGTGTTTTGTTTCATACCTTGCTTTATAATATACTTTTGACCGACCAAACAAAGCACCAAAAAAAAAAACGTGCGATATGGGAAAAGAAAATTCTCTCCGACGTAATTCTAAAGGAAAATTTCCATGAGTTGATTTTGTTAAATAATGAATGTTGATTTAAAATAGAAGGTTTTATTTTTATTAATTAAATAACACAGTTTTTATTCACGATGAGTTTTTGTTTTTAATGCCTAAGCGCTTTCACTGAACTAAGCCAGCATCATCAGAGGCAAAATTCAAACTAAATACAAAATTAAAACCAAATGTTACATAGCGAATAGGGGGTGCGTGAGGTATGAGGGAGATGGGGTGGGGTCGGGAAATCAAAGTCAATACATATGGATGAAATAAAACTGAATACAAGTACCTACTTACCTACTTAAGTAGGGGAAAACCTAATTGTACATGGTAAAATGTTCAATAAATAACAGATACATACTACAATTATAACAATGAATAAAGACCGAATATATTTATTATTGCATATGCGCAAACATTGGATTTTTTCCCTGTCGGGAGTTAAAGATATTTTTAAATAGATTTTTAATTATCTCAATAGAGACGAAGTTGGAATATTTACTAGGAGAACCGGGAAATCAAGGTACATACAGGGCTTACGACCTGTCATCGGCTGGTTTACGCGATCACTTTATGCGCTTGCGCAACGTTCACCAATTATGCCTTTTTAATGAGATCCCTATTAAATCAATTTTTGAAAGTTCTATATATTGCAATACTGAAATTCTTTTCGCTTGAGGAAATAAGGATTTTTAGTACAGCCATCTATGTGTGAAATTATGAACAACATTCTTATTATTTTTATTTATTTTTGTTGTAACGCCATCTATTGAGAGAATCGGTTTTTTGTAAATAATGAAAGCAGCAATTCTTATACACAAGTGACACTTGTGTATGCATAAATGGCTATAGTAAAAATCCTTATTTTCTCAAGCAAAAAGAATTTCAGTATTGCAATATATAGAACTTTCAAAAATTGAATTGATAGGGATCTCATTAAAAAGGCATAATTGGTGAACGTTACGCAAGCGCATAAAGTGATCACGTAAGCCAGCCGATGACAGGTCGTAAGCCCTGTAGGTGCCTTGATTTCCCGGTTCTCCTACAGTAAATATTCCAACTTCGTCTCTATTGAGATAATTAAAAATCTGTTAAAAAATGAATAAAGACTATTACAAGGTAGAGAATTCAACTGATATAGGTAATATTTATGATACATATTAACAAATTGCAAAAACAAAACCAATACAAATTTCAATATACATATTATTAAAGCTAGGTAAGTAGGGATATGTATAAATTACTAATGTAAAAGAATTAATAGCTAGGTATGGGAGTATATATCAGCAATGGTATCTACGCAAACCTTCCAAAGCTGGAGTTAAACAAACTTCCATCCGTCTTCAACGCTGCTGCTAGGCTAATCACCGGAACCGCGACATTCTCACACATATCCCACCATCTACGAAATCTTCACTGGCTAAAAGTGCCAGAGAGAATCCAGTACAAATTATGTTTGTTGACTTTCAAAGCGATCCATGGCATGGCTCCCACGTATCTTTCAGACTTCTGCATCCCTCTCACCGTAAACGAGCGACAGCAAACACTTCGATCAGTCACCACATCCGTGATTGGCAAGTTGACTGAAATAAATAGAGTCAACACTTCAACCTTCGGTGATCGTGCTTTTGCTGTGGCTGCCTCGTGGAATAAACTACCACCTGAACTGAGGCAAATCGACAACTTAGCACTATTCAGGAAACACCAAAAAACTCATTTCTTCCGCGAGTCTTATAAAAACCTGTAATATATTCAAAGCGCCCTTGAGGTGAGGTTATCACAAAAACGGCGCTATAAAAATCATCCTAATTTATTTATTTATAAACATATAGGTACTATATTTAATAAAATGACACAATAAATATAAATATAAAAAAATGTAAATCAATTAATGCATACAAAAATAAATTGTTAAGTTGATGATATAAATAAAACCTTCTATTTTATAATTATGAACTTCCATTGTGTTAACGAATAAACCTCAATAACTTTGGCCATCGCGACTTTTCTGATATCTGACTCCTAAGCCAAAGGTCTGGGGATCGAATCACAGTGATGACACGGTTCTTTGTTGACTTTTAAATCTTGATCTGTGGACGTCTAACATCGTGTGGTAGCTTGTTCTTGAGTATAATATGTCATATATAATCATCATCTTCAGCATGACAACCCTTGATGGGTCCTAACTGCCTCCAAGAATTTTCTCCATACTGCTCTGTCGCTAGCTGCCACCATCCAGTTCTGCTGCCCCATAGCCCGACAACGCCGTCCAACGATCGTAGTTTAGGTCTCCCTACGCTTCTTCTACCGGTTGGATCATTAGACAACACCAATTTTGGGAGCTCCAGATCATCCATACGGTGTAAATGTCCCAACCAGCGTAGTCTGTTAATCTTAATGAACTTGACTACGCTGATGTCCTGGTAAAGATCATAGAGCTCGGTGTTATATCTTGTACGTCGTTAATAGGTACATGTATGCTGCATAAGATTTTTCTTTCGAAGGCGTCTACACTGTTGCTGTCCAGTCATCGTGTTTTGTTAATATTCAGGTTTATGTGGCATATGTTAAGACTGGTCTAATTAGTGTCTTGTAAAGCGTGGCTTTAGTTATTCTAGACATCAGGTGTGACTTCAATTGTCCAATGACCAATGTAACTCCGGCTAGCAGAGGGAGTCCTAGGATGAGATGGCTGGACGACATTGAGGCAGATACAAGAGCGATCGGACAAATTGGAGGAGACTTGCTGTCGACAGGGCGGGATGGTGGCAGTTTCTTGAAGAGGTCAAGGCCCACACCGGGCTGTAGTGCCATTGCTGTAAACGAAGCAATTTGTGCAAAAATAGAGTAGTATGGCACTCGGTTCTCTCTGTTAATCCCGTAAGGGACAAAACGTGATGCTATGTATGTATTTGCGATGGCATATGTGATGGTATGTATGTATTTGCGATGGCATATGTGATGGTATGTATGTATTTGCGATGGCATATGTGATGGTATGTATGTATTTGCGATGGCATATATGATGGTATGTATGTATTTGAGAACTAAAATGTATCAAATGTTTGACGTCGTAGTGTTAAGGATGTTATGGACGCATGTACTTTACATATGTTATTATTATTTTTATATTTTCTCTTTCGTACTAAAATCCTGATTGTCTTATAAATTTTATGCTGTCTTGATTTGATCTGAGACTCGACTGGATATGACTGACGAACCTTGAATGTGACCACATCAGTTCGGTATTCCCAAGAGATACTATTTCTGATTTGTGCAATTATTAAATAAAAATGACAAGATATGTTTGAGCATTTCATGATGACTCCAATTTACTTTTATACAAAACAATAGTTTAGTTGATATACATACATACCTAGTATAGTTGCTTATTAAAAATGCAAATAGGTACGTCTCCAGAATGTGGCAATTTGTTATTGGGTGCGCGTTAAATAAATATTTTACAAAGTACCTGTTAGTTGCCCGAAAAGCAATATTAAATTTAAAAAAATGTCTCCTGTGAAATATTATAATAATATGTACAGTGCTAGCCCTAGAACAGGTTTACCTAGGTGGGCAGCAGTTGTCGATTATTAATGAAGCATATTTTATAAATAGTGTGATAAAAAACATACTTTTTTTGTTTAATTTGTTTATCTGTACTATTTTTTATATCTTTAAATAAATAAACACAAGAATAATATATGATTTATTTGATTGAAATACTAAATAATAACTAAGAATCAATGGAGAATGACTGGCAGAGAGAATGTTCAAGATGATAAAGAATAGAAGCAAAGGCCAAAAAGCTGACACAGCAATCTGAATGAGATTTGGAAAGTTGCAAAGTGTGGTGAGGACTATGGACACAGAAATAAGAGAAGAGTTTTCATGTGAAGATTTATGGTACCAGATTGTGGAACTCAACCCCAATAGCCGTAAAGAATTCCCACACACTTCTTTAACTTACGTACATTTTATACTGGATACTTGATACTTTTTATACTAGATACTTGATACTTTTTCTTTTTCTTAACATTTGTCCCATTTGATGGCGCATACATAATACACATATTTTATTTATTTATTTATTTATTTATTTATTATTAAGGACCACTTACAGCTAACAAGTTATTATACATCAATAGGTTCATAAAATAAGAAAAAGCTAATATAAAACTGGTCAGCCAATTACAAGTGGCCACATTCTGTATTAAAAATTGGCTATAATTCCATATTCTATAATTGTATGTTCTTTATGTGTTCTTTCAGAGTTTTGCAAGGGGCTGTTATAGTCCCCATAACCAAAACGTGTTGTGGTGGGAGAAGAACAGTGGAAGGTAATGATTTTTTAATTTAAACGGCTATAATTTCTAGACAGATTCTATGACCGACCGCCGTGACACAGATGGTAAGCAATTCGGTTTCTGTGCGGGCGTCCTGAGTTCTATTCCCAGCAGAGTATAAAATTATTTAAATAATTTCTCACGCAAATATTGCTTCTATGTGCTGGAAACACTGGGTAGTTGGAAGAAATTGCCATACGGCAATAAACTCGCTACTTGCACAGGGCGCAAAGAAGTGTATTATTAATATTATGACTGTTAATGATTATGCATTGTGAAATTATCCAATTTTATGACTTTTTTACAGACCATGAGTACAATTAAAATATACATATGTTGTGTTGTTTTATAATTTTCTTATAATTCAATTTAACAACTAACTTGAAGTTAGCAGGAAGCGATCAGCCAAGATGGTGGTTGTTGGTTTTGCCAATATTAAATATGTACCTACACCATAATATATATCATATATTTAAGAAATTTAAAAAGAGCGGGTTGTGGCCAACGCTATACTCTTCACTACCAAGTCACCACAAAGTATTTAAATTTTGTATAGACATTTTTCAGCATTTTCGTGAAATGGGTTTGTTAGTTGATTTTTTGTTTTAGTATTTTATTATAAAAAGGTGCATTTTTAGTAATGTGTTAGTAAAAGTATCAAATTTTAATTTTCCTGAGCTTGGGGTCACTTTGAAATATTTGACAGTTAAAAAAATAAGAGGCACTGATCAGATATCCTTCAAAGTCAAATGGGATCTAAGCGTGTATTAGACATACAAAATCATTAAATTTGAAAATAATCGAATGAGTACCTACATACTTCAGTCTATAATTGATAAAGTAAAATGAACACGCCGTACATAGCACATAGCACATAGCACATAGCACACACACACACACACACACACACACACACACACACACACACACACACACACACACACACACACACACACACACACACACACACACACACACACACACACACACACACACACACACACACACACACACACACACACACACACACACACACACACACACACACACACACACACACACACACACACACACACACACACACACACACACACACACACACACACACACACACACACACACACACACACACACACACACACACACACACACACACACACACACACACACACACACACACACACACACACACACACACACACACACACACACACACACACACACACACACACACACACACACACACACACACACACACACACACACACACACACACACACACACACACACACACACACACACACACACACACACACACACACACACACACACACACACACACACACACACACACACACACACACACACACACACACACACACACACACACACACACACACACACACACACACACACACACACACACACACACACACACACACACACACACACACACACACACACACACACACACACACGAAAAAATAGCCTTACAAGTTGCGAAATCATAACTCCCCACTATTCCCCATTCTAATGAAAAAAGAATGACCGGATCAAGAAAAGGGTTAAAAGTTATCGCTTAATATTATCGCAAAGCGGTAAGCGCGCTGGGTTAGTAATCCAGTGGTCGCGAGTTCGAATCCTGCCTCGACCGATCTCGTTCACCTATAGGACAAGCATTTATGCTTAGTTTAGGGAACGTAGGAAGATGTATATGTACTTGTTTAACAAGGACATATTCATTTTTATTTAAAAAAAAAAAAAAAAATTATTTGTATTTAAAAACTTATGTATGGGACAGGAGTAAATAACATACAATTTATATTCGCATACTCATAGTTACATACACATATCATATAAGTATATACACGATAATTATTTAATAAATTAACAAACATTTTATTAAAATCTTAATAGAGACGAAGTTGGGATATTGTAGAAGAACCAGGAACTCGGGGCACCTACAGGGCTTACGACCTGTCATCGGCTGGTTTACGTGCATAATTGCATAATTACGGGCATAAATGGTGAACGTTTCGCAAGCGCATAAAGTGATCACGTAAACCAACCGATAACAGGTCGTAAGCCCTGTAGGTGCCTCGAGTTCCTGGTTCTTCTACAATTACCCAACTTCGTCTCTATTGAAATGTAAAAAAGTGTTCGTTAGTAAAAATATGTTTTGACTCCCGAAAGGGAAAAAAATCCAATGTTTGCGTAGGTATATGCAATTACAAAAAAATTCGTTTTAATAAATTTTTAATTAAATTTAACTTACAGCTAAAACAGATGTTTAAGGCCCGAATTTATAAAACGTACTAAGAATTTTCTCAAAGCTTAACACGACAAATTCCATACATTTCTGTGTGCTAAGTATTGATTTGAGCACTGAGAATGCTTTATAAATACGGACCTAAAGTTCTTTTTGCATGCACAGTAAAAAAATAAGGGGGTTTTAATAACTTCCTCCGTTATTGGAAGTCGAGTAAAAATAGAACACAGTGTTTTCCCACAGATTCGATTTTTTACGACCGAACGATTATGCTGAGGTGTCTCGTCATTGTAAGATGTAAATGAAACTAATCTTAACCACGACTAATCCAACACACTGTGATCTATTTCATTTGTTAAACTTATAAAACATTTCCAGTATGTTAGCACAAACAGTTTCTTCTTCTTTTCTTCCTTGACTTCTTGTCTGAGGATGGCGTCTACACTCAATCAATCGCTGAACGGTCCGCCCCCGTGTAGGACGGTCTTGGGCAGATCGTACATAGGTTTTCGGCTTCAGTGATAGCAGATCCTACAGCGGAATTGACAAGGTCGTTCTATTTTGACCTCTGGATCTTATATCCTTCTTCTTTATTTATATAAGATTAAGTAAATTAATTTAGAGCTGATGAAGTTTCCATATATATAAAAAGATTAATTTCTTTGCGACAATTATTGTATCAGTCAAATATTTCAAACTTTTCGAATTATTTTTGCAAAGAACACTGAGGTACAAATTTAATGAAATGAAATAAAATTAGCTGTTCTTGGAGTTATGGCTACGCAAGGGACACGAGCTATTAGAATTTTGGTCCATTATACCTTCTCTTCCGAAGAAACGCACTACGTAGCGTCGGGGAGAGTTTGCAATCTGTTCAGGAAAATATTAATTCGAGTTTAAAAAGACCCGGGTTGTAAGAAGGCGCAAACACACGGCCTTCGTGGCTCAGTTGGTTGGGTATCTGACTGCTGATCCAAAGATCCCGGGTTCGATTCCCGGTGGAGACACATTTTTTAATTGTTTTTTCAGTCTGGATCTGTGAGACGATTTAATATCTTAAGTCTCCAGTATGTAGCAACTTGTTATTGGGTGCGTGTTTAGTAAATATTTGACATAATAGGTACCTGTTGATTGCCAGAGAAGCAATATTAAATAAATAAATAAACACACAATTCGGAAGATCGTTCCACAGCCGGGCTGCTGTGTTAATAAAAGAGGTCAAGAAGCGACTGGTTCGTTTATTTATTTATTTATTTAGGTTAAAGTTGGACAAAAAACAGCGTTAAAACATAGTACAATACAATAGTAACATCAAGTATTAAGGCCTATTACATTTTGTCGTTATGATTAATATAAAATAATACAAGTTTGCAAAAAATAAAATATGATCATAGGTTGGTATGTAGGTAAGAGCAACATTTCAAGTTAACAATGATTTAAAACATAATACCTATTCAACTAAAAGGAAAAAAAGAAAAAAGAGAAATTAATGCCGTCAAGGTTTCCTATAATAAGCGGTTATTGATCTTCTTTTGTTATTGAGTATTTGAATGTTGTGGAGCTGAGGTGGAAGATGTCAAACTCTTGAAATCTGTTATTGTATGTATCGCACATTCTATAAATTGTCATGTTTTGTGCGTAATTGGTGCGATGAATTGGAAGGTGGAATAAATGTGTATGTCTAGTTCTGCGAGTAGGAATATTTAATTAAATGGTATTGAGTATTGAAGGTTTTGAAGGACTAAAAAAAAACTATAGCGAAACCGAGGTTTTAAATGGCTACAGTTGCAAGGGGAAAAATTCCAAGAAATACTATAACCTTAGCAATCACGCACGAAAACAAATTAGTGGGTTATTACGGCCAATATATTATGACCAGTGATTCCAGTGGAACGATGATAATAATAATATCCATTCCAAATGTTCCTCAGTTTATCCCTGATATTATGCTGTCTGGATTCACACAACCTCAAACACCCACTGAAAATAAATAAGCAGACCACGTACGGGTCCTTTCTTTCCACTGTACTTGTGATGAAAAGCAATTTTAACCCCATCCTATCGATCCCCTCCACAACCACCCTGTTTAATTCCTCTTTTTCTTTTCCCAAAGACTCTCTCTCTCTCTCTCTCTCTCTGCCTTATCACTCTCCACTCCGTGAGGAGCATTTCGTTATTAGGCCCAGTGGAGGATTTGGTCGGTTACAAACTCTCTGATCGAACCAAATTGGATTTGGCCAAATATAATTAGGAGGGTTATACTGGAAAATAACTATTACTGGCAGAAAACCAAAGAAACACCTTAATACTACATGGATTCTCATCTAGTATATCAAAGTCATACATATCACGAAGGACTTTGTTAATTGTCTCAATAATGACCATTAGCCGATATTAATTTAGAAATATACAACTCCGTAAATGATATAAAAATTGAATGGGAACAAGTATGATCAAAAATATTATATTTTGTTCCAAAAAATAAAGTACATTTTATGTTTGACGACACTGACGCTGACATAAATGTCGACACTGACATAAATGTCGAAACTGACGCTGACATAAATGTCGAAACTGACGCTGACATAAATGTCGACACTGACGCTGACATAAATGACGAAACTGACGCTGACATAAATGTCGACACTGACATAAATGTCGAAACTAACGCTGACATAAATGTCGAAACTGACACTGACATAAATGTCGAAACTGACGCTGACATAAATGTCGAAACTGACGCTGACATAAATTTCGACAATGACGCTGACATAAATGTCGAAACTGACGCTGACATAAATGTCGACACTGACATAAATGTCGAAACTAACGCTGACATAAATGTCGACACTGACGCTGACATAAATGTCTACACTGATATAAAAGTCGACACTTACGCTGATATACATGTCTATACTAGTGTCGATAGCGTCCACATGGAATTTTTTTTTTGCGTCGACATCAAGGTGTACAGTCAGTTTCTCAGCTCAAGTGTACTGGACACGGTAATATCCTGCCTACACGGGTGTGACATCAACACGTTGTCACGAAGGTGTACATACATACATGGACGCTCAATCTATAAACTCGAGTGTCTAGTATCATCGTGTATTCCGAGCTTAATATTACTGATCTCATTCATATACGGGCAAATTATGTCTTTTATATATATATTTTTTATGCAAACTATTATATTTTCTTCAGTTAGAAGGGAATTTAGTATTTTTAGCTAAAACATTGAATTTTACTTATGCAATTTTTAAATGATTAAAATTATTAGTCTCCGAAGTAAAGACAAGGATCGAGATGGCGAGATCAACCTTCTACGAAATACGAAAACTTCTTCACAACATCGAGATCTAAAGCTAAGTTCAAGATGGAGAGCTGTTAAAGCGTACATGTTGTCAGTACTATTGTATGGAGTGGAAGGTTGGACCATCAAAATCTCATCAGTAAATAAAATCAAAGCATTCGAGATGTGGCTATACAGAAGATTGATGCGCGTCTCATGAGTTGATGAGTAGAGTCTCCAATGAAAGAGTCCTAAATATGATGGAGACAGATAGAGAGATACTGACTACTGACAAAAGACGCAAAGCCGCATATACTGGTCACATTTTCCGTTGTGTTAGATATGCCTTTCTACAACGTTTAGTGCAAGGAAAGATAGAAGGAAGACGGAGTATGGGGCGTAATAGAATATCATCGGATTATTAGGTCACTAATTAGTTGGAACAAGATGAGATGAGTTCGGTGTGATGGTCGCCAATCTCCAATGGAAGAGCACAAGAATAAGTAGAAGTTTTCGAATTGAGGCAGCTTGTTATTAGTATATTTAACGAAAATCTAAATGATTTCAAAGAAATACATTTATGATAAATAGGTACCTACATAATTTTCTTAGGGATTTAAATTCCAAAACTAGATTTTCATTTTTACTCAAAAGTTTAGGTACTTCGTTTTCAGATATTTTGTGTTTTTGTGCACTCTGTTGAAAGTTTTTCTGTGGCACTGTCATTGTTTGTGTATTATCTCTCTTTGACAAAGCAACTTCAACAACAGTTCCAAGAAGTGAAGAAATATCTTTGGGAGCTGAAAACAACTTCTACAACACTATATATGAAATGTTATTAACATATAATGCACAGAAACTGCCACGTCTAGAATAGACAAGTTAGTTTCCCTTAGTTAACTTGTATCTTTGACAAAACAGTTCAAAGCTTCTTAGTTTGATAAAAAAGAAACTGTTGCGAATTTGAAAACGCATTTCAAATCTTAGGTGATGTAAAATAAAACAAATCTGACATTTCACATAGCTGAATAATGTATCATTCTACTTTTTCTTAAACTGGTTGAGGGCCACTAGGGTCGGTTTGTGCAGAGTTTGCTGTCTCATAAAATGCGGGCTAAAAGCATCTGTCAACTTTTTGGAGGGTCGGAGTATCTTCCAGGCATCCCTCCTAACTCTGTTTATTCAAGTATAATTAACTTTATGATGTACAGACATGGACTATAAGAAAGTCAGAGAAGTGGTGTTGTTGGAGAATACTGTGAATACCACGGACTACTAGACGATCCAATATGTCCATACTATGAAAAAAGATCGATTGTCAATCTGCCTTCAGCGAATAGCCCCAAATGACCTCGAGAAGCTCATCATAATGGGATACGTGGAGGGTAAAATATCCAGAGATCATTTCGGTCTGTTCTGTACAAGAAGGTAAGACGGTCCATTCGGTTTGTTCTGTACAAGAAGGTAAGACGGTCCATTCGGCGCGCGGCGGATGGTTGGTAGCCGCAATCCTCAGATATTTATTAATTTAGGTAATTAGTTATTTATTTAATAATTTATCTTTTATTTATTTATTTATATATTTACATATTTATTTTTTTATATATATATTTATTTATTTATTCGTGTATTCATTTAGTTATTTTTAAAATAATTAATTAATTAATTTATGTTTTTGTTTTTTGTTTGTTTATTATTATTTATTTATTTAGTATAGTTAACGGCCTAAAAGTCTTTTTTTAAGTTTTTTGGTCACATAGCTCGTAGAGGGGAAGGCAGCCTTGAAAAGCTGATTATGGTCGGAAAAGCGTCGGGAACAAGACCGAGAGGTAGATCGCCGATGCGCTGGTCCGACCAAATAAAACAAAATATCCCTGCCTCGACACTCCATAGAGCCGTACATATGGCAACAGATAGGACGACCTGGAGAGCAATGGTCCGCAACAGAGTACATGATGGCCACGACCCTCAGCATTGAGGACGATGAGTGGTAAGGTAAGGTAAGTTTTTTACACATATACCTACTATTGAATGAAATTCAAACATGATAAATACGTACAAAAAACAAGAAAAGGAACAAGAAATAATTTAGGTACATTATTTAAATCACGGCTCTAAAGAAGATAAGAGTGGAAGCACTTTTCTATGCCGGTATCTCTCAATGTAGGTATATCAGTTTATTTAATTATTTTTTCTTGTTTTTTCTAAGTTATTAATAATTCATAATTAAATTCAAAAACTACTTACATCGACATGGATTCCAGGAAGTGAAAAGACCATGGCTGGAGGACTCTCCTTGGGAACGTATCTGTAGAACTCGTCTTCGTTCCTGTACCATCTGATGGAATATAGCTGTGCACCCTCGAGGTCGTAGGGACACCGCAGGGTGGCCGAACCACCAGACTTGACAGCACCGCCACCCGACATGGTAAGCAGCTTGAGAGCGTATGTCGCACCTGGAAAGAGATAATTGAAGTTGTTCAAACGAGGCAGACAACTATTTGTATACAAATCATCATCACTGGCTCTACAGTCAGCTACGGACCCTGACCTCCTCCAGAAATCGTTTCCATCCCTCCCTATCGATCGCCAGTCTTCTCTAATTTATCTGGTCCGTTTACTATTATTTGTTTACATATTTATTTATTAATATTATAAATGATCATCGATCGGTTCTTATGAGTAATGGACGCATTTTATCCTATATTACCCACGGATTAGTATGATTTAATTATTTAAATTCTGCTTTATTACTTTGATAATAACGGGGTCTTAAAAAGGTTTGAAAAATGAACAATGCGCAAAAATAAAAATTTAACAATAATAAATAAGAATTACATATGCGGTGAATATGTACATTCGTACATCTTGATGTCGTGCGATTCGCACTAGGACGAAATCAGTAACCTAGTTACAGTCGTGCAATTTGCACTAGGACGGGGTCAGTAACCAAGTTACTGTTAGTCCAATTTACACTAACCGAGGTCAGTAATCTTGTTGTCGTGCAATTTGCACTATTACGAGATCAGTAACCTAGTTACTGTCGTGCAATTTGCACTATCAGTAACCTAGTTACTGATAGTGCAATTTACACTAACCGAGGTCAGTAATCTTGCTGTCGTGCAATTTGCAATGGTATGAGATCAGTAACCTAGTAACTGTCATGCAATTTGCACTAGGACGGGGTCAGTAACCTAGTTACTGTTAGTGCAATTCACACTAACCGAGGTCAGTAATCTTGTTGTCGTGTAATTTGCACTAGTACGAGGTCAGTAACCTAGTTACTGTCGTGCAATTTGCACTAGCACGGGGTCAGTAACCTAGTTACTGTTAGTGCAATTCACACTAACCGATGTCAGTAATCTTGTTGTCGTGTAATTTGCACTAGTACGAGGTCAGTAACTTACCAGAATATCGACAACAATACGAATACAAAAGGGTAGAAAATTCGAGAACCACCATGGACATTGACCCCTTACTCATTTAATTACCTCCCTGGTGGTAAAAAAGGCAAGGCAGCTCTTGACATATTATGTATCATCGTAGTTACTAAAGGTACCAGTTCGCTGCGCGACAGAGACCGGAGACAGAGACAGGAGACCGAGAGCGTTAATTGATTGTATGAAATTGTATGAACACCAGTTCGCGAGCGAGACCGGGACCGGAGACCGAGACAGCAAAGTGGTCCCCTCCATACAAAAGTGGTGTCTCTCTGAGTATCACGTGGTTTCTCTGAGAATCACGTGACCGAACAATGTCAGAGTGACATTTATCATCAATATTATATCAGGTCAAGATTTCATTTTTTCGCATTGTTTTTTGGAGTAAATTTAATACAATAGTATTTTATTTATCTGAGAGTACATTCTGAACATATTTTCATCAAACAATAAATTTCTGTATCAAAATGAAAACGATCTTTCTTTCCCTCTAGTTGTGTATAATTTGTTTACAGCCATTCTTCGTTTTGTTTTGTCCAAATGTCGATTTGTTCAAGAGAACTTTATTCTCTTAACATATCGACAATGTTTCAAGCCAGGATACGCGATATTTGTATGTAGGCATGTAGGGTCTATATTTTTTGCGGCTTTTTCAACTTTGAAGTAAAAAAACACCTACTTAGAGGCTTCGCAGCATATATGTATGTTCTATATACGGATTTTCTCAGAATTCGGAGTAGAACATAGTGTGTGTGTGTGTGTGATGTGCGCGCGCGCGCGTGTGTGTGTGTATGTGTGTGTGTGAACATTTTTTCCTAAGAAAAATATGTGTTTAACTGCCTATATTTCCAAAGTTTTTAAAAATATCGAAAAAGGCCGAAACACCTCAACTAGATAATTTAATTTTCTATAAAAAAAATTAACATTGTAGTAGTACACCTTTATTTTTTTTAACAATTTTTATAAAAATTGAATTTAGTGCATTTGAATCGCTTCATACAATTTGTATTGCAGTCGCCTATACACAATATCTAAGAAGACTTAATAGTTTGATAATTAATCTCCAAACATACATACTGACTGACCTCCATATTATCCTATCTTGACATACGTGTGTTGTATAGATAACAAAATTTCTTAAAATATTTAATAATTTGGATTTATGTGTTTATAGTTTGGTACTTATTCTTCAACTATACATACTATCGCAATCGACAGCTGGATCTCATGTGTTACATGCAACTAATAATAATAATACAACAGTAAATCATCATCTTTTTCTTCTTCTATATATATATATATATATATATATATATATATATATATATATATATATATATATATATATATATATATATATATATATATATATATATATATATATATATATATATATATATATATATATATATATATATATATATATATATATATATATATATATATATATATATATATATATATATATATATATATATATATATATATATATATATATATATATATATATATATATATATATATATATATATATATATATATATATATATATATATATATGTTATAATATTTTTATCTCGGTTTTCCCGTGTCAGTAGGTCTTGACTAAGACCATTTGTCTTCCGACGTTTCGCCTGAATATCACCAGGCATTTTCAAGGACTTAACGAAAAGCACGCGCGCGACACACGTCTACTCACACTGAAAGCTCACCGTCAAGTGACTCGTAGCGTACAAGATGGCCGCTTATGTCAAATATTGTTAGCGCGACGTGATTGGCTCCTTGTGACACGCCCACCTGCTGTCGTGTTCGTTGGTAATAATATTTTATCATTATTTTTGTGTTGTGATTTATTGTTAATTTTAGTTGTGACATTAATATTATTATTGTTGTGTTTTGGGGTTATTTTCGCTATGGTATTATTAATATTATTATTGTATTGTTTGTCATATAAAATGTTCTTCCAGGTACTAGGCAAACGAACTCCGTCGTCCCGATTGTTCATTATATCCCTTCTCTTATATATTTCTATAGCTTCCCTGTAAATTCTGAGAGGTTCACTGTTTAAACTTGCTATTATTTTTGAATGGTCAAAATCTATTGTATGTCCTTCTGTGAGCGAGTGTTGTACAAGTGAGGATGTAAGTTTTTTGTTTCTCATGTCGACTCTGTGCTCCGCTATTCGTGCTTCAACTTTTCGATTGGTTCTTCCTACATAAGTCTTATTGCACGATCCGCACGGTATTTCATATACTCCATGAGCTTCAAGTGGAATGATGTCTTTCGGGTTTCTTAGAAAGGTTGATATTTTATTTGTTGTGCTGAAAACGGTACGTATGTTATTTTTGTTTAATAGACGGCTGATTTTATCGGTGACGCCTTTGATATATGGTAGTCGGGCTGTTGATAATGGTGTTTCATTGGATTTTTCTTTCACTGTTTTTGGACTCTTTAATGCTTTGTTTATTATATAGTCTGAGAAACCATTACAACGTAGAGCATTTTTCGTGTATTCTAATTCTTGTTTTTTATGCTCGTGGTCTGCAATTCTTTTTGATCTTGTTATTAGTGTTTTTGCGACTGAGCATATTTGTGCGGGGTGATGATTGGACGTTGCGTGTAGGTATCTATCGGTGTGTGTGGGCTTTCTATATACTGTGTGCCCCAGTTTACCGTTTGCTTTTTTTAACACTAAAACATCTAAGAAAGGTATTTGTCTGTTATTTTCCTTCTCCATTGTAAACTTTATATCTTTATGAATGCTGTTAATAGTGTTCAAAAAATTATTTAATTCTTCTTCTCCGTGAGACCATACTACGAATGTGTCATCCACATATCTTAGCCATTTCTTTGGTTTGAGTATTACTTTCTTTAAGACTTCTTCTTCAAACCTCGTCATAAATAAGTTGGCGACTGCTGGTGACAATGACAAACCCATAGGTGCTCCTTTTATATGTTTGTATGTCTTATTGTTGTAATAAAAAAATGTGTTATTTAAACAGTGATAAAATAAATTTAAAATATCGTCTGTGGTATTGAGTGTTTCTTTGATTATGTCTAGTGTCTCGTTAATTGGAATATTTGTAAATAAAGAAACAACGTCAAAACTCACAAGAATATCTGTACTTTCCAACATAGGAGTCTGCGGATTCTACATAGGGCTGCAACATATTCGCGAGGAATTTAGAAAGCATTTGTAACGGCGAACCAATGGAACTAACAATTGGTCTGAGAGGAATATCTTTCTTATGAATTTTTGGAAGACCATATAATTTTGGAATGCGTGACGACTTCTCTCGTGGAATAAGTGACTTCTTGATATCATCACTAAGTTTTGTTTCCATTATTTTAGTTTTCGTGGTTTTCTCAAGATACGTGATTGGGTTGCTTGCATGTATTTTGTATGCTGGGTCTTCAAGGATATCGGTCATTTTCGATTTATAATCTTCACTGTTCATCACTACTGTGGCATTGCCTTTATCAGCTGGATTATCAAATCTTTGTTGTTGCGTAATTCTTTGAGGGCTATTATTTCTAGTTTTGATAAATTGCATTTGGTGGTGTATTTCGCACAAATATGCTCAGTCGCAAAAACACTAATAACAAGATCAAAAAGAATTGCAGACCACGAGCATAAAAAACAAGAATTAGAATACACGAAAAATGCTCTACGTTGTAATGGTTTCTCAGACTATATAATAAACAAAGCATTAAAGAGTCCAAAAACAGTGAAAGAAAAATCCAATGAAACACCATTATCAACAGCCCGACTACCATATATCAAAGGCGTCACCGATAAAATCAGCCGTCTATTAAACAAAAATAACATACGTACCGTTTTCAGCACAACAAATAAAATATCAACCTTTCTAAGAAACCCGAAAGACATCATTCCACTTGAAGCTCATGGAGTATATGAAATACCGTGCGGATCGTGCAATAAGACTTATGTAGGAAGAACCAATCGAAAAGTTGAAGCACGAATAGCGGAGCACAGAGTCGACATGAGAAACAAAAAACTTACATCCTCACTTGTACAACACTCGCTCACAGAAGGACATACAATAGATTTTGACCATTCAAAAATAATAGCAAGTTTAAACAGTGAACCTCTCAGAATTTACAGGGAAGCTATAGAAATATATAAGAGAAGGGATATAATGAACAATCGGGACGACGGAGTTCGTTTGCCTAGTACCTGGAAGAACATTTTATATGACAAACAATATAATAATAATATTAATAATACCATAGCGAAAATAACCCCAAAACACAACAATAATAATATTAATGTCACAACTAAAATTAACAATAAATCACAACACAAAAATAATGATAAAATATTATTACCAACGAACACGACAGGAGGTGGGCGTGTCACAAGGAGCCAATCACGTCGCGCTAACAATATTTGACATAAGCGGCCATCTTGTACGCTACGAGTCACTTGACGGTGAGCTTTCAGTGTGAGTAGACGTGTGTCGCGCGCGTGCTTTTCGTTAAGTCCTTGAAAATGCCTGGTGATATTCAGGCGAAACGTCGGAAGACAAATGGTCTTAGTCAAGACCTACTGACACGGGAAAACCGAGATAAAAATATTATAATATATATATATATATATATATATATATATATATATATATATATATATATATATATATATATATATATATATATATATATATATATATATATATATATATATATATATATATATATATATATATATATATATATATATATATATATATATATATATATATATATATATATATATATATATATATATATATATATATATATATATATATATATATATATATATATATATATATATATATATATATATATATATATATATATATATATATATATATATATATATATATATATATATATATATATATATATATATATATATATATATATATATATATATATATATATATATATATATATATATATATATGTTATATTTGATGTTTTCACGGGTGAAATATGTTATAATATTTTTATCTCGGTTTTCCCGTAAATGAAAATGCCTGGTGATATTCAGGCGAAACGTCGGAAGACAAATGGTCTTAGTCAAGACCTACTGACA
Organism: Molanna angustata; assembly: GCA_963576475.1. Classification (NCBI taxonomy): domain Eukaryota; kingdom Metazoa; phylum Arthropoda; class Insecta; order Trichoptera; family Molannidae; genus Molanna; species Molanna angustata. The sequence continues at coordinate 1,236,147 of OY754985.1, read as the reverse complement.
CGGGAAAACCGAGATAAAAATATTATAATATATATATATATATATATATATATATATATATATATATATATATATATATATATATATATATATATATATATATATATATATATATATATATATATATATATATATATATATATATATATATATATATATATATATATATATATATATATATATATATATATATATATATATATATATATATATATATAAATAAATAAATAAATAAATAAATAAATAAATAGATAAATAAATAAATAAATAAATAAATATATAAATAAATAAATAAATAAATAAATAAATAAATAAATAAATAAATAAATAAATAAATAAATAAATACATAAATAAATAAATAAAAAATAAATAAATAAATACATATTTATTGGTATTTAGTGATGAATAAAAAAAGAAAATAGTGAATGGCAGAGTAATAACACCTCACATAGCAATGAAGAAACGAAGGTGGGTACGGAATGATATTTTTTTTTTTTTTTTATTTATTTATTTAACATCTTGTTTTTTAACAATATGACAAATGGATTTACAAATTACATAATGCTATACTATGGTAAAATTGTTGTATTATCTCATCAAAAACATTAAAACCTTGTGCTTGATGAGGGAATCCTTTGAGATTAGATAATAGGTACAATTTATACATAGTTATACAACGGTGAAAAAAAAAATCAAAAAAACAAATATACATAAAAAAATTAATAGAAAACGAAAATATTTTGGTCATATCAATACATACATCATTACATACACCAGTTTAGATTGTGATATGTTTTTTTAGTATTTGTTTGAACCTTTTAAAATCATTAATCTGTTTTATTTCATCTGCGAGGAAATTTAAATTCTTTATTCCCATATAAATGTAATTGTTTTGCATTTGTCTAGTATTACATTTATTAATTATAAAATCGCTTCGGATTCGTAGTGACATATTTTTTTGAAACTTTTGCATTACATTATCTTTAAAAAATTGTAAAATTGACGTTTTTTTCATATATACCTAGATATTTCTCATGTATTTTAGAAACTTTGAATCAAAAATTAATAAAAAATAATTAAATTTGTGTTGCACACTTAACTTGTAACACAAATTTAATTATTTTTTTATTATTTTGAATATGGCACACAAATTAATTTTTGTAATAATTATAAAAGTATAATCAAATGTGTTTTTGTGGGAAATAGAAGTAATAGAGATGGAATATAGAAGGAATATTCAGAAACTATTTGACTGATATTGTTTTTTGAGTTTTTTTTATTTATTTTTAAAATAAGTAAATAATTCAAAAAATAAATTACTATTTAATATATCGTAACTAAAAAAAGGAATAGGTAGGTACCTAACTATTTTTTTATTATCCTTAAGAAAAGGACAATATTTTTAAACAGTCTCAACCAAACTTTCACAATAATTTAAATAACTTTTTCTGAATCTTTTCTATAGAATTTCTACAAAATAATGGCGTTGTTTTCCTACAAAGATAGTGCTGCGTGAATCTCTGTTGAATTTCGACGGTGGCGGCCCTCCAGCGGTCATATTAAAACGATGAAGTTTTATGTTTTTTCATAACCACCACTGCCGAAAACCTAATTCAAATTTATACGAAAACTTGAGGACAACCCCATAAATTTGAGAACAAACCTTATTGCTAAACTTTGTCGATGCATCTTTCTATGTTTCCAATATTACTAAGTAGATATGTAGGTAGGTATGTACAATTTCCCTACTCCATGAATATTAATTTGTTTGAAAACCGAAACATAATATAGTGCCTACTTTCGTATGGTCGCCATTTAGAATTCGTAACCAGTTGCATGTAATACATGAGATCCAACTGTCGATGGCGATAATATGTATAATTGAAGAATACTTACCAAACTATTAATACACAAATTAATAAATATTAAAAAAAAATTTGTTCTCTACGTAATATGTCAATATGTATGTCGGGATAGGATAGTATGGAGGTCAGTCTATTTTTCCTACCCACAATATGAAAACAGCATCATGTAAGTTTGTAAATTAAGTAGGCATCAAACTATTGAGTGAGATATTGAGTAGTGTTTACTGCCTTACAAATTGTATGAAACGATGTCGTCACTAAATTCAATTTTTATAAAAATTGTTAGAAAATGTTTGAGATGTACTAACTACTACAATGTTGATATTTTTATAGAAAATATTTTTTTTAGTTTGGGTGTCTCAACTTTTTTCGATATTTTTAAAAACTTTGGAAATATAGGTGGTTAAGTATACAAACACAAATTTATCATAAAAAAATGTTTTTCTTAGTAAAAAATGTTTGATAAACTCTAGATTAAAAACAAAAATAAAAAGAGATTTTGTATTTGTCTATATTCATACCAATTTTCAGACTTCCAGCTTATATGGTTTTTTGAGATATATGGAAAAATAAAGTAAATATACAAAAGTTGATAAGCCCTGACTGAAACAAAGATTCAAAATTCTGTAGGTGGTTATTCTTATATTTAAGTACCAAAGTAATAATGTTCTTTTTAATGTTAATATTAATTATGTTCCACAATTCAAAAATACAGCAATGTTTTTTGTTGTATTCGGATGTTTTTGTAATAATATTTTTTCGACCGCCTGACAACTAAAACATGAAATAATTTAAATCTAAAAATTATATCAATTTATGATAAAAGGAAAGGAGTTATCTTTATACCCAGTACACAATATACCAATAGGCCTTTAAGTATCTACATATTTATTCTTAAATTTTGGACTCTGTAAATTGAGTGGATCAAAAGTTATAAGGGGGGGACAGACACACAGACACACTTAATGTTCTACTCCGAATTCTGAGTAAATCCATATATATATACATATTTTTTTTTATTTTTTTATTATTGAAACCAAACAAAATATAACAATATACAACAGCTAAACAAACTTCAATCCGTCTTCAACGCTGCTGCGAGGCTAATCACCGGAGCCGCGAAATTCTCACACATATCCCACCATCTACGAAATCTTCACTGGCTTAAAGTGCCAGAGAGAATCAAGTACAAATTATGTTCCAGACTTCTGCATCCCTCTCACCGTAAACGAGCGACAACAAACACTTCGGTCAGCCACCACATCCGTGATTGGCAAGTTGACTGAAATAAATAGAGTCAACACTTCATCCTTCGGTGATCGTGCTTTTGCTGTGGCCGGACCAGCCTCGTGCAATAAACTACCACCTGAACTGAGGCAAATCGAACACTTAGCACTATTCAGGAAACACCTAAAAACTCACTTCTTCCGCGAGTCTTACAATAATCCCTAATATATTCAAAGCGCCCTTGAGGTGAGGTTATCACAAAAACGGCGCTATAAAAATAATCCAAATTTATTATTATTATACAAACAATAAAAATATTACAAAAAAGTACAATTTAAATAGGTTATATGAAACATATATACAACATCATATGCTGCGAAGCCTCGTAGTTAGTGTTTTTTGACTTCAAAGTTGGAAAAACCGTGAAAAATTTAGATCCAGCAAACATATCTCGCGAATCTTGATGCTTGATACTTTGGCGAGATGTTAAGAGAACAAAGTTCTCTTGAACAAATCAACAGTTGGATTATGTGGAGAAATCGAATATTTTTTAACGTAAACGCAAACATTTTTTCCGTGTTGTTGCCTGTTGTATTTTATATTACCCGGCTCTTACGGAATACCCGAAAACGATGATAATAGAAAAGAGTGGAATAACTATTCTAATTCGGTGCCTCACAACAAAGTAAATTACAACAAATAATATGTACGTGCTTATCAGCTACAATAGCACGAAATTGTTGTAAATTGTATGTATAGCCAGCTGTAAATATTAAAATAACCTCACGCTATTTGACGTAGATTTACATTTTTAGATTTCGAGATTCTCTGTTTGTGTTTGGATGATTCGTCGTCGTGCGGGCGAAGGTGGGGTGGTGGGGGGGGGGCACAATTATTGAATAAAATTTGCAGTGTTCGTCTGAAACTAAACTGGAAAACGAACCCTTTTTGCCAATATCTCGAGGCTATGAACGATACAATTCACCATTGTGTGCTATCCCTTCAGTCAAATGCAAATAAATCTTCACCCTTTCAACATAAATAAACCCACAGTGACGTGTGAAATTCGTGTCAAAATAAACTTTTCCTCCCCTTGCTATCCTAACCTCCCTTTCCCACACATATAACTGCGGAATCGTTGTCTCTTCTTTTTCTTTTCGTCGTTTTCGCGAAACATTCTCAAATAGATTTATGACGCTCACATGTCTTTGATGTATCAGAAGATTCTATTTTATTTATTCTTTTGTTTAATTTAGTGCTACAAAATACGGATCTAGTGATAGAGGACGTATGTACCTACTTGCCGGAAGAGTCTAGAACAGGTGCGTCAAGATATGGAGTACTTCGATATGGAGTATTTCACTAAGCCAATATATACATACGCCCAATGACATTTTATATATAGAAACATTATATATGAGAACAACTCTCATATGAAATAATGACTGCGAAAGAAACGAACTTATATTATAAAGTTATAGCTGAAAAAGCTAATACAACAAAAAAATCTCTCTACATTGCTACAAGCGAATATGACTTGAATACTCTCTCGTTTATAGATGTCCAGTCATTTTGAATAAATAAAAATTTTAATGCGTCCCTCTGTGGTGTTTAGGCCGTTATCAAAAAAATGAAATTATATGAAGGGATGTAACTATGTACCTATTATTATCTTTATACATATATATTGCTGTTATGTACCTTATAATAATCAGCCATCTTCAAAGAATTATAAAAAGCAGTAAATGGTCCGCATCGAAGCGAAAGAGAATGTTCAAGGAAATAAAAAAAATCTAAATACATTTCTCTGGCGTTTTTGTACTAACACGCAGGCAAATAAATTACCTCAGGAAAACGAGAAAAATCTGTTTGAATTTTTTGGGTTTTGTGAATTTTTATATGGGTAGTTTTACTCTACTATTTTAGAAAAGTTCACAATTCAGTAGGTACGTAATGACTTTAGAATTATTACGTCAAGTTTTCAACGGATATCAGGTTGAGAGTTCATCAAAAAGTTTTGTTTGCAAATTATATTATATAAAGTTTAAATGGGATAGGAATCTACAACTTCTTCTTCTTCTTCTAACCGATGGCTCTACAGCCCATATCGAGCCTTGGCCTCCATCAATTCTCGCCTCCAACTCCTCCTGTCCACTGCTGCTGTCCTCCAGTCTGCCACTTGCATTAATTGTTCTGCATCCTTTTTCACCTCATCCTCCCATCGCAGCCTGGGTCTGCCGACCTTCCTTCTTCCACCCGGATGTCCCTCAAGGATCCTCTTGGGTGTCCGTGATGACGGCATTCTCTGTACATGCCCAGCCCATCTCAGCCTGCTCAGTCTAGCATGTACAGAGAGCCTAGGAGTCTTATAGATGCTGTATATTTCATCATTATACCTTATTTTCCAAGCTTCTCCATCATTCACGGGTCCCAGTATTTTCCGTAGCACTCTCCTCTCAAATGTATCCAGCATCTCTGCGGATCTTGCTGTCATCAAAGCAACAGCAAAGAAACTGTCAAAGGAATCTTCAACACAACAACTTATTGTCATGTCTTTTCATCTTTCACGTATGGAATAAAATACATTAATGGTGTCTCAATAAGAGTGCACTTTTTTATTTCAAAATAAAATAACGTAATCATTGAGTAAGTTGTGATATTTTTATTGCATTGTAAAGAAGACATGTTTCCGTTAACTATGAAATAAAATATCCAGCAAATAGCCCCCGCCGCGCTGCTCTGATGACAGGCTTTTACTCTTTTCATGAAATTTTCCATGACTTTTTGACAAAGATGAGGCTGTATATCAACGATGACGCGTTGGATCTCGGCCTTGACCTCAGGAATTGTTTCTTGTTTATTTGCATAAACACAGGATCAAACAAAACCCAAAAGAAAGAAATCACTCGGCGTTAAATCGCATGATCTTCGTGGCCAGTTGACATCAGAATTTCGTGAGATGATTTGGTCTGAAAATCGTTGCTGCAATAAATCGATTGATACATGCGCGGTGTGGCAGGTGGCACCGTCCTGCTAAAACCTCATGTCGTCCAGTTGAGACCACAAGAACACCGTTATAATATTTTCCTGTAACGAATGTCGTTCACAGTCACTGCAATTCCGGCCTCATTTTCAAAAATGTAAGACCCATTCACGCCGCCTGACCAAAATACGCACCAGACAGTTACTCGTTGTGGATGAAGTTGGTTCTCCTGGATCGCATGAGGATTATCTGAGTCCCAAATTTGACAGTTTTATTTATTCATGAAGCCATTCAGATGGAAATGCTCTTCATCAGTTAAGATTTTTTTTTTCGAAAAATCGCTCTATTTTTGAAATGGGTTTTTCTAATTTTACCGTGTTTTTCTTTTGTGTAGCGCTCCATTTTTAGAAAACGGAACAATCATAGGTGACAGGTATCAAATTTCAGAGTTACCACTTGCACGAAAAAAAAAAATTACACAAAATATAAATTGTGCACTCTTATTGAGACACACTTTATATGTATGTAAGGGATGCTCCTAGCTTGATGGTTTTCAAGATGTTTCACAAGTCACACTTTATATCCACATACTTATTTTTATTTTAAAATAGGTAATTATTATTTTAAAATTTTGTAATATTTTTTTATTTTTTTTTTCATGCAAATGTTTTCATTAGTTTTTATTTATGATATTTATTCTTGTTATAAGTGTGTTTATATTATGTCGTGGGTATAGTGAATAATGACACATATCTCTTTACATATTATCAGAAACATTAATTTATTGACTAAATAACATGTTACAATTAAATAGGTAGGAAGAGCTACCTACACTATTCTACATACCTTCATCAATATTTTTAAGTACACATTATTTATCAACAAATGTATTACACATTATTTATCGACATAATATTTGTATAATCGGTAGTAAACGAAATCTCATTTCTTTCTTGGTCTCAGTGTATAACGCTTTTCTGTCTCTTCAGGAGACAGCGGAATTGGAGTCGAGGAAGATGTGAATTCATTATCCTTGGGATCTTCTAGTGGTTCGGGCGGACTCACAGGGGTTACGGGGGTATACGGGGGTATACGGGGGTATACGGGGGTATACGGGGGTATACGGGGGTATACGGGGGTATACGGGGGTATACGGGGGTATACGGGGGTATACGGGGGTATACGGGGGTAGACGGGGTAGGAGATGGATCTACAGTATTATTATTATCAATCACTGTGTACTCTTCGCCACCTTCCTCTAACTCCCCTCCGCCGTCACCCGACAATGAGACGTCAACATCAATATAATTACCTTTATATTTTAATAATTGATCAATGTGACGTTTTTCTTCCTTACCAGCTATATAAGCAATATATGTACATGTATTTACCAATTCGTTTAATAATTTTACACTTTATCCATGTCGATTTTGAATTTCTGCGTTAAAAACGTGCCAAAACAATTTCCCTAAAAAAACATATTTTTCTTTTTATTTTAACAGATTTTTAATTATCTCAATAGAGACGAAGTTGGAATATTTATTGTAGGAGAACCGGGAATCAAGGCACCTACAGGGCTTACGACCTGTCATCGGCTGGTTTACGTGATCACTTTATGCGCTTGCGCAACGTTCACCAATTATGCCTTTTTAAGCAGGAAAGTGAACGTTATACACATATTATCTGTATATTTCAGACAGCATTTATTATTGTATACATTATATATTATATTTGACAGTCGGATTTAACCTAGGGTAAATCATACAGAGTTTAAAACAATATTTTTTGCTAAATTATTCGCAAATGTGAATTTCCCGCTATAAAAATAAACAGAAGAAAGCAGAATAGTTGATGATACTAAAAAAAATATGGGAAAGTTCATTATTTTTCCACTGGAATTCATTTTTTACTTCGTATTTTTTGTCGCTTGTTATCTACGAAAAATTCTATTTAGTTTTAAGGAACTTTATACGTATTTATATGCTTTAATATATATATTTTTACTAACCACTACAATATTATTTTAATAAAGTTTATTTAATTCAAAAAATGCTTGTGAATAAAATCACAAGCTCTAGTAGCAGTTAACTATAAAATAGACCGACGCACGTTAAAACAAAATTTGGGCTAATGACAATTGTTTAATATAAAAACATTATCCGTTCTCTTCTGCCGTTTTAATTATTGCAATTTTGCATTTTTGAAGATTATTTACGATTATATTGAATAATTTTCTACAACGTCAGCACACAATGCATGCATACAAAATAATGATCAAAAACTACACTCAAAAATACAATAATCTTTCATATAAAAACTCGACTTTAAAATAAATGTGTGTCAAGATCTAAATAAATGTGGCGTTCGGTTCTCTTTGTCTACCACATGAGGGACATGTCGTGAAGTACCTATGTATGTATAAATTTAGTAATAATATCTTTCATACAATTCGTCTATATTTATTTATTTATTTAGATATCTACCATTAATCACACCATATTTATAATGACAGTAATAAGAAGATTACTGCTGCCAAACTAGGAAATCCTATTCTAGGGCTAGCTGTTTACAATTTTTATTGCCAATTATGTGCAATTATGAACCAGGTTATTGTTCCCGTTCCCCACTAAATAGGTACATAATCTCAACTTTCTGCACTCACAATCATTACCTACCTCAACAAACATAATGGGCTCACACAAAATAGATTAACCAAATCCCAATGTCCGCCATAGTACCTGTCATAAATCCAATATCTGACGCGATTTTTATTTCAGAACCATAGAAAGAGACTAGTTAACTATGTTGTTGTAGTAAATATGAATCACATGGTTCCCAAATCAAATCAAATATTTTTATGTGTTGCTAAAAGAGCATCGCAAACACAATATGTATTTGCAATGATACAGATTGCTGTCGCCTTTGGAATTTGAATTTTGATGATTTTGTCTCACGAGTCCTATCATCCAAACTCGACAAATTTTAATGTGTGATCATCTCTAAAGCACCTTCTTCTTAATAAAATAAATCGTACAATAAGTATAAAGGTACTTAGTGATTAAATGAACTACCTTTGAGTCTTAGACTCGAAAAAAATTATAATATATTTAAAAATAAAATTAAAACATTGTATTGATTTATTTATTTATTTTTTGTTATTTCATTCTTGTTTTTGTGTAGCTTCATGTTTTTTAGTATATGTACAATGTTTTGGCAAATGTAACAATACAAAATAGATACACCCCTCTTTTAACACGAGTTTTTATCTCAATTAAAGAGGGTTATTATGAATCATATGATGGAAATTGTATACCTTTTAAAATTGTGATTTATATGTAAAATTTGTATTGATTTTAGTGAAGTGTGTAACGATTTTGGGATTATTCCGATTGAGGATATTATTTATATCTTTATACGTCGTAGCTACATACATATACTAGAGCTATACTAGAGGATATTATTATTGGTACTATTGTCACTGTGTTTTGGTGCCACATCTCCTAGATCTCGTCGGCAATAGGGATATATTTTCGAATCTTTTCGTTATGTTTCATCTGTAAGTTTTCTGTGTTGGGTATCGATATGTCTATTAGGTAGGTGGTTTTTGTAGTCTTAACGGTGAGAGTAATGTCTGTTTTGTTACTTAGTATAGTTTTGTTTGTAATAATGTCACGGTTCCAGTATAGTTTAGCGTTTTTGTTATCTAGAACGTTCGTTGGTTTGTATTGGTAGTATGGGGTTGAACTGTCAATCAATTTGTATTTTAGTGCTTAATCTTGATGGATATATTATTATTTCTGCGGAGAAAGAATGTGACGTATGCACGAGTAGGTTTGTCTTGCCCGGCGAGCAAATGAGTAGAGTCTATGAAGATAGGTATGAATGATATAGGAATGATTTTGTTTTGAAGTGTCTGTAAGAATTTGAAAACAAAAGATTCATCGTTCATGTGTTTATTACAAAACGAGATGTACTATATCATGAAAGTGTCAGAAAAATCTTAGTTCAATCTTTTAAATCAGACTTGTATTTTTTAGAATTTGAGTTGAGTTGGGTCGATGCGATGGTATAAATATTTTATCTTTGTTATGTAAATACCTATGTAGGTACTTCTCACTTGACTGATGTTCATCCATATACATCATGTGTACCTACTTATAGTGCTGATAACATATGAACTAAATAATATATACCTAAATTTCTTGAAGATGTAAATAGAGTAAACAGAGAAATAACATATGCGAGGAAATATTTCATCTCAAAGTTTGACATGGAATTTTCTCAAAAATACCTCAAGTGAGTGACTATTTTGGAGACGAAAAAATATTTGTTCAAGATACGATAGATATAAATAGTAGGTTTAGCAAAAATGAAAATATTCAATAATATTTATTTATTTATTTATTTAATATTGCTTCTCGGGCAACTAACAGGTACCTACTATGTCAAATATTAATTTAACACGCACCCAATAACAAGCAAGTTGACACATTCTGGAGACTTACGATATTAATCGTCTTACAGATCCAGACTGAAAACACAATCAAAAACTATGTCTCTACCGGGAATCGAACCCGGAACCTTTGGCTAAGCAGTCAGACATCTAACCAACTGAGCCACGAAGGCCGACTATTTGTGTGAGTTATCTTAATAATTAAAATTAAATTAAAATTAGGAAAGGATAACCAGACAGCAGAAATACCCAGAAGCATCGGACTAGGTTGGGCAGCCTTTGGAAAACTTAAACATGTCCTAAAAAACAGAGATATTCCCACATGTCTGAAAAGAAAAGTTTTTGAAACATGTATCCTGCCTGTGCTATCACGCTAACTGCATGTAACATGTATCCTGTCTAGAAACTATCACGCTAACTGCGAGGACCATACATAAGCTAAAATGCACTCAGAGATCCATGGAAAGGCAAATGATAGGCGTAAGTCTAAGAGACAAAATTAGAAATGAAGAAATCAGACGCCAGACAAAAGTTGTTGATGTCATGGATCGAGTTGCAAAACTTAAATGGCAATGGGCAGGTCATGTTGCCAGACAGGGTACGGACAGATGGGCACCCAGAATTCTAAATTGGAGACCATGGGATATGAAAAGGGGAATAGGCCGGCCCCAGAAAAGGTGGGCCGATGATATTGTCCCTGTCGCTGGAAGCGGATGGGTTCGAAAAGCCCAGAAAAAAGACGATTGGAAGCTATTAGAAGAGGCCTACATCCAGCAGTGGAGAGATGGCTGAGAAAGAAGAAAGAAGAATAAAACGACAGTATTTACCTTAGTTCCGTAAGGTAGAAATTTATGAATTAGTGGACTTTTTGCATGTTTTTTCCAACTATAAATTCAAAGAACACCAACTTAGAGGCTTCGCAGAATATAACTATAAAAAAATATAATAAAAACTTGCTTGCACCCTGCGTAAGTGGTTAGTTTATTGCCATAAGGCAATTTCAGCCCAGAGAAGCAATATTATCGTGAGAAATTAATTTGAATAAATTTCCTCTCTGTTGGGGATTGAAACCAGGACGACCGCACAGAAACCAAACGGCTTACCAACTGTTGTATTTGGCGGTTATTGTCCTGGACTAACCTATGACACGGGAAGAACAATATAAGTTCATCCAGGGATAACAAGTTTCGCCCAAACATGAGGGCAAGTCTGGTCAAACGTCGAAATCAAAACCCTCATGATTACCCATATCATGGATATAATTATCATATGGAATTCTATAATTTCCTAACATATTACGGTGCGTTTAAATTTATTTTGAAATTTCTGTATATTTTTTTAACTTGAAATTTTCCGATATATTTCTTTCCGAGATATTTATGTGGAGCTGACTGTTTCGTAGGACACAAATATTCCAAAAGACAATCGATACAAGCTAAACAAGTACAAGGAACTGGTAGATAAAACAGTTCGAAATGACTTTAGCACAAATATATTCAAGTATGCTATAGAGGAGGGGGTGAGAGACCTACCCGCAATGTCTTTATATTCCTACTTAAAGGACCAAGGTCCTTAATTTTTCTAATTTAATTTACTAATCCTATATATTAATATTTATTCTAATTACCGATATTTAATTGTTATTCTGCTATTTTGGGCGGAGACAAATCCAAAAAAAATAAGAGTTCATTCCAATTGCTCCAACCGATCTTGAGATATAAATGATAGAATTAATTGTAGTAGTACAAAGATTCATTTAGATGTAAAAACAAGTTTAAAAATGGTACACCAAGATAAACAAAAAAAAAATAAAAATAAAACTTTTTGAAAGAAATAATTCTAGAAAGAGAATTATTTCTTTCAAAACATTGAATTATATAAACATCATGTAAAACTATGAAGAACATTACTTTTTATTTTTTTTAACACGAACAACATTGGATACTTTGATTACATGAATTAATAAAAATATATATGAAACATCAAATCTAATGTCAATTACATGTGTCAAATACATTTTTGTTTATGTGTGTACATAGTGTAAGTAGTAAAGTATTTTTATTATTTATTTATTTAATTAATAGTTTTTTATTATATTTTTAGCACAATAAATAAATTTAATGGTATAAATAACCCTACTTCGTTTTATTCATATAGATATATTATGAAGCAACGACATATTGGAAAGAACCCTTCAGTTCTCTAAACTACCTATGCATTTAATACAGATGTATATAATATTATTTTTTTTATTGAAATATAATAAAACATACTACAAAAAGAAAAGAATGATTCTGAGTCACGCCAAGTCTAATTTCTAGACTTGTCGGCGTGTTCTCAAGACAAATTCTATGTATACTTTAAAAAAATTACAATAAAAAGTGACATACAAATGTCACACAAAGATTATCTTCCAAATACACACTCCTTCCTATGTTACAAAATTTATCTATTTAAAATAATAAAAATAAATGAAATGAGAAAAAATAATAAAATAGTATAAGAAATAAAAAAAAAGCACATTATACTTTTTGTTTTATTATGCGTATCGTAAAATTTATTATACTTACAGCATATTTAATTAAAGGCAGGAAAAAATGTACCGCATAAGGAATGTAGGTATTGAAATTTAAAGTGTAAAATTTCGTTTTTGGAAATTTATAAGTGTAGGTGAAATTAAGTAGAGGTTGTTTTATCGATTTTGAACCTTTTCCAATGTTTTTTTTTTTCAATTACCGTTGGCACATTATCGTAAATTTCTAATCCTGAACTTTTTTCTCAACCCAATAAATAGACACTCTTCCCTCTGTTCCTCATCATCTCTCTTCTTATTCTACTTCTTCTTCTTTGCGTTTTATCCGCCGTTACAATGTGTCCGTATAGAATTGCCTTGTAAAGTATTTTCCAACAAGTACCAAGAATCTAATATATAATATTCATTGGAAAACTTTAAGTTACGGAGCGAGTGTTTTAGGAAATTTCATTAAATATATTTTTAATATACACGTTTATTTTTAATGTTTGCTTTGTTAGCTATTTGCTTATTCAAAGAGATTTGGTATTAACATACAGACATTCAGCCATTATAGTTACAGGCGTATCCTTAGACATATTTTTTTTTGTATAATTATGAGTATGAAAACACAGTTTCAATCCACATATGAGTTACAAATAGGCTGAGCGCTTTCGATGGCTATACAAAAAAAAATTGATATATTCATACACACACTCATACACACCGTCACACACACATACACGCACACACATACATACATAAGTACACATATTATATACACACATATACAACAACTAGGGAAGGGAATAGAAATGAGAGAAGAGAGACTAGGAGGACAGGACAGAGGGATATTGGTTGTCCATCACCTTCAGAACATCATATCTAAATCTGTAATATTTCGCGTTGAATATGTCTATCTCAGCTGAGAATGTATTGTTATATTGGCTGCATATGTATTTAATTGTTGAATTTTTCCTGATATTCGTTCTACTTGTTGGAACATGAAATAATTGAGGTCTGCGAACCATTCAACCTGGAACATGGATACCTACTAGGTTGACAAGTTCAGGCGAGTATATGGCATATATTTGTAAACATCCACATACAATGGAGTTCTATCAAGAATTGTCGATCGACAAACTAAACTTAGTGATTACACTGAAGTAAAATAGAAAATGTGTCTACAGTGTATGTCTTTTATTTTATTATCTCTTTCTTATTTAATTTATTATTTCGTGTGCTCTTTTTTTTTGTGATATTGTAAGAATTTGTTTAAGTGTCCAAATTTTTGTAGAGCGTTTTTTCCTCATATAATATGTCTATATATACAATGACATTGGTTACACTATCATCCTCAGAGGTGACAATTAAAACTAAGTATAGTCCGCTGTAATTCATTGCAATTTATGTGGAGTAAAACTGTGTTTTGATTCTCGTAACAATGTCATTATGAACTTCCACTCTGTGAATGAAACAAAGTTAAATTTAATGAATATTTTTTTTTATGATCGCATAGGTATATATCGCATTATATAAATTACCATTTGGGGCTTTTAAAATAAAAATAAATAAATAAACGCAAACATTGGATTTTTTTCCATGTCGGGAGTCAATGATAATAATTTACAAAGCGCCGTAAAGTGATACAAGATCACTCCAAGGTCGGTATAGCTTATAATATTTGACAGCTCACAGAAACAAGGCAGTCTTAGGTAGTCTACCGAAAGTGTCAATGCTCTGAGCTCCACGTAAATCAAGGGGCAATTTATTCCAATTATGATACATTTAACCGCCTACTAAAAATAAATCAATTCGACGTGATTTTATTTTTATGTATGTTCAGCGATAAATTCTTTATTCATAAGAAAGAAAGTGTAGCAGCGCCTTGTCGGCTGCTACATGTATGGCCTCGATCCACAAATTGAAATGCGCGCAACGATCCATGGAGCGGCAAATGTTGGGCATAAGTCTGAGTTATATAATCACTAATACAGAAATCAGACAAATGTTGGGCATAAGTCTGAGTTATATAATCACTAATACAGAAATCAGACAAATGTTGGGCATAAGTCTGAGTTATATAATCACTAATACAGAAATCAGACGCCGAACAAAAGTCGCCGATATCATGGATCGGATTGCAAAATTGTGACACGTGGCCAGACAGCCAAATTCAAGATGGATTTCCAAAGTCTTAAAATTGAGCCCATGGGAAAACAAAAGGGGTGTCGGTCGGCCACAGAAGAGATGGGCCGACGATATTGTTGTGGTCGCAGGAAAGAAATGGATTGAAGCGGCACAGGATAGAGAAAAATGGAGACAGATGGAAGAGGCCTAAATCCAGCAGTGGAGAAAAGGCTAGGAAGAAGAAGAAGAAGAACGGCTGGCTGTCACCAATAAAAATTAAATTGTTAATAATGGCTTCTCGAGATTACAACATTAGCATGACTAATGGGAACTTTTACAGGTCTATAACGAACAGCAACGACTAGTATTATTTTTTGCAGGGAATTGAACCCAGATCACAAGAGCCAAAAGGATCGTGAGAAATACATAAAAAAAACTTAAGTGAATAGTAAAAATATTGAGAAGACAGGTTCTCAGAACTAACATAGAGTAAGTGTATATTTTATACATTAAATTCTTGAGACAGTATTATTTGCAATGGCTGCGAGTGTAATCCTTTGTCAATGAGAAATGGAGTCGAGTTGATGAGAAGCCGGAGGAAGGGTGGTAAGATGTAGCTGAGGAAATATAGTAGGGAGAGTAGGAATATGTAGGAGATAGAAATGGGTGTTAGACAAACATTAATTAAAACCTTTCATTGCCATTTCACGATTAGTGCTAAGAATTGACTGTACCAATATTTTAATTCAGTATACTATATTGAAGCAAAATATGTTTTAAAACAAACCTACCTTTAAGTTGCTTTTACTGTCCGAGCAGAACAACCAGATATCCCAACACTTTTCATATTCCTAAGTAAATTTATTAACAAATTTGTTTCAGGTTAAAATAAAACAAAACTTCAGTTTTAAGTTCCACTGTAATAATTTAATGCAAAATGCTTTTGTGCCTTTTTTGTGTTTTTTTTAACTTTCATCCCGAAGGGTCAAATTCGATCATACAGTATACTATCCCAAAGGATCTAAAACGACTATTTCATCAAAATCATAAAAAATCAAAGAAATACAAATTGTTTTTAAAATATCTGAAAAGTTTGCCAAATTATTCATTCCACATATGTGTATTTTTAAGAAATGCCGAATTTTTGTACAAATTTGAAACATGAAAAAAAATACAAATATGAAAGAGAAAAATAATGATAACACCGACCAGAGCAATGAAGAAATATAGTTTTTTTAGTTTACTTTTAAATATTAAGCTTGCTGATTGAACTTGAAAAGAAGTGCTGAATAATCTGTATTGTGAATGGCGATAGTAGTTAGATCGAAGGGTCAGACCGCGATTTGACAGGAAAGTGACGATATTTTTTTAATATTGTGGCGATTGTGATGTTCAATATTTTTAGAATATGTCGCTTTATTTTTATGGGTTTTTTAAAGGGACCGAACAAATTGATTAATGGGTTTTCGCATCATTGGTAGATGCGGAAATCTTACCCATATTGATTTAAAAAAAAACTTATAACAAGTTCCTTCTTACATCTTTGAGACAAATTATGTCGATCGACTTGAATACACAGAATACAAATCAGTTTGAATACACAGTGAAAAACTATTTGCCTATCCATCACTCGAACCCAAAATATTAAGCTCAGGGTTCAGATAAATAACTGACTGAGCCACAAGGGACGAATAAAATTGGGTACCTATACCGATTAACAAAGTTTTGATATCAACAATAATGTAAATAGATATGATTGATTAGTGTTGAACTATTTTGATTTTATTCAATTATAAATAATTTTATTCCGTACATATTTTATAAAACAAACGTATCACAAGGTTAACTTCTCAATATAAAACAAACGTATCACAAGGTTAACTTCTCAATATTCAAAAGAACTTTTAAAATGTGTTTTGTTTGGATTCATTATTTTTCTATTCTGAAAAAGATTTTTTGCCAAAAGAGTGGAATAGATAGGTCCTCTTTCTCTACTAACAATTTAGTAATGGGCTAAAGTTGTATTGGTCTTGCAAAATATGCAAAATAAGACCAAATTAAATGGCCATGAATTATTAGTACTTTATGGCCATTCATTAAAATGTCCAATTACATTATTGGAAGCTCAAAACAATATATTATTTGATAAAATCTTCGGTTTATTTTTAAATAATCGAAGTATTTCAAGACTTTTGCAGGACAACCAAGATCAAGATAATGATCGGTTACGCAATGACTTGAGACCGTGACATGACGGTGTATGCCAAACCAAACAAGACTTTTTTAACAGATTTTTAATTATCTCAATAGAGACGAAGGTTCGTCTCTATTGAGATAATTAAAAATCTGTTAAAAAATATCTTTGACTCCCGACAGGAAAAAAATCCAATGTTTGCTCATATGCAATAATAAAATATTCAAACAAGACTTATTTGTCAAGCCTCAAAGTAATTAACAATGCAAGTCCGGATTGGTTCGGAGACGAGTGATTGTCGGTTGACTTCGTCCCACACGAAAATGGTCTCCTTCTATCGCGCATGACTAAATGGAGAGTGTGCGAGTGAAACGAAAGTAGTCGAGTCCATTTTGATATGCAATATTTGTTTAGTTTCATTTTCGAGAAAGAAATTTGTATCAAAATTTTCAACAACTCTTTCTAAATAAATTTGCTGTAAAATAAATCTATTACAATCAAATAAATCTATTACTTATTATTTTTCTGTTAAACTTATATGAATGATTATAATAAAAAAAATAATAGTAAACAATTATTTGAATTAACTAACCAAAGTTTCCAGCCCAGATAAGCATGAATTGTGTGATAAATGAATTAAAATAAATTTCTCTTCTGCTGAGGATCAAACATAGGACGCTCGCATAAAAGCCAAACAGCTTACAAACTATGCCAAGGCGGTTTGTTCTTCTCTCTAGTTCTCCTCAATACTTAAAATCACCACAAAGACCATAACCACAGGTATGAATAGAGGAAGGTGGTGAAATCTTTTTGAGGAGGTCAGGACCAGTGATGGGATGAAGCACCACATATCTGGGTATATCTGGGTAAGATGAAAACTGGGTATGCAAGATTAGAACAGGAACGAGTGAGCAAAATCATGACTGTGGTCATATCTGTGAATTCAACACCGAGACCAAAGGTCCAGGACTAAGACCGAAACAATACTGATCTTGGTCTAGCATTTGCTCATCACTACTCCAAATAGTGAATAGTGTACTCTGTGCGTATTTCTGTAACGCTGAATAAATAAGCAATATGAAGTCGAAGGTTTTAGAAGGAGTTTTCGTATGTGATATTGTATGTTTCCTATATAATATACCATATATTATGTAATATATAATAAATTGAAGAGTGTTATCTCAAGCGTATTGTCAAATAAAGAGGAACGTACACTTACCTACTTCATACTCCATACATACTTGGTGTTGGAGTGCTGTAGGCAGAGAGAGAATATCTCGAC